>CM057055.1:43165000-43765000 GCA_029948455.1 Solanum rostratum | reverse complement strand
TAGTCCTACAGGGACATAATACATCATCATTATTCCCATAAGGACTAGTACCTCAACATCAACATCAACTCATCTCATTAACATCAACATCATGGACTCGAAACACTATTTTTAGAATTTATTTTCAAGTTTTAAGACTCATGAACTTATTCTCATCAACATCATCATCAAGACTCTCATCAATTTAAAACACAATCATAACATCACAGACATCATCATCGTCAAGGCTCTAGACTCATCCCCCTAAGTTCATTATGCATGCTTTTCAAATAATCATGTAGGGTTATGCAAAATCTTATGAAAAATGTTAACTTCAAGAAAACAAATAATTGATGATCATCAACATAGAAAACATGTAATTTCAAATCAACTTTCCAATGAAAACTCTCAAGAATTCATGCATGTAGACTTTTCAATCATCAACTCATCTATGACCTCTATGGGGCACACGAGAGAACAATCTCATGTTTTAGTTTAGCCTTACATATCTGGAAAGTTGATATTACAATCAAAATTTGATGAATACTCCTTTACTTGGAGGAAATCCTTGATCTTGATAGTTCTTTTAGAGTGGAAGAACTCTGAAAGACATTGTTTGAAGGGCTTCTCTTTGATTCTTGAATTCTTGACTTAGAATCTTTAGAGTTCTTGATGAAGAACCCTAATTCATAAAAATAATAATCAAGAAATCCTTTCCTGGGATTCTTGAATTCGTTTTCTTGAAGCCCTTGGTTATGATTTAAAAATTCTATTAGGGATTCATGAATAGATAAAGAAATTTAGATTGGGAAGCTTACATCTTATAAAGAATAACTCACTTTGATGATGAATCTTGAAAGTTAATCCTAACCTGATGCTTTTCTTGATGATTCTTGAGTGTTTTATGTTTAGGAGTGAAGGAGAGGGTTTTACTTATGAAACTGACGTTTTATGCGTTTTGAGACCTTAAATAGACCCCCAAAGGTTTTACAATAAAAGTACCCTCAAAATAAAATAAAGAGACGTTGATTAGCTTATCCAGAAAAGGTTCGCGATAGGTCCACGACACGGAGCTGTCGCGGCTCTTCAGACAGCTCTACAATTCTTCAGTAAAATGGTCATAACTTTCTACTCCGAACTCTAATTAAGGCAAAATAAGATGCGTTGGAGAGCTAATTCAAAGATCTTTAATTTGATATATTATGGGTCACCTAACTCATTATAATTTAGGGGATATGGGCATTTGAAGTTGACCCTTCTATCAACTCATACGAAAACTTGGTCGCTAGAAATCCTTTGGACTTGACTTGATGTAAAAGATCCTTTTATCATCTCCAATTCTATTCCCACTCTAAAAAATTAACTTTAACATCTATGCTCAGTTATGAATTATCAATTAAAATCGTATATCATATGAAAGATGGCTCAATTTTAGAAAAAAAAGTTGGGGTGTTAGATACCTGCTCCTGCATCATAAAACGATGCAGTCCAAAAGGGACATTAGTACTTGGAATCTACTGGTAAGTAAAATAGCAGAGTGAAACCGAAATAGATAGAATAATATGGAAATAACATTAACTCAAAATAATCATCAAATAACATCAAATCGTCAAATGTCTATCTATGAATTAATAAAGAGTAGACAAGTGACCCGTCTACAACTCAAACTCATCAATAATCTCAGACTCATCTCAACCCAGAGGAGCTCACCTCCTCTCATCTCATCTCATATCAGAGAAGTTCACCTTCTCTTATCTCATCTCAGAGGAGCTCACCTCCTCTCATCTCCTCTCACCTAAGAATACTCAAGGTGGAAATTTATGGGAGTTTTTCTTATCTGACAACAATCACTTATGAGCCAGTGAATGTACAACAATCTCGCTGATGTTGCCACAACCGTTCCAAACTTGCGTATCCCACTTAAGACTATGACCTTATCATGTGATCCTTATCATGTGGCTGATGTTGCCATAATCGTTCCAACATCACTTTTCCCCTTATCATGTGATCCTTGATTGATATGCTAAGACTGTGACCTTAGCATATCCGAGTTTACCCCAGTTAATGTGGGCAGGTGCTCCCAGCTCTTACCCCAAAGGGGTTATTTCTTATGTTCACGCTCCGCATATGATGGAGTATGGGTGTTTATCTTATTTGGATTATGTACATGATATTTCTAAGGAGTCATCTTCTTTAGAGACCACGAGGGTGGTGACAGAGTTCATGGATATGTTTCCTACAGATTTACCAGGTGTTCCTCCAGATCGTGATATTGACTTTGCCATTGATTTGGAGCCGGGCACTAAGCCCGTATCCATTTCTCCTTATCGAATGGCTCTTGTAGATTAAAGGAATTGATGGAGCAATTAGAAGATTTGTTGAAGAAGGGGTTTATCCGGCCTAGTGTGTCCCTTTAGGGCGCACCAGTGTTGTTCATAAAGAAAAAGGATGGTACTATGAGAATGTGCATTGACTATCATCAGTTGAACAAAGTGACCATCAATAACAAGTATCCCTTGCCTCGTATTGATGACTTATTTGATCAACTTCAGGGTGCCTCAATGTTCTCTAAAATTGATTTGAGGTCAGGGTATCACCAGTTGAAGGTCCGGGAGTCAGACATCCCAAAGACTGCTTTCAGGACTCGATATGGGCACTATGGATTTGTGGTTATGTCATTTAGGCTGGCTAATGCCCCTACCACTTTTATGGAGTTGATGAACCGAGTGTTCAAACCTTACCTGGATTCCTTTGTGATTGTATTTATTGACAACATATTGGTGTATTCCAAGAGTGTGGCGGACCATGTTCGTCATCTGAGGACCGTGCTCAAGAGATTGCGTGACGAGAAACTGTATGCTAAATTCTCCAAATGTGAATTTTGGCTCGAGTCTGTGACTTTCTTGGGTCATGTGGTGACTAAGGATGGTATCATGGTTGATCCAGCCAAGGTTGTAGCAGTCCGTGATTGGATAAGACCCACTTCAGTGACTGAGATTTGGAGTTTTATTGGGCTGGCAGGTTATTATCGTCGATTTGTTTAGGGATTCTCCTCTATCGTAGCTCCTTTGACTAGGTTGACTCAGAAGGAAGTTGCATTTCTATGGATCGATGAATGTGAGGCAAGCTACTAGAGGCTCAAGGAGTTATTGACTTCAGCACCTATTTTAGCATTGCCGAGGAAGGTGTATCCTTTGTTGTTTATTGTGATGCTTCTGGTGTCGGTTTAGGTGGAGTGTTGATGCAGAAGGGAAGAGTTATAGCTTATGCTTTGCGACAACTAAGGTGCATAAGCGGAACTACCCTACTCATGATTTAAAGTTAGCCGCGGTGGTATTTGTTTTGAAGTTGTGGAGGCATTATCTCTATGGGGTGCATTGTGAGATCTTAACAGACCATCATAGCCTTAAGTATATTTTCTCTCAGTCTAATTTTGAACATGAGGCAGCGCAAGTGGTTGAGGTTGCTGAAAGATTATGATATCTCTATTCTCTATCACCCTGGCAAGGCTAATGTGGTAGTGGATGCCTCGAGCTGGAATCCTTCTAGTATGGGTAGCTTGGCATATCTTAGAGTGGAGGAGAGGCCTTTAGCTTTGGAGGTTCAGTCTTTGGCCAGAAAGTTGACCAGACTTAATATCTCCCGACCTCATAGTGTCTTGGCCTTCGTTGAGGCTAGGTCTACATTGATAGATCAGATTCGTGCTCACCAGTTTGATGATGATAAATTATGTGTGACTCGGGATAAAGTGTTGAGGGGTGAAGCTAAGTCGTCCTTTCTTGATTCTGAGGGAGTGTTGAGAATTAATAGGCGCATTTGTGTGCCAAAGGTAGGTGATTGGGTTCGCTTGATCTTGGAGGAGGCTCATTGTGGTAAGTACTCCATTCACCCGGGTGCGGCAAAAATGTTTCATGATTTGAAACAACATTATTGGTGGTGTGGGATGAAGAGGGACATTGTGGAGTTTGTGGCTAAGTGTTTGAATTGTCAACAGGTTAAGTATGAGCATCAAAAGCCAAGAGGTCTGATGCAGTAGATGCCCATTCCCGAGTGGAAGTGGGAGCGTATTACCATGCATTTTGTGACCGGATTCCCTATGACGTTGGGTAAGTTTGACTCAGTTTGGGTGATCGTAGAGAGGTTGACCAAATCATCTCACTTCATTCCGGTGAGGACTAGCCACAATACGGAGCATCTAGCTAGGATCTATATACGTGAGATTGTTAGATTGCATGGGGTGCCTATCTCTATTGTGTCAGATTGAGGTTCGGTGTTCATCTTCCGCTTTTGGAAGGCATTGCAGCATGGTCTGGGTACACGATTGGACATGAGTTCGGCATTTCATCCTCAGACAGACGGTCAGTCCGAGCGGACTATTCAGGTGTTGGAGAACATGCTTAGGGCCTATGTGATTGACTTTGGTGCCCGGTGGGACCAACACTTGCCCTTAGCGGAGTTTGCTTATAATAACAGTTATCACTCCAGTATTTAGATGGCACCATTTGAGGCATTGTATGGGTGTAGGTGTTGGTCACCTATTGGATGGTTCGACTCAGTCACCGTCGAGGCATTAGACATTGATTTTCTTAGAGATGCTATGGAGCGGGTGCACCTGATCCAGAGTCGACTATTAAGAGCTCAAAGTCGGCAGAAGAGCTACGCTGATAGGAGAGTTCATCCCTTGGAGTTTATTGTTGGCGATCATGTGTGGTAGAGGATATCACCCATGAAGGGGTTGATGCGGTTCGGGAGGAAGGGCAAGCTTAGCCTGAGGTTTATTGGCCTTTTTGAATTCTGATAAAAGTAGGTGAGTAGGCTTATGAATTGGATTTGCCACCTGGATTGTCAGCTATCCATCTAGTATTCCATGTCTCCATACTTCGGAAATACATATCGGACGAGTCCCACGTTATTTCTCATGATGTCGTAGGGTTGGGTCCGGATTTGACTTATGAGGAGGAGCCAGTAGCCATTCTAGATAGACAGGTTCATAGGCTCAGGACTAAGGAGATCGCTTCAGTTAAGGTTCAGTGGCAACATCGCCCTATTGAGGAGGCTACTTGGGTGACAGAGTTAGATATGCGTGTTCGATATCCTCAGCTTTTCGAAGCTTTAGGTACTTTCTTTTACCTTATGTTCGAGGACGAACATGATTCTTAGTGGTGGATGATGTAATGACCCGTTAGGTTATTTTGAGAATTAGTCTTCTTGATTTCCTAAAAGATTTACCTCGTAAAATCTTAAGTGGGTACTTTGGACTATTTGATAACTAGGGCTATTTACTCTACGGGGAAGTTTGAATAATCAATATAAATTGTAGGTTATATATTAATTTAGTTAAAATTCTATACCACTTGTAGATATGGATGAGTTAGTAGTACATAATTAGGTTAAATAAAATAAAGAAGAAGAGAGATCTATGTGTGAACTTGTGCACGGCTGAACAAAAACGAAAAAGGGAGAATTACGACTTGGACTTCATGTGAGGAATCTCAAGATTCTTTTTAGTTTATTAGTGCATTTATTGTTATATATATCTATATTGTATGGCAATTCTCCTAGTAACTAAAGAAACAATAGTGGAGTTGAATTATATGATAGATTGTTGGTGTCCAAGGAAAGATGTGATATAGGGAAGTGTGATTATCTGTAGTGATGGGTTCTCTTTTTGAATTATTATATATGTTAGAGAATTGAGTGGATGGAAACAAAAGAAGTTAATGAATTGTTGAATATGGAAATTCGTGCATTATTTCTTTAACTTTTACATGAATAGCTAAAAGCCATACCTGTGATGTTTTATCTAATTCTTTTGGGTTGTTTTTCTTATTTTTGATCCATAACAATAAAGGCAGTGATGATGATTTTGTTTGAATCCTGGGCTAAGGGAAATAATGAATTGTTAATATCATTAGGATTATGTTATTTGAAGGAATTAAGACTAAACCCTGAGCTCAAAATATTGGGAATTGACTATAGAATTGAACGAGTTTTGGGTCTAGGTTAGACATATAGTAATGCGGGTGTCATTAAACTCCTTGTGATGTGTATGTTTCATTTTTGATAGAAAATTTTCATTTCGGGAGTTAAATTCAAGATTCACCCATTTGGTAGAAGTGTTCACGTGCAGTTACGACATCTAGGTAGGTTTGTCTATCCTTCTTTGAGATTGGGATTGAGTTATTGAATATCCTTATGTTGTAATCTATGAGATGAGATCATATCATGTGTTGGGTTGATATTCTTATTGTGTTGCTTCGAGAGCATGTGAATCCTAAATTGAGAATAGTGTGAATATGACATGTTGAGAAAGGGAGAAAATTGTGATATATATATTGAGGATCATGGGTTGTTTGAGGAAATAAAGTTACTAAGAAGAGGTGAGATATTTCAAAAGAGAATTGTATCCAAATATGTATAAAAGAAGGTGAATAATATAATTACTAAACTCAAGAACTTTGATATTTATTTGTGCTTATTGAGAGGAATGTTGTTTCCATAATTATGTCTTGATTGCATGCATTCTCATATTACATGTCATGACATTTTGGGAAGTTTCGAATGGTGATTCTTATCATGAGTCCTTGACCACGGGCACTTGGGTGGCAAGGTAGTTGATATATTGTGATTGAGGTATATGGCCTACGAGGTCCCCATGGGTCCCTTTAGTCTGGGAGCCTTAGCTCGACAGGTTTGTATACGATAGGTTGTGCGGCGGTCTTGATACCACCTTGCATTGCATTGCATTACATGACACTGCATACCATTCCATTATACTACTTGTGGTTGTTTTGGGTTGGCTTATGTGAGATTATATGTTTACTTTATTCGCGTCGTTCTATATAAATTGGCAGCACCAAGGCCAGACTGGTTTTCTGTTACAGGTGGAAGCGTTCCTAGATTATTTCATAGTTTATTCAATTTCTAGTTCCCAGTTGGTTAAACCTACTGGTACATATTATGTGTACTCACCCCCACTCCTTTCTCCCCCGTAGATTTTCGTCAGGGTTATCCACGTGATAGTTGATTTGCTCGTGCACTTGGTTCATACCAGATCTAGGGTGATACTAAGGGCTTGAGTTTCCATTGGATTCTATCTTAGTTGTTTAGTCTTTATTTCCATTCGAAGACTGAGATGCACTTGTTTCACTAGTTAAGTATTAGATGCTTTTTATACTCGTGACACCAGGTTTTGGGATATCATTTATTGGATTTTTTTCTCCTTCTTGGGTACATTTATTGTTGGGGTTGGAATTAAGTGGTCTTTTAGTCATGACCCCATTTTGGGTTGTGACATCCGGCCTCGGATTTTCCATACGGGCATTAGAAGATGCATTAAGCGCATACCCTCACTCTAAGGGTATTTTGGTAATTTTATCGGGCATTACATTCAACCACAAGATAATAATAATGCAACTCTCTTTGCATCGTCCCCTGCACCTGTAGTGGCTAGTCGTAGTGGGAGAATGATAAGAAAACCACTTCCGTATGCACTCTTGGGGGAGTCTTTTGACATAATCCTTGAAGAGTTGAATATCGAACAATTGAATTGCGACGAAGCACTACAAGATAAAGATGCAGAAAAATGGATCATTGCTATGAAATCAAAAATGGAGTCCATGTACTCTAATAAAGTCTACGATCTTGTGGAACCAACTGTAGATGGAGTCAAACCCATTGGATGCAAGTGGATCTATAAGAAAAAGAGAGGAGTAGACGGAAAAGTACAAACTTACAAAGCTAGACTTGTTGCAAAAGGGTTTACTCAGAAAGAAGGGATCGATTATGGGAAAACTTTTTCGCCAGTAGTCATGCTCAAGTCTATTAGAATTCTCTTATCCATTGTTGCTCATTATGATTATGAGATTTGGCAGATAGACGGCAAGACAGTTTTCCTTAATGGAAGTCTTGATGAGTGCATCTTTATGCGACAACCAAATGGTTTCATAGAAAAGGGAAAAGAACACATGTTTTGCAAGCTTAAAAGGTCCATTTATGGATTAAAGCAAGCTTCTAGGGTGTGGAATACTTGTTTTGACAATGCGATCAAGACTTTTGGTTTTGAGCAATGCCTTGACGAGTCTTGCATGTACAAAAAGTAGAATAGGGATAAAGTGGTATCTTGGTATTATATGTAGATTACATCTTCCTCATAGGAAACAATGTGGGCATGATGAATTCAGTTAAGGAATGGTTGTCCACTAACTTTGATATGAAAGATTTGGGAGAAGCTGCTCACATTCTTGGGATCAAGGTCCTACATGATCGCAAGAAAAGGATGTTAGGCTTATCTCAAGTTCTTTATATTGACACCAATTCTCACCAGGTTCAGCATGCATGAGTCCAAGAAAGGATTTCTCCCTTTCAGATATGGAATTTCTTTATCTATGGATCAATGTCCTAAGATTGAGGAAATAGAAAGCATGAAGGCAGTTCGTTATACATCAGCTAATAGGAAGCCTCATGTATGTGATGTTGTGCACTAGACCTAACATCTATTTTGTTGTAGGCATGGTTAGCAGATTTCAGTCTAACCCTGGACGAGAACACGGGAAATCAGTTAACATATAATCAAGTACCTGAAAAGTACTAGGGATTATATGTTGGTTTATCATTCGAATAAGTTGGTGCCCCTGGGGTACACAGACTCAGATTTCCAATTTGATAAGGACTCTAGAAAGTCGACCTCAGGAAATGTGTTTACTTTGGGAGGTGGCCCTATTGTTTGGAGGAGCATCAAACAAATCTGTGTTGCTGATTCCACCATGGAGGCCGAATATGTAGCAGCCTCTGAGGCAGCTAAGGAGGCAGTATGGCTCAGAAACTTTCTAAAAGACTTAGGTGTAGTTCCTGCGATGAAAGTTCCACTTACAATATTTTGTGATAATAGTAGTGCGGTTGCAAATTCAAAAGAACTACGAATCATAAGAAAGCAAAACACATTGAGCATAAATATCATTTGATTCGAGACATAGTGCAAAGAAAAGATGTGGTGGTTGCGAAGATCGCATCAGAAAACAACCTGGCAGACCCTTTCACAAAAGCTTTACCGCAAAAGTCTTTTGATAGACATGTTGAAGGAACGGGTATTAGAGTTGTGGGTGCAAGGTTATGAGTCTAAGTGGGAGATTGTTAGGATATAATATTAATCATGTGTTTAGATATAGTATTATTTATTCAATAATTATTTATTTATTTATTCAATTCAATAAAGTGTTGCATTAAGTAGATCAATTTGTCATATATGTGTCCTCAACTTATATAGTAAAATGGTATGATTTGGTGTACAGAGTTTAAGCTTATACACAGAAGATCAAATCGTCGGTGCTTATAAGTTAAAATTATAGTTCACAATCTAGATGAAAATTTTGGACAAGACATCGGGAAGATTGTAGCACGAGATTACATGTAATTTATCTTGATTATGAGTACGGTATAGCTCTAACTTCTCGTGCTAGTGCATTTTGTATGTATTGAACATGACCAAGTAGAGATAGATGTTTTGGACTGACTGATAAAAACATGTTCTCTAAACTATTAAATGTACTTATATTCTTAATCTTGATATAACGATTATGAGTTGTATGTATTACTTATCATTTTGATTTATTAAAATGTGAGATTCTAAGATGAGTCAATATGTTTGGTAAGTTGGATGATAATAATATATATTGGTGAAATAATCAGTTAGTTAATGGAATGCATGTCTCAATATAGAGATTGATGATACATTTTTTTATGAGAAGCTTATAAGTTTTCATGTGCAAACCCGGCCACTAGATTTATGAATCTGGCACATGAAATAAGATGAGTATTGCTCTAAATGAAATTAATTATTAAATTAAATTGCTTATTTATTAGTATCTGTTAACATGAGGAATTGCATAAGTGTGTAATGGGGAATTTGAAATATAAATGGAGAAGTGCAATTACAAATTTTTATGGAATAATTTGTAATTTATTATGTTAAGAATAATTCAGATTAAAAAGATTTATTTCCATAATAGGTTGCCTGAGTGATAAATTATGTGGTCCCTATAGTGTACATATTTAACTAGAACTCAGAATCTTATTTCTAATAAAAAAAGGTTTCTTGTATTTCAAGAAAAGGGGGTTTTCCTTCTTCCTTTTGGATTTGGAAAGGTCCTCCATAAATAGGGATTCTCCTAACCTAGAAAATCTACTAGAGAGAGAAAAGAAAAAGAATTAGTATTCTATACAATACTTGCTCACCCAAATATTGAGAGAGTTCGGTTGTTAATTTGGGATCACTGTAGAAGATTGTAGATCTTGAGTCTAGTTTGCTTCAAGACATCTGCACACGCTTCAAGAGGTATTTCTTGAATTAATTTTCTGTATACTTTGTGTGTGATACATATTTGTGATTATTATGTATTATTCATGTAACCAATAAGATCTTGGGAATGCTTTCGCTGTGTAATATTTTCCAACGGCCACGTCACTGAAAATCTAGATTATTAACTCTTAAGTGTATTTTAGTCTCTTGGGATAATGGTGAGAGCATTTTTATCCCAAAATATTATAAATTGCCTAAATGATCTATTTCACATAATTTAGAGGTAATTTTAGCCCTAATCTGTTTAAATCTCTGAATCTCGTTCACACGAGAACAATTTGGTTTTATTTTTATGAGTACTCTCAAAATAAGGTGGCAATATATCTTCGTTCAAAATTTCTAATTTCATACTACTTTATAGTGAATCTTTCATATTTTATTATACCAACATATGTTTATGAAAATTGGTAGAGTAAATTCAAGGATTACAATTATTAAAAACTGTCATTTAGCTAAAGCAGGATGCTATTTATTCCTCTTAATAGAATTATACCAAGTATTCATGAATACTTGGTAAAGATTCATATTCTACATTGTATTAAAAAAAAATCCTTAAGCTAAAATTTAAATAGTTAAAAATACCTTCTTAACTATATTAAACCAAATAGTTATTTATTTTATTAGTACAAATAAAATTACTTAAATGCCCCTCTTGTTAATCTAAATATCATATTTAATAAATTTCAAAAACAAACTATTCCCTCCAATTTTAGTTGTCATGTTGTGTTTTTCATAAGTCAGTCTCACTAATTTTTAGAGCGAAATTAGATTGATTTAATTAAAAATTTAGATATTCAAAAATTATAAGAAAAGTATTATTAATTGAAACTTTTTTCATAGCTGTAAAACCCCAATTCTTTTTCTAAGCTAAGAACGACTCATCCATCATAAGATATAGGATTTAATTGATGATTCGTAATTGAGCGCAAATGTTAAAGACAATTTCTTAGTGTGGGAATAGAATTGGAGTTGATAGAATATTAAAAGGCCCCGGATCATTGACATCACTTTGAGGTCCACAAACTTGCCCAGAAATCTGCCAGGCATCACCTCACGGAAGGGCCTACACGGCCCGTGTGGATTCACACGGACCGTGTGGCCTCCCGTGGAGTGACACCTGAGAAAGTGGAGGGTAAACGGAGCAAGTTACGGCCCGTGTGACCTTGGATGGTCCGTGGGGCCTTCCGTTTAAATTTACAGTGTGAAAGGTTACCTGTACACGGACAGGGTCACGGACCGTGTGACCATAGATGGTCCGTGTACCAGTCCGTGTGGTTCTACTTAGTCCGGAAAACCTTGCCTTTATCTCCAGGGCCACGGTAGAATAAATGGTCCGTATGACACCAGAAGGACCGTGTACCCTACCGTGTGCCCCAGACGGACCAATTTCAGGTCCATTTCATTAATGACATTTTTGAAATATTGGTTGTCCCAAACGTGAATTTTGTCATTTTCCACCCCTCCTAAGCTCCCTATATAAGCTGATCACCCTCATTTTTCAGCCATTTCTCTCATTTCACTCCTCTCACTAAGATGCTCCTAATTTCCTCTCACTTCTCTCTAGGATCATTCAAGTCAAGACTCACAATTTGAAGTCCATTTTTCCTCAAGTTTGTCTTCAAATCAGGTATGTGGGTTTTGATTCTTGGTCTCTTTCAACCAAGAAGACCTAAAGTTCCTTTCAACTACTTTGTGAAATAGTCTACTTAAAATGTGAATTTTTACTATTTGATCTTGGTAACTTTGAACAATGCATGTGTTATACATCATTCTGGATTTTGAGTTGTGTTAAGTTCTTGTACTTGAAATTATGCAAATTATGAACATGCATGCCCTTTAAAAATGTCATTATGCATGGGTGATATCTACTACAATTTTTATGTTAATTTTATTATGGATTTCCTAGTTTTTACATTATATTGCTATGTTTTAGATATACTCTACATTACCCATGCCATCCCTACATTATACATTGCATCATACTCATGTCATTGATACATGAAAAATTTGGAAATGTGGGATTAAGCCCAATTTCGTTTTAAAAAGGGAATATGATATGATATTTGGTAAGACATAGGATATGACAAAAAGGTAATCACCGGATATGTCTATGATTATAGCTCTTGGGGCATCTTGGGTGTTTACACCATCTTGTACCTGGCTCTTGGAGCATCTTGGGTGTTTGCACCATCTTGTATTTGTAGATGAGCTATTCCTTGCATGAATCTTGTGATTTTGATCTTGTGATTTGGCATTTGAGCCCACATGTGCATTCAACATTTGAAATGGATATTTGACTATCCTGAAAGCATATGTATACATATAAGTATTCTTGTGGGATGTGTAAGACTTAGCACCGATAGATTGGGGGCGTTAGGGATATCCCCAAGGTCCCTCTCCCTTTCCTTGAACTATGTGCCAACATAGGAACGTTGTCATTACCGAAATGATCGGGTCGTAAGGAATGGCTATTCATTTATTATGTTATGATATGATTATGAAAAACCCTTCCGAAATGGGGTTGCCCTAAGGAAGGTGACCATCCCCGAAATGGTGTGTTCCGTAAGGTGTGATGTAGATTATCCTTGGCAAGTAATCTTCTCCCTACTGGTGGGAGGTCCCAATCGGTGCAATTCGTGTAATAGCTCGCATGAATTTGGTTTGTCGGTTATAGTCCATCCCCGTTATATAGGAGCATTATTGCATTGCACGCATCATGCATTCCATGGCATCTTGTATACTAAATTCCTTTGCTTATATGATCCTTGTATATTATGTGCCCTTGTCATCTAATATTGATATGCAGGTTCGGTAAGTCATATGCATTGCATGCCCGCATACTTAGTACATTCAAACGTACTGACGCATACCCTATGCCTGCATGATTTTACCATGTAGGGATCGAGCAGGTTGAGTACCAGTCGCAGGATGAATAGTACTTTCTTGAAGATATTTTGTGGTGAGCCCCATCTTTTGAGGGTGAGCTTTTGTTTCTTGTGTCCATTGTGTATATTATTATTTTGTTGAGGGTGAGCCCGGAACTTGTCCTAGGCCCCGTTCCTTGACTAGAGGCATACGTTGGGCACTATGTAAAACTTCCTCATTTTGTTCATCTAATTGAATGGTTTTCTCTTTGACTTTGACTACCATTTTAATTTAATTATATGTGTTTACCTGCTCTTCCAACGAGTATGTGGATTCTGAGATTTGAGGCTTGTTTGGGAACTCTCGGGTCCCCATTCGCCATGTCGCATCTAGGCCCCGACCCGGGGTCGTGACAAAAGGTGGTATCAGAGCCCTAGGTTTATAATGGTCCTCGGATCCCAACATGCCGCATTGGTTAGAGTCCTATTCATGGGTGTGAAGTACACCATACCTATGAGTGGAAGGCTACGAAGACGTATTTGAAACTTCCTCCCTACTTCATGTCTTGTATCGTGCTGTGACTAGTTTATGAAATTTCCTTGCTTACTGGCGTCGTTAATTCATTTCAGTAAATGCCTCGAGGAAGACCTTCACTACCTAGGTCGGCTCCGACTGCTGAAGATCAGGCCCCTCACGAGCCTATGGAAGAGCCTATCTCTAACGGTGAATTCTGTACCACTTTTTCTATGCTTGCACAGGTGATGACTGCTCAGGCAAGGCAAGCTAATTTTCCATGGGACCCTACACCCACATCTATTGTGAGGGATTTCACCCGGATGAATCCTCTAGAGTTCTATAGGTTGAGGGCTGATGAGGATCCTCAGGAATTCATTGAAAAGCTCTCAAAAATACTGAATATTATGGGTGTCTCTTCTGAGGAAAAAGCTGGATTGGCTGCTTACCAGCTGAAGGATATAGCTCAGGTGTGGTATTCACAGTGGGCTATGGAGAGGGTCTGTGATGGTAATATTAAATGGGGAGAGTTCAAGTCTGCCTTCCTCAAACGCTTCTTTCCACTTGAGCTGAGGGAGGCCAAAATGACCGAGTTTATTAACCTTAAGAAGGGGAGTATGAGTGTGAGGGACTATGCCCTCAAGTTTATCAAGCTTTCCAAATATGCTTCGTCCCCGGTGGCCGATCCTCGTGTAAGGATGCACAAATTTGTTTCGGGTATTTCTAACTTGCTGGTGAAAGAATGTCGAACTGCTATGATGATTGGGGACATGGATATTGCCAGGCTGATGGTGTATGTTGAGCAGATTGAAGGGGAGAAACTCAAAGAGAAAAGGGCACACGATCCTAAGAGAGCCCGCTTTGACGGTAGGTTCTCCAGTGCTAGAAATGTTGGTTTTGGTCGCTTCCAGCAGGGCCAAGGCTCAGGAGCTCGGGTGGCTACCGCTCGGGCACCCCCTCGCGGGGTATCGACGAGTGGCGGACCAGGATATATCTCATGTGATAGGTGTGGGAAGCCCCACACAGGTGCCTGCCGAAGGGATTTGGTACTTTGCTTTAATTTGGATGTGGAAGTAAGGACCACAAGGTTGCTGATTGCCCTAGGAGTGCGTGCGAAGGCAGAGTTTAGGTAGTCTAAGGCGGGCAGGGCCAGCAGAGAGATCCCCAAGGTGTTGCCCCAAGGAACAACAGGTTCTATGCACTCCATGCCCGCCAGGATGTCGAGGAAGCTCCAGATGTCGTGACTGGTATGTTAAAAGTCTTTGATTTTGATGCTTATGTTTTGCTTGACCTAGGTGCAAACTTGTCTTTTATGACTCCACTGTTGGCTGTTAAGCTCGGTTTGAAACCCCAGAATTTAAGAGAGCCTTTCTCGGTTTACACCCCCGTGGGTGAATCTATTATTTCTCACAGAGTCTATCACGGGTGCCTTGTTGTTGTGTTGCATAAAAGCTTTCCATGTGATCTTGTGGAACTTGAGATGTTTGATTTTGATGTAATTCTAGGAATGGATTGGTTGCATGCATCTTATGCTTCCATAGATTGTAGAACCCGGAAAGTCCAGTTCCAACGTCCCGGCAAGCCAGTTCTTGAATGGAAGGGTGGTGATTCCTATATTAAAGGTAGGTTTATTTCCTACCTCAAGGCGCGGAAAATGATTTCTAAGGGGTCCATTTACCATATGGTGAGGGTCAGGGATACGGATTCCGAGGTGCCCACTCTCGAGTCAGTCCCTGTGGTGAATGCGTTTTTGGATGTGTTTCCTGAAGACTTACCGGGAATTCCTCCGGATAGAGAGATAGACTTCGGCATAGATCTTCTCCCTGATACTCAGCCTTTTTCTATCCCTCCGTATCGGATGGCCCCTGCAGAATTGAAAGAGTTAAAGGTGCAGTTAAAGGACCTATTGGAGAAGGGTTTTATTCGGCCTAGTACATCACTATGGGGTGCTCCCGTCTTGTTTGTAAGGAAGAAGGATAGGTCTCTCCATATGTGTATTGATTACAGGCAGCTGAATAAGGTGACCGTTAAGAACAAGTACCCATTGCCAAGGATTGATGATTTGTTTGATCAGCTTCAAGGTGCCACTCACTTCTCAAAATTGATCTCTGTTCCGGGTATCATCAGTTGAAGGTTAAGGAATGTGATGTCCCCAAAACAGCTTTTCGAATGAGGTATGGGCATTTCAAATTTGTGGTAATGTCGTTTGGCAAAACTAATGCTCTGGCTGTATTTATGGACTTGATGAACAGAGTGTTTAAACCATTCCTAGACAGCTTCGTGGTGGTCTTTATTGACGATATTCTCATTTACTCCCAAAGTGAACAGGAGCACGGGAGTCATTTGAGGATGGCCCTCCAAACTCTAAGGGAAAGGAAATTGTATGCCAAGTTTAGCAAGTGCGAATTCTGGTTAGGCGAAGTAGCTTTCCTCGGTCATGTGGTGTCCGGAGACGGTATCAAGGTGGATCCGAGGAAAACATAGGCCATAAAGAATTGGCCTAGACCGTTGACTCCTTCGGATATCCATAGTTTTCTCAGGTTAACCGGGTACTATAGAAGGTTCGTGGAAGGTTTCTCAACTATTGCATCTCCATTGACTAAGTTAACCCAGAAGCAGGCTAAGTTCATATGGTCGGATGAATGCGAGAGAAGTTTCCAAACCTTGAAAGATCGGCTTACGTCAGCTCCCATTTTGACCTTGCCAAATGGTTTAGAAAGGTTCGTAGTGTATTGTGATGCCTCGTGGATCGGATTGGGTTGTGTGCTTATGCAGAATGGTAAGGTGATAGCTCATGCATCAAGACAGCTAAAGCTGCATGAACGAAACTACCCCACACATGACCTTGAATTGGCAGCGGTCGTTTTTGCTCTGCAAATTTGGAGACATTATTTGTACGGGGTCCATGTTAATGTATTCACCGATCACAAGAGTTTGCAATACGTTTTCACCCAGAGGGATCTTAACCTCAGGCAAAGGAGGTGGTTGGAGTTTCTGAAAGATTACGACATAAGTGTGTTGTATCATCCGGGCAAGGCCAATGTTGTGGCCGACGCTCTCAGTAGGTTGTTTATGGGAAGTGTGGCGCATGTTGAAAATGGGAAGAGGGAATTGGCAAGGGATGTTCACCGGTTGGCTAGGTTGGGTGTCAGGTTGACTGATTCCAGCGAGGGTGGTATTCGGGTTCAGAATGGGGCAGAATCTTCTGTGGTGACTGAGGTGGAAGCTAAGCAAGATCTAGACCCATCGTTAATTGAGTTAATGAGGTTGGTCGCTGCAAAGGAGATCAAGGCATCCTCCCAAGGAGGAGATGGTGTACTCCGGTACCAAGACCGGCTTTATGTTCCTGATGTGGATGACCTTAGGAAGGTGATTATGAGTGAGTCTCATAACTCTCGTTACTCTATTCACCCGGGGTCTACCAAGATGTACCGGGATCTGAGAGAGGTGTACTGGTGGCATGGTATGAAGAGGGATATCTCCAAGTTCGTGTCTGAATGCGCTAGTTGTCAGCAGGTGAAGGTAGAACACCAAAGGCCCGGTGGTTTGGCCCAAGACATTGAGATTCCCACATGGAAATGGGAGGATGTGAATATGGACTTTGTTGTTAGATTGCCTCGGACCCGAAGGCAATTCGACTCTATTTGGGTTATTATGGATAGAATGACGAAATCGACTCATTTTTTGCCGGTCAAGGCTACTTTCAGCACCGAAGAATATGCGAAGTTGTATATCCAGGAGTTGGTGAGGTTGCATGGGGTACCTAGATCCATCATATCGGATCGTGGTGCTCAATTCACTTCTCACTTTTGGAAGTCTTTTATGAAGGGCCTTGGAACCAAGATTAAGTTGAGCTCCGCTTATCACCCTCAAATCGATAGCCAAGCGGAGAGGACTATTCAAACCTTGGAGGATATGTTGAGGGCATGTGTGTTGAAGTTTAAGGGGAACTGGGACGATCATCTTCCACTCATCGATTTTGCTTATAATAATAGCTTCCATGCTAGCATTGGCATGGCACCGTTTGAAGCCTTGTATGGGAGAAGGTGTAGATCCCCGGTGGGGTGGTTTGAGTTGGGAGAGATGGCTTTAGTTGGCCCAGATTCGGTATTAAATGCTATGGAGAAGGTAAAGGTGATTAGAGAGAGATTGAAAGCGGCGCAAAGCCGTCAAAAGTGCTATTCGGATAGTAGGAGAAGGGACCTCAAATTTCATTTTGGGGATTAGGTTTATGTGAAAGTCTCTCCTATTAAGGGTGTAATGCGTTTCGGCAAAAACGGCAAGCTAAGCCCCCGGTATGTTGGTCCTTACGAAATTATTGAGCGGATTGGAGGTGTGGCTTACAAGTTGGAGTTACCTCCAGATTTGGGTTCCATTCATCCGGTCTTCCATGTATCCATGTTGAGAAAATTATTTGGTGATCCTAGCACCATTGTGCCTTTAGAAGGAATTGAGGTCGAGGAAAACTTGAGTTATGAGGAGGTGCTGGTGGCAATCTTTGATAGGCAAGTAAAACGGCTTCGCAACAAGGATGTGGCTTCGGTAAAGGTACTTTGGAGAAATCAACTAGTGGAGAGTGCTACTTGGGAGGCGGAGCTGGACCTGATGAAACGATACCCCTATCTTTTCCAATCTACTCAAGCCTAAGGTACTAGGAATCTTCCTTCTCTATTCGTGTCATTTCTTATCTTCTTGAGTCTCATGACATGATATGCATATGTGAGCACTAAAAGACTTTTTGGATGCAATCTTGATATGAGCTTTGGTCTTGAACTATAATCTAATTTCTGCATAAAGCTTTTGGTACAAACCTTTTATTTTGAGTTGAGTTGTGCATTATGTCTTGTGTCGGATGTATCTTGCCTTAACTCTAACTTTTCAAGCCTTGTTCTTGCATATTCGGGGACGAATGTTCCCAAGGGGGAGATGATGAAAGGCCCCGGATCATTGACGTCACTTTGAGGTCCACAAACTTACCCAAATATCTGCCAGGCATCACCTCATGGAAGGGCCTACACGGCCCGTGTGGAGTCACACGGACCGTGTGGCCTCCCGTGGAGTGACACCTGGGAAAGTGGAGGGTAAACGGAGCAATTCATGGCCCATGTGACCTTGGATGGTCTGTGTGGCCTTCCGTTTAAATTTGCAGTGTGAAAGGTTACTTGTACATGGACAGGGTCACGGATCGTGTGACCATAGATGGTCCGTGTACAGATCTGTGTGGTGCTACATAGTCCAAAATATCTTGCCTTTATCTCCAGGGCCACGGTAGAGTAAATGGTCCGTATGACACCACACGGACCGTGTACCTTACCGTGTACCCTACCGTGTGCCACAGACGGACCAATTTCAAGTCCGTTTCATTAATGGCATTTTTGAAATATTGGTTGTCCCAAACGTGAATTTTGTCATTTCCCACCCCTCCTAAGCTCCCTATATAAGATGATCACCCTCACTTTTCAGCCATTGCTCTCATTTCACTCCTCTCACTAAGATACTCCTACAAGAATTTCCTCTCACTTCTCTCTAGGATCATTCAAGTCAAGACTCACAATTTGAAGTCCATTTCTCCTCAAGTTTGTCTTCAAATCAGGTATGTGGGTTTTGATTCTTAGTCTCTTTCAACCAAGAAGACCCAAAGTTCCTTTCAAACTACTTTGTGAAATTGTCTACTTAAAATGTGAATTTTTACTACTTGATCTTGGTAACATTGAACAATGCATGTGTTATACATCATTCTGGATTTCGAGTTGTGTTAAGCTCTTGTACTTGAAATTATGCAAATTATGAACATGCATGTCCTTTAAAAATGTTATTATGCATGGGTGATATCTACTACAATTTTATGTTAATTTTATTATGGATTTCCTAGTTTTTACATTATATTGCTATGTTATAGATATAATCTACATTACCCGTGCCATCCCTACATTATGCATTGCATCATACTCATGACATTGGTACATAGAAAATTTGAAAGTGTGGGATTAAGCCCAATTTCGTTTTAAAAAGGGAATATGATATGATTTTTGGTAAGACATGGGATATAACAAAAAGGTGATCACTGGACATGTCTATGATTATGGCTCTTGGGGCATCTTGGGTGTTTACACCATCTTGTACTTGGCTCTTGGAGAATCTTGGCTGCTTGCACCATCTTGTATTTGTACATGAGCTATTCCTTGCATGAATCTTGTGATTTTGATCTTGTGATTTGGAATTTGAGCCTACATGTGCATTCAACATTTGAAATGGATATTTGACTCTCTTGAAAGCATATGTATACATATATAAGTATTCTTGTGGGATGTGTAAGACTTAGCACCGATGGATTGAGGGCATTAGGGATATCCCCAAGGTCCCTCTCCCTTTCCTTGAACTATGTGCCAACATAGGAACGTTGTCATTATCGAAATGATCGGGTCATAAGGAATGGCTATTCATTTATTATGTTATGATATGATTATGAAAAAGCCTTCCGAAATGGGGTTTCCCGTAAGGAAGGTGACCATCCCCGAAATGGTGTGTTCCGTAAGGTGTGATGTAGATTACCCTTGGCAAGTAATCTTCTCCCTACAAGTGGAAGGTCCCAATCGATGCAATTTGTGTAATAGCTCGCATGGATTTGGTTTGTCAGTTATAGTCCATCCCCGTTATATAGGAGCATTATCGCATTGCACGCATCATGCATTCTATGGCATCTTGTATACTAAATTCCTTTGCTTATATGATCCTTGTATATTATGTGCCCTTGTCATCTAATATTGATATGCAGGTTCGGTAAGTCATATGCATCGCATGCCCGCATACTTAGTACATTCAAACGTACTGATGCATACCCTATGCCTACATGATTTTACCATGTAGGAACCGAGTAGGTTGAGTACCAGCCGCAGGACGAATAGTCCTTCCTTGAAGATATTTTGCGGTGAGCCCCATCTTCCGAGGGCGGGCTTTTGTTTCTTGTGTCCATTGTGTATATTATTTTTTTGTTGAGGGTGAGCCCGGAACTTGTCCTGGGCCCGGTTTCCTGACTAAAGGCATACATTGGGCACTATGTAAAACTTTCTCATTTTGTTCATCTAATTGAATGGTTTTCTCTTTGACTTTGACTACCATTTTAATTTAATTATAAGCGTTTACATGCTCTTGCACCGAGCATGTGGATTCTGAGATTTGAGGCTTGTTTGGGGACTCTCGGGTCCCTATTTGTTGTGTCACATTTACGCTCCGACCCCGGGTCGTGACAAAGGGTCAACTTCAAATGATCATATCTCCTAAAATATAATGAGTTTGGTTACCCATAATATATCAAATTAAAGATCTTTGAATTATCTTTCCAACGCATTTTATTTTGTCTTATTCAGAGTTTGGAGTAGAGAGTTATGACCATTTTACTGAAGATCTGCAGAGTTGTCCGAAGATCCGCGACAGCTTCACGTCGCGGACCTATCGCGAACCCTTCCTGGATAAGCTAAGCGACGTCCCTTTATTTTATTTTTAGGGTAATTTTATCCTAAAACCTTTGGGGGTCTACTTAAGGTCCCAAAATGTATAAAATGTCAGTTTTCATAATTAAAACCCTCTCCTTCATTCCTAAAACATAAATGCTCAAGAATCAAAAAGAAAATCGTCAAGTTAAGGATAGCTTTTCAAGATTCATCATCAAGGTAAGCTATTCTTCATAAATTTCAATCTACTCAACCCGAATTTTTTCATCTATTCATGAATCTCTAATAGAGTCTTAAATCATAACCTAGGGTTTCAAGAAAACGAATCCAAGAATTCTGAGAAAGGATTCCTCGATTCTTCTTTTTCAAGAATTAGGGTTCTTCATCAAGAACTCTAAAGATTCTAAGTCAAGAATTTAAGAATCAAAGATTAGTCATTCAAGCAATGTCTTTCCAAGTTCTCCCATTCTAAAGGAACTACCGAGATCGAGGATTTTATCCAAGAAGGCTAGTATTCGTCAAATCTTGATTGTAATATCAACTTTCCAGATATGTTAGGCTAAACTAAAACATGGGATTATTCTCCCATGTGCCCCATAGAGGTCATAGATGAGTTGATGGTTTAGGAGTCTACATGCATGATTTCTTGATGGTGTTTCTTGAAAAATTGATTTGAAATTTCATGTTTTCTATATTGATGAAAATTGATTTGAAATTTCATGTTTTCTATATTGATGATCATCATACTATTTGTTTTCTTGAATTGAATATTTTCATGAGAATTTGCATAACACTATACAACTAATTTGTAAAGATGCATATTGAACTTGAGAATTGAGTCTGGAGCCTTGAGTTGAGATTGTTGATTGTGATGAGAATGATGATGAGTTGACATAATTTGACTATCATGTGAGTCTCTATAAATGAACTCTACCGATGTGTCTATTCACTTGTTTCCTAATGATTGTTATAAATCTTGAGTTATTGATCAGATTGATTGATGAGAGGGTTAAAGCCCCTGAGATACCGGTCGTTGACGGGGAGTGAGTCCCTATGAGATTGGTTGAGATGGAGGTTTTATGAGCATTGAGTCACGGGAGGAGTATCGAGCACTGAAATGGGTAAGAATGAGTCCCACTCGAACTCATTAACTATGTCGCCAAACATAGGTGAGTCTTAGAACCATCACATATATTGTGGTTCCCTCTTGATTAGAAGTCCCTGAAACAATAGCGGACTTATTGACGACTGACTCCATATTGGGTGAGCTGATATGGTTCGATTCATTCCCTACCTAGCAAGTTTGGAACGGCTGTGGCAACATCAACTTGACTATTGTACATTCACTGGCTCATAAGTGACTGTTGTCGGATAAGAGAAACTCCCACAAATTTCCTACCTTGAGTACGAGTCTAGATGAGGTGAGAGGGAGTGAGCTCCTCTGAGATGAGATGAGGTGAGAGGAGGTGAGCTCCTTTTGGATGAGTCTGAGATGATTGATGAGTTTTAAGTTATTGATGGGTCATTTATCTACTCTTTATTCTTTCATTGATGGACATTTGACGATTTGATGTGATTTGATGTTTATTTTGAGTTGATATTGTTTCCATATTATTCTACCGGTTTCTGTTTCACTCAGCTATTTTACATACCAGTACATTCCAAGTATTGATGTTCACTCTGGACTGCATCGTTTTATGATGCAGAGGCAGGTACTAGAGGTCATCGACAGGCGCTCCGTTGAAGATTTGAGATTCGAAGCTGATTTGGTGAGCCTCCCCTACTCCGGAGGATCCACTACTTTTATTTCATCATGCTTTAGAGTTAGATTGGACTATTTCTTTCATTTTGATTTGGGTAGCCATGGATTTGTCATTGGCACCACATGATTAGTGATAGAGGCTTCATAGACGATGGTCGAGCGTTGACGTTAAGATTGTGAGCTAGTTTTTCTACTAGCCTTCATTATTTTATATACTAGATGGTCAGTGCCCGTGCAAGGCACGGGCTATGGGAATATTAAATTTGGCACGATAATATGTTGTATTATATGAATACACTGATAAGGCTCGTCTGAAGTGCGAATTTTTTTTACAATGTATATAAATAAAGCGCTACTTTTCTAGGATGCCTGAAGGTTGTAGTCGCGGATGTTGCGCTTGTAGTTGTGTATAGCGCATTGCAGTGCACATCCTGTGGCCACACGTTCACTTGCATTCATGGTGAGCCTAGGTTTCCTACCGAAGAACTCTGGCAAAATCCTCATAATTGCAGGCACTCGGGAGCTTGACCCAACAACCTCAACTGTATGAATGTTCTCAGTAGTAAGCCCAGCTTCAGGAAGAGATTTCTCCAGTGGTTTCTTCACTCTCTCCAGGATAGGGATGCTGATTTGCTCAAATTCCTCCCTCTTGATAAACCCTCTAACATCCTTCTCATCCATTAAACACTTTATATTCAAAGGTGCCTCAGGGTTTGCACTAAGAACCTTCTTCAACTTTTCACAAGCAGCTCGAAGCCTAATGCATGCCCTAGCATTTTGGAAAACATCAATTTTGTATTCTTCCTTGAACTTTCCAGCAAAATGTTGGAAAAGAGCTTCATCAAAATCCCTCCCACCAAGATTTCTGTCGAATGAATGAGCCAATATCTTCAGTTTGCCTTTGTTGAAGCCTGCAACACAAACTTGCAAGCTTGCATGCCCAACATCAACAAAAGCAACATTCAGTGGGTCAGTGTCAGGTAACTCTGTCTTGTGAATACCATATGCTAATGCATCTCTATTCCTTTCGGTGGTTCCGTAAAATAGACCTCATCCCATGGTACATCTAAGTGCTCGAGATACCAAAATCCCTGATTGCTATAAATTTATGTAAAACCTCTTGCAACTGCCTCTGGACAAACATCATCACGTACCTATACCAATAAGATATTCAGATGGTTGCTATTTAACAGAGGAAACCCATCATATTAGTGAGCACATAAATACAGTCAGATTGATTCTCACCAGTTATGCACCACAGTCTGAGGGTTAAGTTTAGATGGTAAATTGTTGAAGGTTTCCTCCCTGCAAAAACAAAATCCACACACCATGTCATCCATTAGAAGAAAAAAAAGAATGACAGCAATAGTGCAGGAGTGTTTATAACCAATAACTCTATATTTTATGCATTATAAGAGAGCAAGAGCAACACTGATCTGTTTTTATTTATAGTCATACAACTACTTCTCCTAATGATTTCTAAAGTACAAGAAACTAAATAAAGGGCCCGGCATGTTCTCAAATTAATTATTTTGCAACACATATTCGTAGTTCTAGTTTTTAATACCTTTGCCAAGTCACAGAAAACATAGAAAAACAGAGAACAATTTTCCTCGCAAGTTGTAACTTCTAAGTAACCACGTCCAGCAAAATCTTCACTCTGATTTGAATCTTCATTTATAAGAGGAATTACCAGTTAACAGGTGTCCAGTTGTGTGATATAGCTATATCTTGAGCTCTGAGTACAAAATACTGATATGCATCCTACAAAGTCATATTATGATCTTGAAGCCTGCAAGCGGAATGAGTTGATGAACAGCACGGCAGAGGAAAAATAAAGATAGGAGACATGACTGAAGAGATAATTCTGGGCATGTTATCAGCAAAAGGAAAAGGGTAGAATCCATGTAAACCTAAAACACAAAATGACATAAACGCGGCGCTACATCATACATAACGAATCATTACTTCCAGAGCCCCTTATTGATATTTAAAAACTGATAGCATTTCAAGTACTGCTCGGGACAATGTTCTCAACACTAAGTATATTCTGCACTAACCGAAGCATGAATTGCTTTATGTAACATAAATGTGTGAAACATAAGATCCAAGTTGACGCGCAAGACCGCTTTGAGCTCAAAGCGGCTTAGGTGTAGATATTAATTCATTCACGCATAGTGCAATGTATTTCCATGACTGAATTACTATCTGCACATTTTTTTGGTGGTTTGGAAAACAAGCTATTGCAATTTCCTCATATATGTGAAACTTCAAAAACAAAAAGGACATAAGAAGAGGGAGGTTACCATTGTTTCACGTGTGGTGTAGCTGTCGAACAAGCTGCCAATAATAACAATATTCAGCACCTGTTTTCCATATATTTCTGGGGGAAGTGAGGAGCTACGGACAGTAGGCAAGGGTAATGACAATCAGAAAAAATATTGAACAACGATCATTTTCTTTGGGCGACTAAGTGCGAGGATGTCAGAAAGATACACATATAATGAGAGTTCTGGTTGAAAAAGATAGAAGGACAAAAGTGACATCAAAAGAGAAATATCATCTTAAACAGCCAATGTAAGAGCACATCACTACCAATTGTTCAATAGAGACCGAGAAGAAAGAGGCAGAAATATTCGCAGTGTTATAATAGATGACATAGTCAAATACATTACTACATGAGACATTGGACTCGAAGACTTCAGATGTCCAACTTTTGCAAAGTGAACTGAAGCAAGTCAAGGAAATGAACAGATGGACCTAAAAAAAAATAAGAGTTTTGAGGTTCGAATCTGATTTCCAAGGAAAAGACTTATCTTTGTTGCAGTTGTTGAAAGAAGACTTTTAGCCAACCTCTTCTTACTGCAAAGTAATAGAAAGATTAAACAATAAAAAGAGAGTAGTAAAAAGAAAATTCAAACCAAATGGGATACATAAAGTGGGACGGCGAGGCTGTACATGTCTCACTATCATCTTTCTCCAGATTGGAACTCCTCCTTTGGTAGATTTCGAAGTTCCAACTTGCTATTACATTTAACATCGAAGATCATGGACACAATCTCTTATAGGTTTATGTGTATAGGCAAATTCCTTTACAACTAATTTTGTGTGATAAGTTTCAGGCACTCTGTCCAAGACCTTCCTTCCAATTCCCTTTCCATAGAATGCTTCACCATCTTCATAACCTAGAGCCACCTCAAAGTGAAGACTTGGGATAAGGCGAGCTTACATTGTAATTCTGCGGCAGGTTTTATTGAGTCAACAACATCAGGACCCTGCGGAGCAGGTCAACCGATCTGTCTAGAGTTCGGAATGCTCCACCAAAGTCGAACGAAAAGAAGGAAATGGAGAAGAAAAAGGGGGAGCTATTGGGAAGCCCAGAAAGGCGGAAGCGGGAAATCGCGTATACCGAGTTCCCAAACAGCAGCTTAGCTTAGTAGCAACACTCTTTCTACCGGTGGTGCAGCTGAGGAGATACCACCTGAGTTCCCTGGCCATCGGCTGAGGAGAATAAATTCCGATGTGGCGACAATGTTGTTCCTGTGGAAACTCCCAGAAGTGCCATTTTTAATATGAACGTTTCGCCTGCCCTTCCAAGTTTTGCCAACCATTCATACAATGGTCGATCAGTCTTGGAAATTGGCCAACCTGGAGGAAGTGAAACAGCAGCAAAGGTTTGTGTAGTTTTGTGCCTACTCCGTCTTGTAGTTACACGTAACCAAGATTGGGAGGTTCAATAATTTCAGCCGATGCCTCTGCTGATGAGCTCTCTTCTAGGCGTTTGTACATTGAGCATTGAGAGGGAAGTATGTAATTCAATATTGCTTCCTGATGGCTTTTCGGCGAAGCGCAACCGGACAATTTACGTGGAATGATGGTCAACCTTTGTTCTCGCTAGGCCTGCCGTTAAGTAAGAATCAGTAAATTTCGGACTTGTCCTTTCATGCTCACTGTAAAAAGGTCTGGAAGAGAGCTCATCATCCAAAGTATCGGCTGGGATTGTTGAACCTGGCAACCTTGCTTTCTGGTAAACACAAGACGGAGTACCCACAAAAGTAGGCAGACCTCCGAAATTACTTTACCGCGCACGCTTCGCAGTAGTTAGAGTGGAAGTTGCTGACCTGTTCCTTTTATCTCTGGCAAATCAGAAAGTTTAATGACGGGAACGTGGCAGTGTGAAACTACGCCTGCAAGTGTAGTCTATAAAAGGAGCTTCTAGAGGTTTCCACAAGAACAACATCTCAGCCACCCTGGAATTTATTATCCGTAAAGAATGATAGGGGGACTCAACCGGTAAGTTTTTAGCTGTGTTTTGAAACACGTCGCCGTGCAAGCATAATCATGTGTTTACGTCAGTACGCAAACTTAACTCCCACCATATAAAAGGGGTTGAAGGTCCAATGTTGAAGCTCAAGGAAAAATTGCATGAAGCTAAATGTAGTAGTGCTCTACGCCCGGCCTAGTAGACCGTGGGGAAGGGGTACGAACTCGAAAAGGTATTTGTACTTTCTACTATTAAGGAAACGCAAAAGCTTCGAGGAACGAAATAATTTAGGGGAGTTACCGGATGAAGAAGGCTCTGATAGGACTCTTCTTTAAACTGTCTTCAGCTTACATTTTCAGCGTAGGTAATCTTCATCGCCTGATAGGAGGGAATGCTAATGTGTCAACGGATGACTGAGTGAATGTTTTAGCGAAGATTCAGTAGGGGCTGGAAAGAGTGATGCGCGGGAAAGGTTCAAGGCCTAAGTACTTAGGACATTGCAAGTTCCATGTCAACCGTACAACACTGTTCAATCTTGTACGCAGCACTAACGTTGCCTGAAACAATATATCCTTCATGGTTGGGTTTCAGACAAATTCATCCGCAAACAGGAGAGACCGCACAAGGCAGAGTAACTTAAGTTTCGGTAATCTTTAGTGTGAGAATACCATGGACTTGGTAACACAAATTTTCACCGTAGTTAATGTTCAGCACCTACCAAAGTTGCACGGGTAAGCAGCAGCGAAGAAGTGTCATGTCCCAGAAATTTCCAATGACAGAGGGCAGGATCGGCGGATCAATTCGGGCAATATTGAGCGTTTGAGCCATTATTTAAATGGTCTGTGTAACGTACAGTAGTAGTAAGCTGCCGCTCTGTATCCTTTAGAATTCTTACTGATTACATGGCTCTATTTAAAAAAGCCTAACAAGAATGGAGGGAAGGCATGACGTGGAAATGTGTCATTTTCATGAGCCAAACTCATCAGCGGTCCGAAGCGTCCGAAAAAGGAACACTCGGGGAAATCCTGAGCGACTGAGATGAAGAGCCGCTGTGGAGTAGTGTCCTCAAGAGGCAGAGACAAAGTTCCCGAAAGCTTAGCGGATTAGAGTTATGTAATGGCAGACACTATTCGTCCGCACTGACGCGGACGATGCGGACGGGTAATCAAGAAGAGTTATTAAAATAAAAGGGGCAAACCTTTTTCCAAAGTGCAACAGATGTACTTCCTTTATAAGTTCCGAATGGATGTTACCTTAAAAAACCCGCAAAGTAACAAATGAAGCGCCGGGAAATGATAAATTCTTCCTTTCCTTCTCGAACTTTCCCTTTAAGTGTGTAAAAAATTTAATAACGCACTAAAGTCTGCGCTTTCGCGGCAACAATTTCAGAAAGCCGAAATGAACCCGCAGAAGAACTACTGCCCAACCTATCAAAGTGAGTGACAGTACGATCTTACTATTTGATTGAGAGAACGCAAAATACTAATAAATGGCAAGCGCAACAATATTTCAAGCTGAGAGTTTAAAGGTTCAGCAGCACAGGAAGGTGAAGGTGTTACTCAGACGGTATGTCACACTGAAAGGCAAAGGCTGCCTCCGAAACGGTATATCGTCATCATTATGATCAGTTATTTCAGTAGTGAATTTAACGCACGAACGGAAAGAAGAGGTACCTCAGAGTAATTATTACCCCAGAAACCTCTTACCGTAATCATAAGGTCATGAATCCGGCCGCACACTGAACGTGCCTCTGTTCGAGCAGTGAATAGTACTTCCATCCCTCCGAAATCACTAACCTGTAAAGGCTTGGTTGCTGTTGTGCACTTACTTTCACAATTTACACTTTGAAACAACGGGGGCAGTGAAGATCCCTGGAAAAAATACCTCGCAAAATTGGCAGAACAGATGCTTCAGCAGTTTCTACTTTTTGAAGAAAACCTGACCTTTGAAGTGTAGATTTAAAGATCTGTCGCACCTGCACAACAGAAGAGAAGCACCAAACGCGCATTCAAACTTTTTGCCGCGGTGGATGTTTACAGAAATTAACTATAATAAGTGGATTCCGTAAATCTATCTATCCAAACAAAAGTGTGACATTGCCATTACTCAACAATTACTGGTCAAAAGCAAAATCCCTTATACAGGTTAAGGAAGCAGGAAAGAACAAAACACTTTGTAGCATAAGTACCAAATATTTCCTAGGGAATAAAGCTCAAGAGGAAATTAAAAAGCACTATTTCACAACAGAATCCCCCAAATAACCGTGATGCCGAGCTCATCTGACAAGGTATCATCAGAAAGAGTAGAAGACCCTGCACCTAGCGAATTATCAGCTTAACACATTACGACAAAACACGGGAAGTTGATGAACGATATGGTCTTTGGCTGGGTTCACAAATGCAGTAAGTAGCACTTCATGGCTATAGAGAAGGCCCTAACCTTAAAGCTACATGCTCCGGTATACGTGGGAAGTGTATTGGGGGTTCCACTGTATAATCCTGCACCGAAAATTAATTGAACTACAGATATTAAATGGTGAAGCCATGGAATCTTTAGACGATGATATTGTCGAAGAATTTTGTCGCAGTACAAAACAGAAAAATGTAACCACATGTATTAACCGAAAGGGAAAGGGGAAATGACCTGAAATAATGTAGGTGAATCCAATGTAGCAGGATAAT
Organism: Solanum rostratum; assembly: GCA_029948455.1. Taxonomy (NCBI): domain Eukaryota; kingdom Viridiplantae; phylum Streptophyta; class Magnoliopsida; order Solanales; family Solanaceae; genus Solanum; species Solanum rostratum. The sequence goes on along the minus strand of CM057055.1, from coordinate 43,735,128 downwards.
CTAAGCAGATGGAGTTAACGAAAGGAAAAGGGGAAACGCCTTCAAATAATGTAGTCAATCCAGTCTAAGCTACATGCATACATATTATCCTAACCCTAACAAGGCACCCCAAAGATTTACAGGCAAAGGCATATGAACAAGGACCTTGCATGCAGCAACAAAGTATAGCCGCTAACAACATACAGAAATCATACTCCGCAACGGCATACCAACGAACAGGTGGCCTGCACAAATGAGTTATAAAAGCTTAAGCCACTCACATTGTTCAGGCAGCGGATGTGGAACCACCATGCATGCGAAATCAGAATGTACAGAGTTAAGGCACTCACCCTGTTAATGTAAGAAATGTGGGATGAAATTCCATGCGAAAATCAGAAACGCCAATTTTAAGACAGTACAAAGGCAGAACAATGTTATGTAGGAGTCAGAAGTTCTAAAATTCCGATTAGAAATTTCGGAGGATTAGAGAAACCCAAAATGTAGACATAGACGTTACCTGAATTACACCTTCGTGACTTCCGAAGTAAGAGTAACAGAGCACTCTCTCCGTTTTGGGACGAAATTCCATGCGAGAATCAAAAACGGCAATTTTAAGACAGTACAAAGGCAGAACAATTTTATGTAGGAGTCAGAAGTGCTAAAATTCCGATTAGAAATTTCGGAGGATTAGAGAAACCCAAAAGGTAGACATAGACGTTACCTGAATTACACCTTCGTGACTTCCGAAGTAAGAGTAGCAGAACACTCTCTCCGTTTGGGAAACAAGGTTTTGGAATCAGTCGTTGCGCTTTGGAAGCCAGGTTCTCAAAGCAACGTTCCGAGCAAGGAAAAGAAGAAGACGTAGAAAGAGAGGAAACGACGCCTTGGGAGATGTTAACAGCCGGGTAAAAGCGGCGGTGAGGGCAGTGAGAGAAGAGGGATATGATTCGCCGGGATGGGCGGCGCTGAAATGCCCCCGGAAGGGCCCTTTATTACACGAATGCCACTGCGATTACGCCCTCACAGAAGCAACTAATTACGGAAGTGCCACTCGTCCCTATGGCCCCTGAGAAACGAAATAATTACGAAAGTGACACTTTGGTCGTCCACCCAAAGTGTCACTTATTAATTGTTCAAATTCTTTTGAGACTTTAGATGAGATGTGCCCATTTACTTACTTATACTTTCTACTGTTTAGTAGAGTTTATTGATTGAATGATGTGATGAGGCTAAGTGGTTCGCTTGGGGACTAGCAATAGTCTCTAAGTGTCGGCCACGCCAAGGGTACCCTCGTGGGGCGTGACAATATCAATATGATGAATAAATACATCTTAAAGTATTAGTCAAAATTTATATAATTTGACTCTAAAAATAGAAATTTTGACAATTAAAATGGGACTGAGGAAGTACTACCTAAATATCCTATATACATATCTTTTTTTATGAAGGGTCGCAATCATATGCATAACTCCTTTTGGGGTCGTTTGGTATAAAAATTAATAATGCATGGATTAGCAACATAAGAATTAGTAATGCAAGGATTATCTTTTATCAAGTGTTTGGTTCATTGCTTCTCATCTAATCTTGTACTTGGTTTAAAACTCTACAAAAAAAACTTCTTTCCAATTATATCCTTGAATTATTATGAAATATTCTATTTCATGTAATTGGGTCAAAATATATTATTTTATTATGACTTCTAACTAGCTAGGAGAAAAATAATTTTATTGTCATGTTTGTTATTTTCTCACGTAAATTATTTGAGGATAAATAATTGTGATCATCACTCATAAAACACTAATTTTCAATTTAATATAGAAAGGCCATCTACTTTTCAAATCAAGAAAATGGTAAACAATTGTATAAATGAACGAACCATCTATATTTTACGCATAAAAGGTGCAAGTTGTAGTTTTAATATGGAGTTTATATCTTAAAAGGTCACTCAACTATGAGAATTTATTTAATATAGTCATGCACTTTGTTTTGTTTCAATAAAATAACTTAATTATACCTTTGTATCAACAAAATCACTCAACTAAATTAATCATAAAAAAAATGACATGGCAAAATATTTTTTATATATTATGTAAATATGAACCCACAAATAAATAAAATTTAAAAATTTGACATGATAAATTTATTAATTTTTTATATTATGCAAACATGAACTTACAAATAAATATAATTTGTAAGCTAATTTATTTAAATAAATTTACTAGTACAAAATTATAAATATAAAACTCAAAATCAAGAAAATAAAAAAATTGTAAAAGAATTCGAGGGATATTTTTGTCTTTGTGTATATAATCTCATGGTATTAGTTAACACCATGTAGGGTGTATTAACTAATACATACATTAGTTATACACAAGCATAAAATCCTATCAAACATAGTATTAAATAATACAACAAATGATGCATGGATTATTTGTCTAATACCTCCTACCAAATGGCCCCTTAGTAACATATTAAATATTGGAGTTTGTGCTAACATGGACCCAATGGCTATATGTTATTTTCTTTATGTCAATTTATGCAGTATAGATAAAATTTGGAAGAGCCATTAAATTTCTTATATGATTTTAAATTATTTTTTTATCATTATTGTATTTAGACTTTTTTCATAGTTTTTAAATAATATAAGTTATTTTTTGTACCAATTAATGTTATGTTGTGATGTATAGTATTTTTTATACTAGTTTAGAGCACGTGCGTTGCACGTGTATCATATATTTATAAATATAAGTTTTGGTTAAATTTATTTCTTACTTTCATTTATTCAATTTTATAAATGATTGATCTTTATTTGTGAAACTATATGTCCGGTCAAAACAAACAAACAAAAAAGTTTTAGTTTAAATTTTTGTGGTGTTGTTTGAATCTAGGAGTTTAAACTTTTAATTTTGTTTATTATTTCAAATATAGATGTGTTTTATATTTAATCCAAATTAAAAGTATCATAAACTATACTTCATCTGTTTAAAAAAGGATAAGCTGATTTGACTTGGTAGAAAATTTATGAAAATAAAAGGCTTTTGAATCTCGTGGTTCTAAATTATAGTTATATCAAATGTACCATAATACACTCTAATCTTATGGTCTTAAACATGACACGTGTAAAGTTGAAGTTAAAGTTTTGGATCAAAAGAAAAAATTTGAATATGTAAAGTTGAAGTTAAATATATGTCATATTAATATTATTAAATTGAATACTACAAATATTTAAACAATTTCTAAGGACCTTCATATTTTTAAAATAATATTAATTTAGTATATGTGTATTGAATGTGTATCATGTGACTATTAATTAAAATAAATATAAAAAAATATACTACCTCTACTTTAACATTTTTCTCCCACAAAAAGATGAATTATTAAAGACGTTTTTTGTCATTAATAACTCAAAAAATTAACTATGTAAAAATATTTTCAATCTAATTTTTTTTCGCGTTTGACGAATACTCATGCAATAAAGTTGACTTTAATTTTTGTGTAGTTAGCCTTTTTTTATTAACATGTTTTTCTACATAGCATAAAAATAATATATCTCTTTAGATAACTAATCTTATTGACAAAGATAACATAAATTTTTAATTGTTGTTGATATATAGTTTTTTTCTTAATATAGGCAAATTTTAGACTATTTCAATATATTCTTAGTACATTTCTATTCTAACAATACAAATTTATAATGAATAATACAAAATTTAAAAAAAAAAATGATATAGTTCAATATATTTAAGTATTGCTCAAATTCCATGTTAAATAATGTAGAATATCGACTTCTCATATTAGTGTTCATCTCCTTTTCATTCTACATAATTTTGTTTTCTAAAATTCTAGAAAATTAATGTAGGTAACATTAATTGCTAAAATAATTCTAAACCTAAATTGATATCAATTGTTGAATTCTTAACGTAGTTTTGCTAAGCTAGTCGCAGAAGAAATCTAAAATAAAAAAGCTTTGGTACTAATTACATCATACGCAAATTTAGGGTCATGAGATTGATATTTCAACTTTTATATTTGAATTTAAATAAATAATTCGATTCTCCTATTCAAATATTACAGAGAAGAGAGCTACAGAATCTTACTTCTCAAAACTCCACATAGAAGGAGACATAAATCAAACTATCCTCTTATAATTCAAGACATAACAGGCATATGAGGTGCTGAGATAGTAGCATTGTAAATTATACTCATGGGGCTATAAGTCTATCACCATAAGGAGGAGTACCCTCGAGTACAAATAACGGTTTTCATTATTTCTCTTGCCACGTAAGGACTCCTACCTATTTAATCAATGAGTAGAATTTGACTTTTAATTACTTTGTATCCAAGTTAGGACACCTATCTATTCAATGAGTATGTTGTGTTTATTAACGTCACCAGTGGCGGAGCCAGAATTTTTATTAAGTAGTGTCATAATATAAAGAAGTGAATTCACGAAGAAATCAAGGAGTGTCAATATGTAATATATATATATATATATGTATTAAAAAGTAATTTTATCTTATTACACCAATTATAATTTTTCGATGAAGAAGTGACGATCGACACCCCTAAAAGACATGTGGCTCCACCACTAAACGTCACTATGTAATATATAATATTAAAATAAGGAATAATAATTTAAGAAAAATAATGAAAAGACGATTTTGTATAAAGCAAAATCTTTTAATGAAGGGCAAAAATGTAACGCCCGCGAAATTACCAAAATACCCCTAAAGGAGAGGTGTACGAGAAACGTGCCTTCCGATGCTCGGATCGAAAATTCAAGAGCGGATTCATGATCAGCACTGAAAATTGAGTGGGGGAAAGGTCTCGGTCGAATTTTAGAGCAACCGAAACGAAAAACAGTGAGCCTCCACGATGGAACCGCGACGCGGACTTGTCGCGGAGACACACTTATATTTTTCTGAAAAATTTCGACGGAGTTGAATTTCTGAAAATACACTGTCCGCGACCAGTCCGCGTCGCGGACTGTGTTATTTTAGGTCGGGATTTAATTTTTTAAAATTTCTAAGGGCATTATGATCCATTCCCACCTATCCCAAACGTACCCCTATGACCAATATAGGTCGGTTTACACGAAAAAGGGTTCAAAAACCCCATTGAAGTGTTCTCCTAAGGATTTCTAAGGCTAGGGCTTGAAGAAGGTTGAGGTGATCAAGAAGGGATTGTAGTGTTTCGTGTGACTACTCTTTCCAGGTATGTAAGGATACTCTGAAAGCATGGGAATGTACTCCATAATGTGATGATGATAGGGTAACAAATTGAAGTATGAATTAGTTAATACGATGTAGAGAGTAATTGGCATTGTTGTATGCATATATATATATATATATATATATATATATATATATATATATATATATATATATATATATATATTTCATACATTGATGATGATCGTCATAAAAACCCCCATGTGTTTTTAAACTATTTTCATGAAAAGCATTTAGTTGAAAACCTTATATCTATTGTATTCTAAAAAAACATGCATAATGAACATGGGTGTGTGTGTAGAGCCTAGAGTAATGATAAAATAATGAATGATGAATGATGAGCATGAGAATGTGTAATTGTCTCTAGGTTGAGAGTTAAAGCTCCTAATCTAGTGTTCCTAGAGTCTGTGATGATGATGATGATGCTAAGGTTATGAATGAGAGGATGTTGATGTTAATGTTAATAAGGTGAGATGATAACGATGTTAATGTTAATGGCGATGTAATGTGTCCCTATGGGACAAGTGGATGTTGATGCCAATGATAATGTATTATGCCCCTATGGGGACTAATGATGATGTAACCTGTCCCTATGGGACTAATGATGTTGATGTTTTATGAGCATGTCGAGTCATGGGAGGAGTATTGAGCACCGAAATGGATAAAAGTGAGTCCCACTTGAGTCCATTAACTACGTGGCCCGCGTAGGAAGAGAGGATTGAACCGCAATGCGGACGGCTCCTATCTTGTCCCAAATGCGGACTAATGTTATATTTTAAGGATCCACTAATCTTACGTTCCTTACCCCGGGCAGGGTAAGGGATGGATGTGGCAACGACATCGTTTCGTTGTATCATTACTTGCTCATAAGTGATGGTTGTCGGTTAAAGAAACTCCCAGTTAGGCCTCTCAGAAAAGGTTTCCCTAATAGTACTCTAAGGTCAATGTTAATATAAAGGTCAATGTTAATGTAAAGGTCAATGTTAATTTAAAGGTCAATGTTAATGTAAAGGTCAATGTTAATGTTTCCCTGATGTAAATGTTAAGGTCTCATGACGATGTACGTTATGTTCGTATAATCCTAACGATGTGTTTCAGCTATTTTACATGCCAGTACATTCCACGTACTGACGCCAATTGGCGCTGCATCATTTCATGATGCAGATATAGGAGCTAGAGGACTTCAGCAGCCGCCCCGTTGAGGTCAAGTGTTTTCAAGTTCAGACTGTGGTGAGCCTCCTTATTTTTGGAGGAAACCTTTATTTAATGTTATCCTGTTTCTTTTGAGTTGGGTAGCCATGGTATGTCATGGTCCCCTTCCTAGACGTTTTAAGTAATGTTAGAGGCTTTGTAGACATAATGATGTAGTCAAGGTGAATGCTTTGATAACTGGGCAATATTTCCTTGCTTGGGTTTTTATGATCAAATTAATGTTTGGCTATTGGCCCACTATTTTTAAGTATTATTTACTATTTCCTTCCACAATATCTGAAATGAATGATGTGATGAAGCTAAGTGGTTCGCTTGGGGGCTAGCAACAGTCTCTGAGTGCCGGCCACGCCTAGGGTACCCTCCCGGGGCATGACAAACTTGGTATCAGAGCACAGAGTTCAAGAGTCCTAGAGAGTCTACGAAGCTGTGTCTAGTAGAGTCTCGTTTATGCGTGTGTTGTGCACCACACTTCATAAACAGGATGCTACAGGGCATTAGGAAATGGTTCCACTTCTTTGATGTTCCGAGTCGTGCATTAGAGCTTGACTTTAAGTAAACCTCTTTAATTCGTGCGTTACGCGTTTGCAGATAATGCCTCCAAAACGCACTGCTGCCCAAAGAGATGGTTCCATCCCAAGTACTGAGAACCCCTTGCCAGAACGTGAGACAAGGAGACGGGGACGACCTGCTAGAGCTACTGAGGCTCCACCAGCATCTCCAGTTCGGTCAGCCCCCACCTCAGAGGCAGACTTCAGGGGAGCCATTGCCATCCTCACCCAGTTGGTGGCCGCGCAAAGTAGCAGTCGCGGTCCCCAGGCCCCAAGCTCCAGTTCCCAAGAGCCAACTGCTGCGTCCAGGCTCAGGGATTTCTTGAGGATGAACCCGCCAGTCTACACGGGTTCTAAGGTTGAGGAGAATTCGCAGAACTTTATTGATGAGATGCGCAAGATCCTAAGGGCAATGCATGCAAGTGAGGTTGAAGGAGTTGAGCTGGTCTCATATCAGCTTAAGGATGTTGCCAACATTTGGCACAACCAATGGGAGGATGTCAGAGGTGAAAGTGTTGAACCAGCTGAGTGGGAAGAGTTCGAGAGTGCTTTTCTTGATCATTTCTTTCCCCAAGAGTTGAGGGAAGCCAAGGTTGAGGAGTTTGTGAACTTAAAACAGGAGGGTATGACTGACAAGGAGTATAGCCTAAAGTTCACCCAACTATCAAGATATGCTCCGGAGATGGTCCTTGATATGAGGGCTAGGATGAGAAAATTTGTGTCGGGGCTGCGCAGACATGTGAAGAGGTAGTGCAAGGCAGCACTGCTGATTCCAGACATGGATATTTCCAGGCTGATGGTTTATGCTCAACAGACTGAAGAGGACAAGAAGAGGGACAGGGAGGAGCAGTAGAGCAAGAAAGCCAAAGCTGCGGGCCAGGAGCAAAACCAGCAGAAGAAGGACAAGGGTAACAGGAACTTCTTTCAGAGGAAGCCTCCTCGCCATGCAACACCGATGGCAAATGCACCTGTTCAGCAGCACAGGTATGATCAGAGGACCCATCAGAATTTCAGAGCACAGGTATCTCAGTCCCAGGCTAGTGTCGCCCAGGGTCCCAGAGAAAAAGTAACTTGTGGCAGATGTGGCAAACAACATCTTGGTGCATGCCGGGAAGGCACCAACCTATGCTATACGTGCGGACAGCCTGGCCATTTCCAGGGCGAATGTCCTATGAGGAGCCAGAGGGGAAACGATCGGGGTAATAGATCCCAATCATCTAAGGCGCCCCCTGCGGGCAGTCAACAGAGGGCTACTGCTACAAATGCCGGAGGCGGAGCGAACCGCCTGTATGCTATGGGAAATCGGCAGGATCGAGAGGCTGCCCCAGTTGTTGTTACGGGTATGCTTCGAATCTTCTCTTATAACTGTTATGCATTACTTGATCCGGGTGCCACCTTATCTTTTGTGACGCCCTATGTGGCTAATAAGTTTGAGGTCATCCCAAAACGTCTATATGAGCCTTATTCTGTTTCGACTCCTACTGGAGAGTCGATTGTGGCAAAGAGGGTCTATAGGAACTGTGTGGTATCCATTTATCATAGGGATACGTTGGCTGATTTGGTAGAATTAGAAATGGTGGATTTCGATGTGATCCTTGGGATGGATTGGCTTCACGCTTGCCATGCATCCATATATTGTAGAACCCGAGTGGTTAAGTTTCAATTCCCAAATGAACCGGTCTTAGAATGGAAGGGAGGTTATGTTGCACCCAAAGGTATAATTATTTCGTAATTAAGGGCAAGGAGGTTGATCTCTAAGGGGTGTATCTATCACCTAATAAGAGTTAAAGCTGATAATGTCGAGGCCCCTACTCTTGAGTCAGTCTCAGTTGTTAATGAGTTTCCTGAGGTGTTCCCGGAGGATTTACCTGGAGTCCCTCCTGATAGGGAGATTGACTTCGGTATTGATGTACTCCCCGATACGCAGCCTATTTCAATTCCACCATATAGGATGGCCCCCGCTGAATTGAAAGAGTTGAAAGAACAGTTGAAAAACCTGTTAGAGAAGGGTTTTATTAGACCCAGTGTTTCTCCGTGGGGTGCTCCAGTTTTGTTTGTGCGAAAGAAGGATGGGCCGCTACGAATGTGTATAGATTATAGGCAACTGAACAAGGTCACAGTCAAGAATAAATATCCTCTTCCTAGGATTGACGACTTGTTCGACCAACTTCAGGGTGCCTCATGTTTTTCAAAGATAGACCTCAGATCGGGGTACCACCAGTTAAAGGTGAGGGAGTGTGATATCCCAAAGACAGCTTTCAGGACAAGATATGGTCATTTTGAATTTTTAGTGATGTCCTTTGGGTTGACAAATGCACCCGCAGCCTTTATGGACTTGATGAATAGAGTGTTCAGACCCTACTTGGATATGTTTGTAATCATCTTCATTGATGATATTTTGATATATTCAAGGGATGAGGAAGAGCATGCTAAACATCTCAGAGTTGTCCTTCAAACTCTTAAGGATCATGAGTTGTATGCAAAGTTCTCCAAAAGTGAGTTTTGGCTTAAGTCAGTGGCTTTCCTAGGCCATGTAGTTCAGGTGATGGTATTCGAGTTGATAACCAGAAGATTGAGGCGGTGGCAAGCTGGCCAAGGCCAACCTCTCCAACCGACATAAGAAGTTTCTTGGGGTTGGCAGGCTACTACCGAAGGTTTGTGGAGGGGTTTTCTTCCCTATCTGCACCATTGACCAAACTGACCCAAAAGAGGGCTAAGTTCCAGTGGTCCGACGAATGTGAGAAAAGTTTCTAGGAGTTAAAGACTAGGTTGACCGTTGCACCTGTCTTGACCTTGCCTGACGGGACAGGCGACTTCGTGATATACTGTGACGCATCTAGAGTTGGGTTGGGATCCGTGTTAATGCAAAGAGGAAAGGTGATAGCCTATGCTTCCAGACAGCTTAAGTTTCATGAAAAGAACTATCCGACCCATGATCTTGAGTTGGCAGCCGTTGTGTTCGCACTTAAAATCTGGCGCCACTACTTGTATGGAGTGCATGTGGATGTGTTCACAGACCACAAGAGCTTGCAGTATGTATTCAGCCAAAAGGAGCTCAATCTGCGACAGAGGAGATGGTTAGAATTGCTCAAGGACTATGACATGAGCTTCATGTACCACCCAGGTAAAGCTAATGTTGTTGCTGATGCTCTTAGCAGGTTATCAATGGGTAGCACGGCCCATGTTGAGGAAGAAAAGAGAGAACTGATGAAAGATGTGCACAGATTGGCCCGATTGGGGGTCCAACTTGAAGAGAATGACGAAGGAGGAGTTAGTGTTCAAAATGGGTCTTCATCATCCCTGGTGACTGAAGTTAAAGAGAAGCAGGATCGAGATCCCATTTTACTCCAACTAAAAGAAGATGTTCAGAAGCAAAAAGTGATGGTCTTCTCTAAAGGGGGAGATGGGGTACTGAGGTACCAGGACAGACTATGTGTCCCTGATATTGATGGTGTCCGAGAAAGGATTTTAGCTGAGGCCCATAATGCTAAATACTCCATCCATCCAGGTTCCACCAAGATGTATCATGACTTGAGAGAGGTCTACTAGTGGAGTGGAATGAAAAGGGATATCGCAGAATTCATTTCCAGATGCCCCAACTGCTAGCAAGTCAAGGTTGAACACCAAAGGCCAAGTGGTCTGGCCCAGAATTTTGAAATTCCTGAATGGAAGTGGGAGATAGTGAATATGGACTTTGTCACGGGCTTACCGAAGTCCCGGAGACAACATGATTCCATATGGGTGATTGTACACAGAATGACGAAATCAGCGCATTTCTTGGCAGTCAAGACGACTAACACTGTTGAGGATTATGCCAAAATGTATATTCAGGAGATTGTGAGGTTGCACGGAGTTCCCTTGTCCATCATTTCAGACAGAGGAGCCCAATTTACTTCTCACTTCTGGAAGTCTTTCTAGAAAGGGCTGTGTACCAAGGTGAACTTGAGCACAGCCTTTCATCCACAGACGGATAGTCAGGCAGAACGCATTATCCAGACGTTAGAAGACATGTTAAGAGCATGCGTTCTTGACTTCAAAGGAAATTGGGACGACCATTTACCCTTGATTGAATTCGCATACAACAACAGTTATCATGCGAGTATTCATATGGCCCCTTATGAGGCCTTGTATGGGAGAAGATGTAGATCGCCCATTGGGTGGTTCGAGGTTGGAGAGGCCGAGCTGATTGGGCCGGACCTTGTCCACCAGTCCATGGAAAAGGTAAAGACTATACGAGAGAGGTTAAAGACAGCCCAGAGCCGCCAGAAGTCGTACACAGATGTAAGGAGAAGGGATTTAGAGTTTGAGGTGAATGACTGGGTTTATGTGAAGGTATCACCTATGAAAGGTGTCACGAGGTTTGGGAAGAAAGGGAAGTTGAGTCCTCGCTATATTGGTCCCTACCAAATTTTGCGAAGGATTGGAAAGGTTGCTTATGAGCTAGAGTTACCTTCTGAGTTAGATGGAATTCACCCAGTGTTCCACGTCTCAATGTTGAAAAAATGTTTGGGGGATCCTGCCTTGGTGGTGCCTGTAGAGAGCACAGGAATCAAGGATAGCCTGTCCTATGAGGAAACCCCAGTCCAAATCCTTGATCAACAGGTTCGCAAATTGAGGAACAGAAAGATAACTTCTGTTAAGGTCCTGTGGAGAAATCAATTCGTTGAGGAAGCCACATGGGAAGCTGAGGAAGAGATGAAAGCAAAGTACTCGCACCTGTTCGTGCCCGAGGTTGACGAAAGCATCGAAGGTAACGTTCTTACTTAATGTAAATTAATGTATACTCCATGAACTCCATGTGAAATTGTTGATGTTGAATAAATGAGTTTAAAGGCCAATGAAAGGCGAAGATAGTAAGTTATCAAAGTAATGTCGAGGTGAGTCGTGAACCTAGTCGTGCTAAAATACTTTCCTACTCATCATTCGAGGACGAATGATCCCAAGGGGGAGATAATGTAATGCCCGCGAAATTACCAAAATACCCCTAAAGGAGAGGTGTGCGAGAAACGTGCCTTCAGATGCTTGGATCGAAAATCCGAGAGCAGATTCATGATCAGCACTGAAAATTGAGTGGGGGAAAGGTCTCGGTCGAATTTTAGAGCAACCGAGTCGAAAAATAATTTTTCGTTCCAAAACGAAAAACAGTGAGCCTCCGCGATAGAACCGCGACACGGACCTGTCGCGGAGACACACTTATATTTTTCTGAAAAATTTCGACGGAGTTGAATTTCTGAAAATACACTGTCCGCGACCAGTCCACATCGCGGACTGTGTTATTTCAGGTCGGGATTTAATTTCTTAAAATTTCTAAGGGCATTATGGTCCATTCCCACCTATCCCAAACGTACCACTATGACCAATATAGGTCGATTTACACGAAAAAGGGTTCAAAAAACCCCATTGAAGTGTTCTCCTAAGGATTTCTAAGGCTAGGGCTTGAAGAAGGTTGAGATGATCAAGAAGGGATTGTAGTGTTTCGTGTGACTACTCTTTCCAGCTATGTAAGGCTACTCTGAAAGCATGGGAATGTCCTCCCATGTGCCCCTATGATGTAGGTATGGATGTCCTAATGTAATGATGATAGGGTAACAAATTGAAGTATGAATTAGTTAATACGATGTAGAGAGTAATTGGCATTGTTGTATGCATATATATATATATATATATATATATATATATATATATATATTTCATGTGTTGATGATGATCCTCATAAAAACCCCCATGTATTTTTAAACTATTTTCATGAAAAGCATTTAGTTGAAAACCTTATATCTATTGTATTCTAGAAAAGCATGCATAATGAACATGGGGGTGTGTGTGTAGATCCTAGATTAATGATAAAATAATGAATGATGAGCATGAGAATGTGTAATTGTCTCTAGGTTGAGAGTTAAAGCTCCTAATCTAATGTTCCTAGAGTCTATGATGATGATGATGCTAAGGTTATGAATGAGAGGATGTTGATGTTAATGTTAATAAGGTGAGATGATGATGATGTTAATGTTAATGGCGATGTAATGTGTCCCTATGGGACAAGTGGATGTTGATGCCAATGATAATGTATTATGCCCCTATGGGGACTAATGATGATGTAACCTGTCCCTATGGGACTAATGATGTTGATGTTTATGAGCATGTCGAGTCCTGGGAGGAGTATTGAGCACCGAAATGGATAAAAGTGAGTCCCACTTGAGTCCATTAACTACGTGGCCCGCGTAGGAAGAGAGAATTGAACCGCAATGCGGACGGCTCCTATCTTGTCCCAAATGCGGACTAATGTTATGTTTTAAGGATCCACTAATGTTACGTTCCTTACCCCGGGCAGGGTAAGGGATGGATGTGGCAACGACATCGTTTCGTTGTATCATTACTAGCTCATAAGTGATGGTTGTCGGTTAAAGAAACTCCCAGTTAGGCCTCTCAGAAAAGGTTTCCCTAATAGTACTCTAAGGTCAATGTTAATGTAAAGGTCAATATTAATGTAAAGGTCAATGTTAATGTAAAGGTCAATGTTAATGTAAAGGTCAATGTTAATGTTTTCCTGATGTAAATGTTAAGGTCTCATGACGATGTACGTTATGTTTGTATAATCCTAACGATGTGTTTCAGCTATTTTACATGCCAGTACATTCCACGTACTGACGCCAATTGGCGCTGCATCGTTTCATGATGCAGATACAGGAGCTAGAGGACTTCAGCAGCCGCCCCGTTGAGGTCAAGTGTTTTCAAGTTCAGACTGTGGTGAGCCTCCTTGTTTTAGGAGGAAACCTTTATTTAATGTTATCCTGTTTCTTTTGAGTCGGGTAGCCATGGTATGTCATGGTCCCCTTCCTAGACGTTTTAAGTAATGTTAGAGGCTTTGTAGACATAATGATGTAGTCAACATGAATGCTTTGATAACTGGGCAATATTTCTTTGCTTGGGTTTTTATGATCAGATTAATGTTTGGCTATTGGCCCACTATTTTTAAGTATTATTTATTATTTCCTTCCGCAATGTCTGAAATGAATGATGTGATGAAGCTAAGTGGTTCGCTTGGGGGCTAGCAATAGTCTCTGAGTGCCGGCCACGCCTAGGGTACCCTCCCGGGGCGTGACAAAAAAGTTCAAACAATAGGGCCTTCACACTTTTAATATAGAAAGAAGATTAAAAAAAATTGTTAAGTAAGAGGAACATATTATTTTTATATTAAATAGTTGATAAAATTTGAAAGACTTACCCAAGTATTTCCCCTCGATACGTAATGTTGTATCTTCAAACGAAACAAAAGTGTTGAAAAAGAGACAGCAGAAAGTTGATTGTTGCAGTCCTGAGCTATAGTGTTATTGATGAATCCAATCTCAATCTCTTTATTTACTGATAGAAAATTTGAATTAGCACATTTAATGCGTCCATTTATGATGTAATAAATTTTGCCTTGTTGCAATTTTTCGTTCCACTTTACAAGCATTAACTCTTGTGCCCTATTAAAAAACTTAAACGTTAACGACTAAAATATATATGTAATGTTAAAATATAAAAAACATAAAGGAAAAAAACTATTAGCTCTTCGTCAACAAATGTTGAAGTCCTTCGAGTGCCTTCCTTGGTGCCTTTTTTATATTGTTTTATTGGTTCATTTCCATTAAGTAAGACTTTTATTATCCAGTAAGAATCATATTTTTTTTAAAGTATTAATTGTCACAACTTCATTGATCAAGTCCTTCTCAGAATCCATAGCAAGATTGTCTAAAATAAATTATTGAAAAAAAATAAGAAGAATAATATATGAATTTATAACATAAGAAAAATTATAAGATGAAGAAGTATTATGTTACTTGAGATATTACTTTACGTGAATAGATGGAACTTGTGAATAGATAGAGAGGTTAGATACAAAATAATAGAAATTTTTAAAAAATGAAAATTTATTAGACTAAACTAACTGAACAAAGACCATAATATAATTAGAATGAAGCAAATTAAGCTGACATAACAATTAATATCATTTTCTTTAAATTCAAAAAGTGAAAAAGAAAGGGAAAAGAATATGAAACAAAGAAAGTGAGTGTGTAATATAAGGAAACCCGATAATCAAATTGAAGTTCGGGAAAATTGTAAAATAAGATCCAACACCACTTAGTACAAATCGATGAAGGGAGTGAATGAATCAAAAGTTGAAGGGAGTGAATGAATCAAAAGTTGAAATTGAAGGGTTTTTATAGAAGTATAAAGTCATGAATCAAAAGGGAAAGAAAATAATATTTTATTATATTAAGGACAAATTTTTTAATCATATAATTAGAATTCATGGTGAAATTAGAAGAACTTTTATTTATTTTCAAACAATTAATATCTTTTCCCTTTTAAATTTATTTTTCTTTTAGATCATTATTTGAGTTTCCTCTTCAAAGTAGGAAACTTGTATTACTTAAAGGGGAAGAAACGTATAAAATAAAATTAACCAAACCGTGTTCCCTACAAAAAACGATATATATATATATATATATATATATATATATATATATATATATATATATATATATATATATATATATATATATATATATATATATATATATATATAGTTGTGCGGTAGTAATTGATCCGAGATATCCACAATTAAACTATTTTCTGTAACGAATCGTTGATTTTTTACTCAAAATAGTTACAAAATATACACAAATATTATCAATAGATTTAAAACTAAAAGTAATAGCTAAAACGGTCTCATAATTTTAACAAAATCAAATAAATAATTAAATTAAAGTAATGTAAAATAAATCATTTTTTAAAAATATTTTATAAAAATGTCCTTACTGAAGCAGACACGTCAACAAATACATGCTTGCTTCATATAAATCCACATGTACAGAGACACGTCAACAGAGACTTTTATTTATTCAGTTTCAAGATTCACTTTTGAATTATAATTTCTTTATAGTTAGAATTCGCTTTTGATTTAGGACTATTTTATGTAAATAATTAACAAAAAATCATTTTGATTATCAAATATTTTGTTAATAAGAATATATAACAAATTTACAAAGAAAATATTAGTTAAATTATGCTGAAAGGAATCTTTTGTTACATTAAATTTTAATCAATTAATTATTTAACTTCTAACTATTCAACTCTAAATGATTATTTTATGTATTCAAAAACTATTAACATATCTTATTATAAGCAATTGAATTAATTTTCTCATCGTTTCTGTTTCACAATAGACTAAATTATTGCATCAAACTAATAGTATTTATTTAATTTTATTTACATGAATATTGTATTTATTTAATGACAAATACTATTTATATTGGTGTGGCTCGTATATGCAAAGCACGTGAAAGATCTAGTTTAGAGCATGTGTGTTGCACGTATATCATATATTTATAAATATAAGTTTTGGTTAAAAAAATTTCTTACTTTCATTTATTTCAATTTTTTAAATGAAACTATATGTCTAGTCAAAACAAACAAACAAAAAAAATTTAGTTTAAATTTTTGTGATGTTGTTTGAATCAAGGAGTTTAAACTTTTAAACTTTGTTTATTATTTCAAATATAGGTGTGTTTTATATTTCATCCAAATTAAAAGTATTATAAATTATACTTCATCTGTTTAAAAAATGATAAGTTGATTTGACTTGGTAGAAAATTTATGAAAATAAAGAAGGTTGTCACGCCCCGAGAGGGTACCCTAGGCGTGGCCGGCACTCAGAGGCTATTGCTAGCCCCCAAGCGAACCACTTAGCTTCATCACATCATTCATTATAGACATTGCGGAAGGAAATAGTAAACAACACTTTAAAATAGTGGGCCAATGGCCAGACATCAATTTAAATCATCAAAACTAAGCAAGGAATTATTTCTCAGTTGTCAAAACATACACCTTGACTACATCATTATGTCTACAAAGCCTCTAACATTCCTTAAAACGTCTAGGAAGAGGACCATGACATACCATGGCTACTCGACTCAAAGAAACAGGATAACATTCATAAATAAAGGTTTCCTCCGGAAGCAAGGAGGCTCACCACAGTCAGAACTTGGAAACACTTGACCTCAACGGGGCGGCTGCTGAAGTCCTCTAGCTCCTGTATCTGCATCATGAAACGATGCAGCGCCAAATGGCGTTAGTACGTGGAATGTACTGGCATGTAAAATAGCTGAATCACATCATTAGAATCATCCGAATATAACGTGCATCATCATGAGACCTTAACATTTATATCAGGGAAACATTAACATCGACCTTTACATTAACATTTGACCTTTGCATTAACATTGGCCTTTACATTAACATTGACCTTTTACATTTGAGTACTATTAGGAAAACCTTTTCTGGGAGGCCTAACTGGGAGTTTCTTTAACCGACAACCATCACTTATGAGCCAGTGATGATACAACGAAGCGATGCCGTTGCCACATCCATCCATTACCCTGCCCAGGGTAAAGGACATTACATTAGTGGATCCATAAAACATAACATTAGTCCTCATTTGGGACAAGATAGGAGCCATCCGCATTGCGGTTCAATCCTCTCTTCCTACGCGGGCCACGTAGTTAATGGATTCAGGTGGGACTCACCTTTATCCATTTCGGTGCTCAATACTCCTCCCAGGACTCGACATTGCTCATAAACATTAACATTCATTAGTCCCATAGGGACGCATTTCATCATCATTAGTCCCCATAGGGGCATAATACATTATCATTGGCATCAACATTCATTTGTCCCATAGGGACACATTACATTGTCATTAGCATCTCCCTTTTTGTATTAACATTAACCTCATTGTCATTCCATCTCATTAACATCAACATCATGGACTTTAGGGACACTAGTTTAGGAACTTTGACTCTCAACTTAGAGACAATCCCACATTCACATTCTCAACATTCATCATTCATTATTTTGTCATTACTCTAGACTCTACACACACACCCATGTTCATCATGCATGCTTTTCTAGAATACATATGCAATAGATATAAGGTTTTCAACTAAATGCTTTTCAAGAAAATAGTTTAAAAGGATGCATGAGGGTTTTTATGAGGGTCATCATCAATGCAGGAAAATATGTAGGTTTATGCATAAAATAATGGCATTTATTCATTACATTACATGAATTAACATGTTTCACTTCATTACCCTAACATTATTCACCATTAAACTTTAATACATTACTCAGGGGCACATGGGAGGACATTCCCATGCTTTAAGTATAGCCTTACATACCTGAAAGAAGATAGTCACACTAAAGCACCTTCTTTCCTCTTACTCTCTTCAACCTCCTTCAAGCCCTAGCCTTAAGAACCTTAGGAAGACTTCTTCAATGGGGGTTTTCAACCCTTTTTCGTGAAAACCGACCTATATAGGTCATAGGGGTACGTTTAGGATAGGTGGGATTGGACCATACTGCCCTTGGAAATTTTAAGAAATTAAATCCCGTCCTGGAATAGCACAGGCCGCGACGCGGACTGGTCGCGGACAGTGTATTTTCGGAAACTTCAACTCCGTCGAAATTTTCAGGAAAAGATAAGTGTGTCTCCGCGACCAGTCCGCGTCGCGGTTCCGTCTCGGAGGCTCACTGTTTTTCGTTTTGGAACGAAAAATTATCTTTTGACTCGGTTGCTCTAAAATTCGACCGAGACCTTTCCCCCACTCCATTTTCAGTGCTGATCATGAATCCGCTCTCGGATTTTCGATCCGAGCATCGGAAGGCACGTTTCTCGCACACCTCTCCTTGAGGGGTATTTCGGTAATTTTGCGGGCGTTACATTATCTCCCCCTTGGGATCATTCGCCCTCGAATGATAAGTAGGGAAGTATTTTAGCACGAATAGTCTCACGACTCACCTCAATATTACTTTGATAACCTACTACCTTCATCTTTCATTGGTCTATAAGCTCATTTATTCAACATTAACAATTTCACATGGAATTCATGTAATATACATTAATTTACATTAAGTAGGGTCATTACCTTCTATGCTTCCATCGACCTCGGGCACGAACAAGTGCGGGTACTTTGCTTTCATCTCCTCCTCAGCTTCCCATGTGGATCCCTCAACGAATTGATTTCTCCACAGTACCTTAACAGAAGCAATCTCCTTGTTCCTTAGTCTGCGAACCTGTCGATCAAGGATTTTGGACTGGGGTTTCCTCATAGGACAGGCTGTCCTTGATTCCTGTGCTCTCTACAGGCACTACCAAGGCCGGATCCCCTAAACACTTCTTCAACATTGAGACGTGGAACACTGGATGAATACCATCTAATTCAGAGGGTAGTTCCAACTCATAAGCAACCTTTCCAATCCTTCGCACAATTTGGTAGGGACCAATATAGTGAGGACCCGACTTCCCTTTCTTCCCAAACCTCGTGACACCTTTCATAGGTGATACCTTCAGATAAACCCAGTCATTCACCTCAAACTCTAAATCCCTTCTCCTTACATCTGTGTACGACTTTTGGCGGCTCTGGGCTGCCTTTAACCTTTCTCGTATAGTCTTCACCTTTTCCATGGACTGGTGGACAAGGTCTGGCCCAATCAGCCCGGCCTCTCCAACCTCGAACCACCCAATGGGCGATCTACATCTCCTCCCATACAAGGCCTCATAAGGGGCCATTCGGATACTCGCATGATAACTGTTGTTGTATGCGAATTCAATCAAGGGTAAATGGTCGTCCCAATTTCCTTTGAAGTCAAGAACGCATGCTCTCAACATGTCTTCCAACGTATGGATGGTGCGTTCTGCCTGGCCATCCGTCTGTGGATGAAAGGCCGTGCTCAAGTTCACCTTAGTACCCAGCCCTTTCTGGAACGACTTCCAGAAGTGAGAGGTAAATTGGGCTCCTCTGTCTGAAATAATAGACAAGGGAACTCCGTGCAATCTCACTATCTCCTGAATATATATTCTGGCATAATCTTCGGCAGTGTTAGTCGTCTTGACCGCTAAGAAATGTGCTGATTTCGTCATTCTATCTACAATCACCCATATGGAGTCATGTTGCCTCCGGGATTTCGGTAAACCCGTGACAAAGTCCATGTTCACCATCTCCCACTTCCATTCTGGAATTTCAAAATTCTGAGCCAGACCACCTGGCCTTTGGTGCTCAACCTTGACTTGCTGGCAGTTAGGGCATCTGGAAACGAATTCTGCGATGTCCCTCTTCATTCCACTCCACCAATAGACTTCTTTCAAGTCGTGATACATCTTGGTGGAACCTGGATGGATGGAGTACTTAGCATTATGGGCCTCAGCTAAAATCCTTTCTCGAACACCATCAACATTAGGGACACATAATCTGTCCTGGTACCTCAGTACCCCATCTCCCCCTTTGGAAAAGGCCATCACTTTTTGCTTCTGAACATCTTCTTTTAGTTGGAGTATAATGGGATCTCGATCCTGCTTCTCTTTAACTTCAGTCACCAGGGATGATGAAGACCCATTTTGAACACTAACTCCTCCTTCATCATTCTCTTCAAGTTGGACCCCCAATCGGGCCAACCTGTGCACCTCTCTCACCAGTTCTTTCTTTTCTTCATCAACATGGGCCGTGCTACCCATAGACAACCTGCTAAGAGCATCAGCAACAACGTTAGCCTTACCTGGGTGGTACATGACGCTTATATCATAGTCCTTGAGCAACTCTAACCATCTCCTCTGTCGCAAATTGAGCTCTCTTTGGCTGAATACATACTGCAAGCTCTTATGGTCTGTGAACACATCCACATGCACTCCATACAAGTAGTGGCGCCAGATTTTAAGTGCGAACACAACGGCTGCCAACTCAAGATCATGGGTAGGATAGTTTCGTTCATGAACCTTAAGCTGTCTGGAAGCATAGGCTACCACCCTTCCTCTTTGCATTAACACGCACCCCAACCCAACTCTAGATGCGTCACAGTATACCACGAAGTCATCTGTTCCGTCAGGCAATGTCAACACAGGTGCAGTGGTTAACCTGGTCTTGAGCTCTTGGAAACTTTTCTCACATTCGTCAGACCATTGGAACTTAGCCCCTTTTTGGGTCAGTTTGGTCAATGGTGCAGATAGGGAAGAAAACCCCTCCACGAACCTCCGGTAGTAGCCTGCCAGCCCCAAGAAGCTTCTTATGTCAGTCGGAGAGGTTGGCCTTGGCCAGCTTGCCACCGCCTCAATCTTCTGGTTATCCACTCGAATACCATCACCCGAAACCACATGGCCTAGGAAAGCCACTGACTTAAGCCAGAATTCACACTTGGAGAACTTAGCATATAACTCGTGGTCCTTAAGAGTTTGAAGGACAACTCTGAGATGTTTAGTATGTTCTTCCTCATCCTTCGAATATATCAAAATATCATCAATGAAGACGATTACAAACATATCCAAGTAGGGTCTAAATACTCTGTTCATCAAGTCCATAAAGGTTGCTGGTGCATTGGTCAACCCAAAGGACATCACTAAGAATTCAAAATGACCATATCTTGTCCTGAAAGCTGTCTTTGGGATATCACACTCCCTCACCTTTAACTGATGGTAACCCGATCTGAGGTCTATTTTTGAAAAACATGAGGCACCCTGAAGTTGGTCGAACAAGTCGTCAATCCTAGGAAGAGGATATTTGTTCTTGACTGTGACCTTGTTCAGTTGCCTATAATCTATACACATTCGAAGCGTCCCATCTTTCTTTCGCACAAACAACACTGGAGCACCCCACGGAGAAACACTAGGTCTAATAAAACCCTTCTCTAACAGGTCTTTCAACTGCTCTTTCAGCTCCTTCAGTTCAGCGGGGGCCATCCTATATGGCGGAATTGAAATAGGCTGCGTATCGGGGAGTACATCAATACCGAAGTCAATCTCCCTATCAGGAGGGACTCCAGGTAGGTCCTCCGGGAACACCTCAGGAAACTCATTAACAACTGAGACCGACTCAAGAGTAGGGGTCTCAACATTATCAGCTTTAACTCTTACTAGGTGGTAGATACACCCCTTAGAGATCAACTTCCTTGCCCTCAGGTAAGAAATAATTATACCCTTGGGTGCAACATAACCTCCCTTCCATTCTAAGACCGGTTCAAGTGGGAATTGAAACTTAACCACTCGGGTTCTACAGTCTATGGATGCATGGCAAGCGTGAAGCCAATCCATCCCAAGGATCACATCAAAATCCACCATCTCTAATTCTACCAAATCAGCCAATGTATCCCTATAATAAATGGATACCACACAGTTTCTATAGACCCTTTTTGCCAGAATAGATTCTCCAGTAGGAGTTGAAACGGAATATGGCTCACGTAGACATTCTGGGGCAACTTCGAACTTATTGGCCACATAGGGAGTCACAAAGGATAAGGTGGCACCCGGATCAAGTAATGCGTAACAGTTATAAGAGAAGATTTGAAGCATACCCGTTACAACATCTGGGGCAGCCTCTCGGTCCTGCCGATTTCCCATAGCATACAGGCGATTCGCTCCGCCTCCAGCATTCGTAGCAGTAGCCCTCTGTTGACTGCCCGCAGGGGGCGCTGTAGATGACTGGGCTCTATTACCTCTGTCGTTTCCCCTATGGCTCCTCATAGGACATTCGATCTGGATGTGGCCAGGCTGTCCACACGTATAGCATAAATTGGTGCCTTCCCGGCACGCACCAAAATGTTGTTTGCCACATCTGCCACTAGTTGCTTTTTCTCTGGGGCCCTGGGCAACACTGGCCTGGGACTGAGATACCTGTGCCCTGAAATTCTGATGGCTCTGGGGCCTTTGGTCATACTTGTGCTGCTGAACAGGTGCATTCACCATCGGTGTTGCATGGCGAGGAGGTTTCCTCTGAAAGAAGTTCTTGCTGCCCTTGTCCCCCTTTTGCTGGTTTTGTTCCTGGGCCACAGCCTTGGCTTTCTTGCTCTGCTGTTCCTCCCTGTCCCTCTTCTTGTCCTCTTCGGTCTGTTGAGCGTAAACCATCAGCCTGGAAATATCCATGTCTGGGATCAGCAATGCTGCCTTGCACTCCCTCTTCACATGTCTGCCCAATCTAGACACAAATTTTCTCATCCTGGCCCTCATATCAAGAACCATCTCCGGAGCATACCTCGACAGCTGGGTGATCTTTAGACTATACTCTTTGGCGGTCATATCCTCCTGTTTTAAGTTCACAAACTCTTCAACCTTGGCTTCCCTTAACTCTTGGGGAAAGAAATGATCGAGAAAAGCACTCTCGAACTCTTCCCACTCGGCTGGTTCAGCACTTTCACCTCTAACATCCTCCCATTGGTTGTACCAAATGTTGGCCACATCCTTAAGTTGATATGAGACCAACTCCACTCCTTCAATCTCACTTGCATGCATTGCCCTTAGGATCTTGCGCATTTCATCAATAAAGTTTTGCGGATCCTCCTCAACCTTAGAACCCGTATAGACTGGCGGATTCATCCTCAAAAAGTCTCTGAGCCTGGAAGCAGCAGTTGGCTCTTGGGAACTGGAGCTTGGGGCCTGGGGACCACGACTGCTACTTTGCGAGGCCACCAACTGGGTGAGCATGGCAATGGCTCCCCTGAAGTCTGCCTCTGAAGTGGGGGTTGACGGTGCTGGGGGTGCTGGTGGAGCCTCAGCAGCTCTAGCTGGTCGTCCCCGTCTCCTTACCTCACGTTCTGGCAAGGGGTTCTCAGTACTTGGGACAGAACCATCTCATTGGGCCGCAGTGCGTTTTGGAGGCATTATCTGCAAACGCGTAACGCACGAGTTAAAGAGGTTTGCTTAAAGTCAAGCTCTAGCGCACGACTCAGAACATCAAAGAAGTGGAACCATTTCCTAATGCCCTGTAGCATCCTGTTTATGAAGTGTGGTGCACAACACACGCATAAACGAGACTCTACTAGACACGGCTTCGTAGACTCCCTAGGACTCTTGAACTCTGTGCTCTGATACCAAGTTTGTCACGCCCCGGGAGGGTACCCTAGGCGTGGCCGGCACTCAGAGGCTATTGCTAGCCCCCAAGCGAACCACTTAGCTTCATCACATCATTCATTATAGACATTGCGGAAGGAAATAGTAAACAACACTTTAAAATAGTGGGCCAATGGCCAGACATCAATTTAAATCATCAAAACTAAGCAAGGAATTATTTCTCAGTTGTCAAAACATACACCTTGACTCATCATTATGTCTACAAAGCCTCTAACATTCCTTAAAACGTCTAGGAAGAGGACCATGACATACCATGGCTACTCGACTCAAAGAAACAGGATAACATTCATAAATAAAGGTTTCCTCCGGAAGCAAGGAGGCTCACCACAGTCAGAACTTGGAAACACTTGACCTCAACGGGGCGGCTGCTGAAGTCCTCTAGCTCCTGTATCTGCATCATGAAACGATGCAGCGCCAAATGGCGTCAGTACGTGGAATGTACTGGCATGTAAAATAGCTGAATCACATCATTAGAATCATCCGAATATAACGTGCATCATCATGAGACCTTAACATTTATATCAGGGAAACATTAACATCGACCTTTACATTAACATTTGACCTTTGCATTAACATTGGCCTTTACATTAACATTGACCTTTTACATTTGAGTACTATTAGGAAAACCTTTTCTGGGAGGCCTAACTGGGAGTTTCTTTAACCGACAACCATCACTTATGAGCCAGTGATGATACAACGAAGCGATGCCGTTGCCACATCCATCCATTACCCTGCCCAGGGTAAAGGACATTACATTAGTGGATCCATAAAACATAACATTAGTCCTCATTTGGGACAAGATAGGAGCCATCCGCATTGCGGTTCAATCCTCTCTTCCTACGCGGGCCACGTAGTTAATGGATTCAGGTGGGACTCACCTTTATCCATTTCGGTGCTCAATACTCCTCCCAGGACTCGACATTGCTCATAAACATTAACATTCATTAGTCCCATAGGGACGCATTTCATCATCATTAGTCCCCATAGGGGCATAATACATTATCATTGGCATCAACATTCATTTGTCCCATAGGGACACATTACATTGTCATTAGCATCTCCCTTTTTGTATTAACATTAACCTCATTGTCATTCCATCTCATTAACATCAACATCATGGACTTTAGGGACACTAGTTTAGGAACTTTGACTCTCAACTTAGAGACAATCCCACATTCACATTCTCAACATTCATCATTCATTATTTTGTCATTACTCTAGACTCTACACACACACCCATGTTCATCATGCATGCTTTTCTAGAATACATATGCAATAGATATAAGGTTTTCAACTAAATGCTTTTCAAGAAAATAGTTTAAAAGGATGCATGAGGGTTTTTATGAGGGTCATCATCAATGCAGGAAAATATGTAGGTTTATGCATAAAATAATGGCATTTATTCATTACATTACATGAATTAACATGTTTCACTTCATTACCCTAACATTATTCACCATTAAACTTTAATACATTACTCAGGGGCACATGGGAGGACATTCCCATGCTTTAAGTATAGCCTTACATACCTGAAAGAAGATAGTCACACTAAAGCACCTTCTTTCCTCTTACTCTGTTCAACCTCCTTCAAGCCCTAGCCTTAAGAACCTTAGGAAGACTTCTTCAATGGGGGTTTTCAATCCTTTTTCGTGAAAACCGACCTATATAGGTCATAGGGGTACGTTTAGGATAGGTGGGATTGGACCATACTGCCCTTGGAAATTTTAAGAAATTAAATCCTGTCCTGGAATAGCACAGTCCGCGACGCGGACTGGTCGCGGACAGTGTATTTTCGGAAACTTCAACTCCGTCGAAATTTTCAGGAAAAGATAAGTGTGTCTCCGCGACCAGTCCGCGTCGCGGTTCCGTCGCGGAGGCTCATTGTTTTTCGTTTTGGAACGAAAAATTATCTTTTGACTCGGTTGCTCTAAAATTCGACCGAGACCTTTCCCCCACTCCATTTTCAGTGCTGATCATGAATCCGCTCTCGGATTTCCGATCCGAGCATCGGAAGGCACGTTTCTCGCACACCTCTCCTTGAGGGGTATTTCGGTAATTTTGCGGGCGTTACAAAGGTCTTTGAATCTTGTGGTTCTAAATTAAAGTTACGTCAAATGTACCAAAATACCCTTTAATCTTATGGCCTTAAACATGACACGTGTAAAGTTGAAGTTAAAATTTTGGGTCAAAAGAAAAAATTTGAATATGTAAAGTTGAAGTTAAATATGTGCCACGTTAATATTATTAAATTGAATAAACAAATATTTGAAAAATATTTCTAAGGACCTTCATATGTTTAAAGTAATATTAATTTAGTATATGTGTATTAAATGTGTATCTTACGACTATTAATAAAAAAATATATAAAAAAATATACTACCTCTACTTTAACATTTTTCTCCCACAAAAAGATAAATTATTAAAGACGCTTTTGTCATAAATAAGACTCAAAAAATTAACAGTGTAAAAGTATTTTCAATCTACTTTTTTTTTTGCGTTTGACGAATACTCATGTGACAAAGTTGACTTTAATTTTTGTGTTGTTAACCTTTTTTATTAACATGTTTTCTATATAGCATAAAAACAATAATTCTTTAAATTACTAATCTTATTGACAAAGATAACATAACTTTTTAATTGTTATTGATCTATAGCTTTTTTCTTAATATTGGCAAATGATAGACTATTTCAATATATTCTTAGTATATTTCTATTCTAACAATACATATTTATAATGAATAATGCAAAAAAAAAAAATTAAAAAATGATACAATTCAATATATTTAAGTATTGCTCAAATTAGAATTTCATGTTAAATAATGTAGAATATTGACTTCTCATATTAGTGTTCATCTCCTTTTCATTTTATATAATTTTGATTTTCTAAAATTCTAGAAAATTAATATAGGTAATATTAATTGTTAAAAGAATTCTAAACCTAAATTGATATCAATTGTTGTTTCTAAACGTAGTTTTTGCTAAGCTAGTCGCAAAGAAATCTAAAATAAAAAAGCTTTGGTACTAATTACATCATGCAAAAATTTAGGGTCATGAGATTGATATTTCAACTTTTATATTTGAATTTAAATAAATAATTCGATTCTCGTATCAAAATATTACAGAGAAGAGAGTTATAATGTAACACCCGGTAAATTACAAAAATACCATTAGGGAAGAGGTGTGCGGATAACGCGTCTTCCGATGCTCGGATTGAAAATCCGAGAGTGGATTCGTGATCATCACTGAAAATGGAGTGGGAAGAGGGTCTCGGTCGATTTTTAGAGCGATCGAGTCGGAAGATAATTTTTCGTTCCAAAACGAAAAACAGTGTGCCTGCGCGACAGGATTGCGTCGCGGACCGGTCGCGGAGCCACACTTATGTTTTCTGTAAATTTTTAGACGGAGTTGAATTTTCGAAAATACACTGTCCGCGACAGGTCCGCGTCGCGGACTGTGTTATTTCAGGACGGGGATAAGTTATTTTAAATTACGGAGGGCAATTTGGTCCATTCCTATAATTCCTAAATATCCCCCTACGACTAATAAATGTCAGTTTCTAAGAAAAGGGTTTCAAACACCCAAATTTTGAAGCGTATTCTTCCTAAAGGTCACCAAAGTTAGGGCTTGAAGGGAAGTGAATTGAAGAGATCAAGAGGAGGTGTTGTATAATTTTGTTAGCAAAACATCCCAGGTATGTAAGGCTAACCTAAAACATGGGAATGTCGTTCCATATGCCCTCCTAAATGTTGAATATCACATCTTGATGTGACAAAGTTAATATGAAGAGTTGATGCATGAAGAAAATCTACTTTATCTTATGTATAAGAAGTTTTCTTACATAAACTGATGATCATCACTATTTTGCTTTCTATTATAATCTGTTTTATTAGTGCATTTTAAACCCTATAATTCTTGTGTTTGAAAGGAGCATGCATAATGAAGTTAGGGAACATATCTGGAGCGATGATGATGTTATGATGATGTATTGATGAGGTATTGATGATGATGTGATGATGTTGATGAGCATGATGTTGAATGAGGTCTTAGCATTAAAATATAGTTGCTAAATGATGTCTCTTGAGTTTTGATGTTGATGTCGATGTTATGAGTTGATGTACTATGTCCCTATGGGACTGAAGTTGATGTTGATGTACTATGTCCCTATGGGACTGATGTTGATGTTGATGTACTATGTCCCCCTGGGATCGATGTTGATGTTGAGGTATTATATCATGTCCTTATGTGACTGATGATGATGTATTATGTCCCTATGGGACTGATGATGATGATGTTTTATGAGCATGTCGAGTTTCTGGGAGGAGTATTGAGCATCGAAATGGATAGAGAGTGAGTCCCACTCAAACCCATTAACTACGTGGCCCGCGTAGGAAGAGAGAACAGAGGAGATGGTTGGAATTGCTCAAGGATTATGACATGAGCATTCACTACCACCCAGGTAAAGCTAACGTTGTAGCTGACGCTCTTAGCAGGTTATCAATGGGTAGCACAGCCAATGTGGAGGAAGGAAAGAGGGAGTTAGCCAAGGACGTGCACCGGTTGGCTCGATTAGGAGTCCGACTTGAGGAGAACAACGAAGGAGGAGTTAATGTTCAGGGCGGGTCTGCTTCCTCGTTAGTGGTGGAGGTGAAGGAAAAGCAAGACCAAGACCCTCTCATACTCCAATTGAAGGAGGATGTCCACAATCAGAGTGATGGTCTTCTCCAAAGGGGGAGATGGAGTGTTGAGATATCAAAGTCGATTGTGTGTCCCAAATGTTGATGGCATACGAGATAGAATAGTGGTAGAAGCCCATAACACTAGATATTCCATTCATCCTGGCTCCACCAAAATGTACCACGACTTAAGGGAAGTCTATTGGTGGAATGGAATGAAGAGGGACATCGTGGAGTTCGTTTCAAAACGCCCAAATTGCCAACAAGTGAAGGTTGAGCATCAAAGGCCCTGTGGATTGGCTCAGAACTTTGAAATTCCGGAATGGAAAGGGGAGATGATTAACATGGACTTTATCACTGGCCTGCCGAAATCTCGAAAGCAACATGATTCGATATGGGTGATCGTGGATAAAATGACTAAGTCGGCTTACTTCTTGGCAGTTAAGACAACAAACACTGCAGAAGAGTATTCCAAGTTGTACATCTAGGAGATTGTGAGGTTACATGGGATTCCCTTGTCCATCATCTCGGACAAAGGAGCTCAATTTACCTCCCAATTCTGGAAATCGTTCCAGAAGGGCTTGGGTACTAAGGTGAAACTAAGTACAGCCTTTCACCCCCAGACGGATGATCAGGCAGAGCGTATAATTCAAACGCTTGAGGACATGTTGAGAGCTTGTGTTCTTGACTTCAAGGGAAATTAGGATGATCACCTACCACTGATTGAATTTGCATATAACAATAGTTATCATGCGAGCATTCAGATGGCTCCTTATGAAGCCTTGTATGGGAGGAGATGTAGATTACCAATTAGATGGTTTGAGGTTGGAGAAGCGGAGCTGATTGGACCTGATCTTGTTCACCAGTCGATGGAGAAGGTCAAGGTCATTAGAGAGAGATTAAAGACTTCCTAAAGTCGCCAAAAATCTTACACCGACGTGAGGAGAAGAGACTTAGAGTTCGAAGTAAAGGATTCGGTGTATTTGAAAGTGTCACCCATGAAGGGTGTCCTAAGGTTTGGGAAGAAGGGAAAGTTAAGTCCACGTTATGTTGGACCATATTAGATCGTAAAGAGGATTGGAAAGGTGGCTTACGAGTTAGAGTTGCCTTCCGAGTTAGATGGGGTCCACCCAGTATTCCATGTGTCAATGCTAAAGAAATGCTTGGGAAACCCTGCCTTAATGATCCCTGTTGATAGCATTGGGGTGAAGGATAACCTATCTTACGAAGAAGTCCCGGTTCAAATCCTTGATCGTCAGATTCGCAAGCTGAGGAACAAAGAAATAGCCTCAGTCAAAGTCCTGTGGAGGAATCAATTCGTTGAAGAAGCCACATGGGAAGCTGAGGAGGAGATGAAGGCAAAATACCCGCACCTATTCGTGCAAACTGATGAGGAAGATACTGAAGGTAAAAATACTTACTCACCACTAAGCTGATTGTTCTATTTTTATGTGACTTACTATTGATAAGTCGAGAGTTGACTGATTTAATTGAGTGCGAAAATGAATCTTGAGTCTATTCGTGCCTTAATCCCTATCTCTACTCATCATTCGAGGACGAATGATCCCAAGGGGGAGATGATGTGACGCCCGGTAAAATTACCAAAATACCCCTAGAGTGAGGGTATGCGCATAACACATCTTCTGATGCTCGTATGGCAAATCCGAGACCGAATTTGAAATCAGCATGAAAAATTGAGTGGGAAAATGATCTCGGTCGATTTTTAGAGCGACCCGATCGAAAGATAAATTTTCGATCCAAATTAGAAAAATAGTGACGGTCCGCGACAGAGGCGCGTCGCGGACCTGTCGCGGAGAAGCACTTGTGTAAATTTCAAATTTTTCGACAGGATGGAAAAAACTCGTTCAAAAGTACTTTTTCAAAAGTACCCTATTCGCGATCGGTCCGCGTCGCGGACCGTGTATTTCCCGAGCTGGAAATTTTTAAATAATTATGAGGGGCATTCCGGTCAATCCCCCACCCCTTCTAAACTCTAATACACGGCTAATTATGACGTTTCAACGTGAAAAGGGTCTAAAACCCCCAATCTAAGTCCTATTCCCTAAACTAACAAGGCTAGGGCTTGAGGAGAGAAGAGAAGAGCTCGGGTTGAGGAAATTCGAGAAGAGATCCTTGACGTACTCGGTTGTTAGCTGCATCACAGGTATGTAAGGCTAAACTAAAATATGGGATTGTTCTCTCATGTGCCCCATAGAGGTCATAGATGAGTTGATGGTTGAAGAGTCTACATGTATGATTTCTTGATGGTTTTTCTTGGAAATTATATTTGAAATTACATGTTTTCTATGTTGATGATCATCATAATATTTGTTTTCTTAAATTGAATATTTTAATGAGAATTGCACAACCCTACATGATTAATTTGAAAAGCATGCATAATGAATTTGAGAGTTGAGTCTAAAGCCTTGAGTTGAGATTGTGCTTGTTGATAGTGATTGTGGTGAGAGAATGATGAGTCTAGAGCCTTGAGTTAAGATTGTGATTGTTGATTGTGATTGTGACTGAGATGAGAGAATGATGATGAGTTGATAGAGTTTGATTGTCTTATGAGTCTCTATAAATGAACTCTACCGATGTGTCTATTCACTTGATTCCTAATGATTGTTCTAAATCTTGAGTCATTGATGAGATTGATTGATGAGAGGGTTAAAATCCCTACAAGATTGATTGATGAGAGGGTAAAAATCCCTATGAGATTGATTGATGATGGGGTTAAAGTCCTTGTGAAATACTGATCGTTGACGGGGTTAAAGTCCCTACGAGATTGGTTTGATTGGATTGATGGTTTTATGAGCATTGAGTCAAGGGAGGAGTATCGAGCACTAAAATGAGTAAGAGTGAGTCCCACTTGAACTCATTAACTACGTCGCTATACGTAGATGAGGCTTAGAACCATCACATATATTATGGTTCCCTCTTGATTAGAAGTCCCTGAAATAATAGAGGACTTATTGACGACTGACTCCATATTGGATGAGCTGATATGGTTTCGATTCGTTCCTACATGGCAAGTTTGGAACGACTGTGGCAACATCAGCGTATATGTTGTACATTCACTGGCTCATAAGTGATTGTTGTCGGATAAGAGAAACTCCCATAAATTTCTTACTTTGAGTACTCTGAGTCTAGAAGAGATGAGATGTGATGAGATGTGATGAGATGAGAGAAGGTGAGCTCCTCGAGATGAGACTGAGATGATTGATGCATTTCGAGTTATTAATAGGTCACTTGTCTACTCTTTATTCCTGCATAGATAGACATTTGGCTAATGATGTGATTTGATGTTTATGTTTGAGTTGATGCTGTTTCCATAGTTTTCTACCGGCTTTTGTTTCACTCAGCTATTTTACATACCAGTACATTCCAAGTACTGATGTCCACTCTGGACTGCATCGTTTTATGATGCAGAGGCAGGTACTAGAGATCGTCGACAGGCGCTCCGCTAAAGATTCGAGATTCGCAGCTAATTGGTGAGCCTCCCTTACTCCGGAGGACCCACTATTTTTATTTCATCATGCTTTAGAATTAGGTTGGACTATTTCTTTTATTTTGATTTGGGTAGCCATGGATCTATCATTGGCACCACATGATTAGTGATAGAGGCTTCATAGACGATGGTGGAGCATCGATGTTGAGATTGTGAGCTAGTTCTTTCTACTAGCCTTTATATTTTTATATATATTCCTCTGAGACTTTAGATGAGATGTGTCCGCTATGCTTATATTTTCCTACTATTCCATAGAGTTATTTGACCGAATGATGTGATGGAGCTAAGTGGTTCGCTTGGGGACTAGTAATAGTCTTCGAGTGCCGGCCACGCCTAGGGTACCCTCCCGGGGCGTGACAGATTAGCTTTCTAGCCCTAAGAAAAAAATAAACCTACCCTTGGGTGCAACAGAATTTCCTTTTCGCTCTAGGATTGGCCATTCGAGAATTGGAATTTAATAGTTCTAGTACTACAATCAATAGAGGCATATTAGGAATGAAGTCAATCCATGCTAAGAATCACATCAAAGTCAATCATCTCTAACTCTATCAATTAAGCCAGAGGTTCCATAATACACAATCTCTATAGACCCAGCTAAGATAAATTCACCAACAGGAGTGAAAACAACAAAGAGTTCAAGTAAATACTCAGGAAGAATCTCAAATCTACTAGCCACATAAGGAGTTACAAAAGATAGAGTGGCACCTGGATCAAGAAATGCATAATAATTATAGGAAAAGACTAGAAGAAAACTGGTGACAACATCTAATGCAACTTCTTGATCCTATCTAAGGTTTGTTCTCTTGCATTAGTAATGGCACCTCTCTGAT
This sequence comes from Solanum rostratum, assembly GCA_029948455.1. Taxonomy (NCBI): domain Eukaryota; kingdom Viridiplantae; phylum Streptophyta; class Magnoliopsida; order Solanales; family Solanaceae; genus Solanum; species Solanum rostratum. The sequence goes on along the minus strand of CM057055.1, from coordinate 43,702,217 downwards.
TACCCCCTCACTGGTGGTACAGTAGTAGAAAACTAGGCCTTATTGCCCTATGTTGGACATTTATTTTGGAAGTGACCTATCTGCCTACACTTGTAGCAACCATTCCCTCCCTCTCTACACTCACCCAAATGCATCTTGCCACACTTCCCACAAGGTGGATTCCCTTTCAAACCAAAGGTTACTCTAGCTTGATACTAAGAACCTTGTGTTCTGAAGTTTTGTGACCCTGAGAGTTTTTATCATACCTGTTACTCGGAGCTGGTCACTCATTGAGGTCGGTGCATAACTAGCAGATCTCTTCTGAAAGTAGGACTTGTCTCCCTTACTCTATTTATGTTGGCTAGGCTCAGGCCCTGTTGACTTAGCCTTCTTGCTCAAATGCTCCACATGATCCTACTTCTTATCCTTCTCAAGTTATTGTGCATAGACCATAAGCCTAGAGATATCTATGACTGGAATCAGCAATGTCGTTTTGCACGCCTTTTTCACATACTTCCCTAGTGCAGATATGAAACTCCTCCTTCTGACCCTCATGTCCTGGACCATCTCTAGAGCAAACCTGAATAGCTAGATGAACTTGAGGGTGTACTCTTTGACAGTCAACCCCTCCTGCTTCAAGTTCAGAACTCTCCAATCTTTGCCTTCCTCAACTCCTGGGAAAGAAATGATCAAGGAAGGCATTCTCAAATTTGCTCCACTTAGCAAGTTCAACGTCCTCACCTCGACCCTCTTCGCATTAGTTATACCAAACGTTCACCGCATCTTTAATTTGATAGGGGCAAGTTCAACTCCTTCAACCTCAGTCACATGCATAGCTTTCAAAACTTTCACATCTCATCAATGAAGTTATGAGGTTCTTCCTCAACCGTAGACCCTGTGAAGACTGGTGGCTTCATCCTCAAGAAATCCGTAAGCCTGGTTGCAGAAGTCGGCTCTTGGGAACTGGAATTAAGAGACTGCGAACCTCAATTACCACTCTAAGAGGCCACTAGTTGGGTAAGCATAGTAATGGATGCCCTAAATTTTATCTCCGAAGTGGGAGCTGGTTGAGCAGTAGGCTTTTGAGAAGCCTCAGAGGCTCTAGCAGGTCAACCTCATCCTCCCATCCCTATTTGAGTAGAAAATTCCAGTGGAGGATTTGCAGTTTCAGAGGTTGAGGCATCTCTTTAGGTAGCGGTACGCTTAGAAGGCATGATCTGCAAACGTGTAATGCACGAATGAGATAGATACGTTAATAGAGTTAAATTCTATCGCATGAACTCAGAATACAGAAGAAGTGTAACCTTTATTAATGTCCTATAGCCTCATGTTTATAAAGTATGTTGCAAAACACACCCATAAACAAGGCTCATAGACATGGCTTCATAGACTCCCTAGGACTTTTGACCTTTGTTCTCTAGTACCAAGTTTGTAACGCCCCAAAAGGGTACCTTTGGCGTGGTTGACACTCAAAGACTATTGCTAGTCTCAAGAGTCTTACCTGGTCTCATTACATTTATTCATTCAAAATCTAACATAGACAGACTTAACTCAACCAGAAGGATCACAATAGAATGAAATAATCAATATAAAGGCCAAGCGAGCAATCTGTCAAATCATCAATCAAGGACTAGGACTAGTAAGAAGGAAACTAGCCAAAGTAATATCCAAATCAACAATCTCAGTCTAGTCTATGAAGCATATATCTATCTAACTAAGTGGTGCAAATGACATGTACATGGCTACCTCAACTCAAAATAAAAAATAGAAAAGAAATGTTGTATCCTCCGAAAGAAGGGGAGGACTTACCAATCAGTGGAATATGAGTGGGCTCTCAACAGTGGGCTTGTTGATGACCTCTAGTACCCGTCTCTGCATCATGAAAAATTGCAGGCCCAAATGGATGTCAATACGTGGAATGTACACATATGTAAAATAGTAGGATGCAACAAATATAAGGTAGAATACAACCATCTCAAAATACTCAGTCAGAACGTTATAAGTCTAAAGAAAGTATAAAGACTAGACAGACCAATCATAAACAATCCAATCTAATCAGAGTACTATCAAGACCTATTTATGAGTTTCTCTAATCAACAACCATCTCCTATGAGCCTGTGATGATACAACGAAGCGGTGTCGTTGACCAGCCATCTAATACCTTGCCAGGATAAGGGACACTCCACAGTCAATCAATTCCTCTTTAACGACTTCAAAGGTATGACCCCTATCAATCATCCCATATTGACGGCATAGTTATTAAGTTCAAGTTGGACTTACTTTCACCCAATTCAATGCTCAATACTCTTCCCAAGACTCAATGCTCATAAAACAAGTAATCCATCAATGAGTCTTATAAGGACTCTTATCCATCCATCACAATCAAGCCTTTCGGCCTATTAACCATCTATCAGTTTTTAATCATATCTTTCAAAAAGGGTTTAGACAATCATTAAGAGGACTATCAATTTAGACCAATTATTTGAGATCAATTATGAAAACTCTCGAGACTATCAAGTTCTATCAACATCATTATCATGCTCAATCACAATCACAATTATACTGTCAAGGCTCTAGACTCAACTCCTAACTTCATTCATGCAAATATTTTATTAAATCATATCTATGATTTATGAAATACTTATGTAAAACTATTTTTTTTAGTAAATCAAGTTCATGATGATCATCAAGCATATTAAAATATATAGAATATATATAGTTACAAGAAAACCTTTAAAGAAACATGCATAGAGATTCAATACTTTCACAATCTTTCTATTACCATCAATAGGTACATGGAGAAATAATTTCATGCTTTAGTTTAGCCTTACATACTTGGAATCAATTCAGATAATCAATTCCCAAGAGTTAATGCTCCAATCACTTAAATCCCTAGCTCTTTTCTCTTTTTCTTAGCCCAATTTTCTTAGTTAGAACGTATAAAGGACTTAGGAATGGGTTTAAGAACCCATTTTAGGTCAAAAAACCTATATTAATCATGGGCTAAGTTTAGGAGGGGTATGAAAAAGTATGAAATGCTCCTCGAAAAACTAAAAATTTTGAACTTTGGTGAACCGGGTCCGCGTCACGGACCTGGTCTCTTCCAGTATATTTCTTTCAAAATTTTCTGATCAAATTTCTTACTTGTAGAAAATATTAGAACCAATATTGAGTGCAAATCAATGATAGTTTTGCGATGCGGAGGTCCCTGCTAGAAATTATATCTTTGCCCCGAAAAATTATTTTTTTCTCTAGTTTGCCTAAAAGTCAACCAAAACCATTTTTGCACTCAATATTTTTTTTATGATCGCAATTTAAGCCTCAAATTTCCCAAAAAGGTTTGGGATGATGCATTATGCGAGTGTCCTCTCATCTAGGGGTATTTTGATAATTTTACCAGGTGTAACAGTTATGTTCGTCAATACTTTACTAGGTTTAGAATCCATTTGACGGGCACTATGTTGTTGAGTACTCACCCTTGCTTCTACACTTGTGTAGGCTTTGAACCCGAAACCTCCCAACTTTTTATTCCTTATTGGTCTGAGCTTCGAGATGGTTTGAAAGGTTATAGCTATATCTTATCGTTGTACCTTCATACTTCTATTTAGCTTTTGCTTTGTTCTATTTGAGAAGCAAAAACATTGAAACTTGTACTTAATTCTATAAATTTTATTGATGTAATGGCTTGTACACTTGACAACAAATTCTGGGATGGTTTTAGACTGTAATATTCATGTCTTATGCTTGTTCTTCCCCTTTTAGATTGTATTTTCATTTTTAGTTGTATTTCTTTAATTATTTTTATTTAGGCTGACTTCCTCAGTGGGTTAAAGGCAAGTGTCATCACACCCGATTTCAGGCTGTGACAATTTAGTTTAAGACCCCTAAGTTCATAGGCCTCACCTATGTATAAGCCCTCTTGAGGATAGGTACAAAGACGTTTGTTACTTATCCATAAGAGGCTATAAAGATTATTAAGAAAATTCTCTTCTACTATTTCAATTCAGGTGTACATGAGTTCTTGTATTAGTGCTGAGTGTCGCATATTCTTTTTGACAGATGGCCAGGACTAAAGCATAAGCTTCTAATGGAGGAGGTGAGGCAGTCCCTAAGATTATTATTGAGGCCCCAGCTTGGGATAGAGGTAAGGGCAGAGTTAGATATCAAGGTAGAGGCTGGTCTAGAGAAGCAACACCAACTCAAGATCCTGAGAGGGGTCTTTCCCCTGAGCCTAAGCCTGAGATTGGAGGAGATCAGGTTTCTCCTGAGTATGTAGTTGGACCATTGCTTCAGCATGCATTGTTGAGGGTGTTGGGAGTGCTTGAGAGTATGGCACAGACTGGTAGTATGACAGGCACACTCGGTAGATTTCAAACTTGTGTGAGAGTTCAAGTTTTGAACTAACATCAGGCTCTCGATATGCCGAGTCAGGTTGGATAGCCACCAGTAGCTCCTAGTGTTGAGGTAGATTTAGCACCAGTGATTAAGGGTCAGGGTGCACCTGTAGAGTGTTGACCGAGGATGAGCCATCACAGTTTCAAGGTGGCAAGACTGAGGACACTTATGAATTCTTGACTACATGTAGAGAGTTGCTAAAGACGTTGGTTTAGCCGAGACCCTTGGTGTTCGTTATGCCACTCTTCGGCTTCGTGGGCCGCCGAGAGAGTGGTGGAGGACATATGCAGGATCCCTGCCACTTGGATCTTCTCCAATGCCTTGGGAGACTTTCTCCAGAGTTTTCTATGTCATCTTGTCCCCTGGAGTTTGAGGGAGGAGAGTTGCCTAAGGTTTGAGAGCTTGAAACAGAACGAGATATCAGTAGTAGAGAATGAGATTCAATTTTTCCAACTAGCTAGACATGCTACATCCATTATACCAAATATGACAAAGAAGGTTCATAGGTTTGTAAAAGGGTTGCCTTATTTTGTTAGACATCGATGTTTTAGGTGGCTAAAGAGGGAGTTTCCTTCAAATCTATGGTGAGTGCCGCTAAGGAGGCAAAGTTGTGAAAGATAGAGGAGTTTGGGGACCTTAAGAGGGATAGATCACCAAGTCAATTGTTCGATGCCTCATCTGGAGGTGGAGGTTCTCATGGCAGGGGTGATTTACTTCAGTGTCGAGGATTTCATGCATCCTTGCCAACCTTAGAAGGATAGAGTTCAAAGGTCTATGGGCCGACGTTGTTATAATATTGTTCCTGGTTCTTCACATCCATAGTCCATTCTCAAGTCCTACTTTAGGTGTGGAGATCCCAATTATATGATTCTTCAATGTCCATTTCAAACTTATTCAGGCCACACCACACTTATCTAGTATCTCTAGTTAGGAATTCAACACCTCTAACTAAAGGTCCAGACCCGCAGGCCAAGGGTCGTGGTACAGTTCAGTCTGATAGAGGTGGTCATACTGGAGGTTGAAGGGTGTCACGACCCAAACCTACGGCCTACGGCCTCGTCGTGGCACGATGAATGTAACACTCGAAGGCGCCTCATCCACCTCTTGTTTATATCATAAGTATACATAAAGTAAATAAACAATTATATGAGTAAGCAAGCGAAAATATAGTCTCATACAAGCTAAACATAGGAGTCAACATTTCTTATTAAAGGAAATTATATAAACATATTGCCCAAAATATATCTCTACATCATAGATCATGACAGGGTCTAGAACATAACTTTACTATCTCATCCTCATTCGATAAAGAAGTACAAAAATCTTAGCAACATCAATATAAGAAAGAACATAAAGGCTTATCCCCAAAGCATTAAAACTCACCAAATCTTTAATAACACCAAAAGCTATCCACAAAAGTGGGGAATAAAAGCTAAAAAGCAAACAAAAACCATAAAAGCTATGCGAATTACATTAAATTTTATACCTTAAACAAAATTCACTCTAAACTAATACACTTGATATCATGCATTTAACATGCACTGATCTGGCAAGATGGGAAAAATAAGGAAATATCAATATTCTTATTTATTTTTTAAAAAAATAGAAGACATAAACATAAATATATAAATTATCTTCTTTTTGTCTAATTGAAATCAATCTACTAAAATTGTAAGTTCATATATCGCGAACGATCATTTTAGTATATAGAAGGGAACAATCACTTTCCTTTTTCGTAAAATTCTTTTGCGTTCACCTACAAATTATAAATTTTATAAGTCATTCACAGAAAATTAAATTGTAAAGCAAGTTTAATAGATAATTGAAAGTTTAGAACCAAAAAAGTAGAAATTAAGTCTGCTGGCCTCAAATAAATTACAGCACCCTATTGACAATATAATTCACTTCAATGAATTTTCTTAATCTTTGTATAACTAGTACAAAGAATCTGTGCAAACGAAGATCCCCTTGCCCCATTTGCTAAGAGGACCTTACTTTTTGTGTTTCTTCTCTTGATCATCATCTCATCTATTTTTGTGGAATAAACTATATTTTACCACCAAAATTTTGCTTCTTGTGTGTATTGGAAACTAATAGTTGGATCAAAAATAAATTGGATGTTATATTATATAATTTAAGTGAAGCAACATAATTATTGGAGAATGGAGTGCTAAATGAATATAAAAAGTAAAATTGTTGGTAAGCATAGAATAAATTCGATTCCTATGTATTGCTTCTTATTAAAGAGGGGTACACATATTGGTATCTTCACTAACATGTATCAAATAAGTAGGTAATTATTCCTCAAGTTGACTAGGAAAATAGATATTTAAGTAATACAATTAAAATCAATTTTTAAATTGTAAGTAGGCATATATCAACATGATATAATTCATACATTTATACATTTTATTTACTGAACCAAAAGAAAAGTGATGCACAAGCGACGTGTGACGCAAAAGATCGGCCAAAGCATTATGCAAGGTAGGTAAGTTCAAAATGAATGTTAACAGATCCCGTCTATTAAAATTTAATCATCAAGCTTCAAGTAAACATCCAATAAAAATAAAGATTATGCAGTATTATAGGGCAACAGCTTTGTCAATAATTGACCAAAAGTTCCTAGACAGTTTTCATTGGCAATGTAACGGAGCCAGTGAACTCTCTTTCAATTCAGGGGGAAAAGATACAACACAGAGGAAAATTAACTTGCATAGTGCAGAATCAAGCAGATCAATGCAATTAAATCAGACAACACAATGTGCCACACATAAATGAAAACAATTCAGTCCCTAAAACATACCATGTATGCCTTCCATTGCAGCCTTAACCACAAGTTGAGCAGCTACTTCATAAACATCTTAGGCACGTGTTTGAGGTCCAAACACTCTATCTATCCAGCATCAAAGCAAACATGAGCAAAATAACTATATGATCTTCAAGGAAAATGTAATTGCTGAGTAACTATTTTCCAAACCACCCATAAATTAAAAATTATTCCCAAACTAATCAAGGAGATCGAATATGACACCCAAAAGAGAGTAGAATTATATCAAATGAGAATATGACACCCAAAAGAGAGTAGAATTATATCAAACGCATAGGTTGTAGCAGGATTATACTTATTGCGCACAATTTTGCTATCATCTGCATATCAGGCAATTTCATGGCCCTTGTGATATTCTCGTTCACATATTATAGATATACATCAATATAGACAGTGTAACTTTCAAAAATGAGGTTTGGAAAGGATAATAGAGTGTAAGTGGGCCTTACCTTTACCTTGGGATGTAGATAATAGTTTCTGGTAGACCTCAACTCAGTAACAGGAGTAAAAGAAGTCCTGTCAAAGTGTAAGAAACATAACTATAATTTGAGAGATTTAACGTACATACCCAATCAAACATGGTGCTTTTATGGTTGCTGCTTCACCAAATTTCAGAGCTCTCTATCCAGTGATCAATGAAAGTACCAAATATATATTCCATAGTTCCTCTAACTCGATTGTGACATACGAATCATGATGATCCAAGAGCTTTGCCAATTTGAAATCTCCTATAACAACTTCACAATAATCATCAAGCAATATATGTGGAGCTTTTACATCCATGTGAATAATCTTTGGATCATATTGCTCATATAGATACAATAAGCTCTTTCAGCTTCCTAAGCTATTCTCTGTGTTGTACCTTAATTCAAGGCTGGTTCGACTGCAAGAAATGACACATATAAGAAGAAAAAAGTAATTTGGAGGTTCTTTAGAGATTTTAATTAAGGCGTAGTTCTTATATATAAAGAGAAATAGTTTATAGATGTTGTTACCTTTGAGACGCAAAGCTACAGATTCATTAGACATGTAAAGGTACACCAGCAACTTTTCAGTTGGTGTCGTACAAACCATATAATCCGAGGAGATTGTGTTGCACGGCCAGACTGATCAACTCAACTTCAGTTGGAAACTGCTTATTGCCTGCAATTGCATTTCCGTGTCTGAGCCTTTTCCTATATAGCTACAATAACTCTATTGTCACGCCTCGGGAGAGTACCCTAGGCGTGGCTGGCACTTAGAGATTATTGCTAGTCCCCAAGAGAATCCCTTGTTCTCAGGACAGTCACTCAACATCATTATAGTGGAATAGTAGAAGTAATGCAGTCAGCTACCTCAATAAGAAGAGCCAATGGCCAACATCAGTCTCAACATCAGGATAAGCATATGCAAATGTTAACTCAACTCATAAGGGAAAAACCTCAACGTCAAACTTCGACTCATGTCTATGAAGCCTCTAACTTAACTCAACTGTCTAAGATGGCACCATGACAAGCCATGGCTACCCAACTCAAAAAATAAAGAAAATAAACAATAAAAAGGTCTCCTCCGAATAGCAAGGAGGCTCACCAATGACTGAACTCGGAATCTCTGACCTCAAATATGCGTCTGCTGAAGTCCTCTAACTCCTGTATCTGCATCATGAAATAATGCAGCGCCGAGTGGCGTCAGTACGTGGAATGTACGGTATGTAAAATGGCTGAATGTAACAGTTTCAGTATAAAAGTATAGGAATAACATCAACTCAACATCATACTCCATCAAAATATCAAATGTCTATCTAAGACGAGAAATTAGAGTAGATAATTGACTCATCGACATCTCGTCTCCACATCAGCAATACATCAGACTCACCCCAAGGAACCTCGACTCAACTCAACTCAAGGAAACTCGACTCAACTCAACTCAAGGAAACTCGGCTCAACTCAACTCAAGAAAACTCATCTCAACTCAACGCAAATCAAGGAAACTCGACTCATACCATCACATCAACATCAGAGTACTATCAAAGTAAGACCACACTGGGAGTTTCTCTAACCGACAACCATCACCTATGAGCTAGTGATGATACAACGAAGTGATGTTATTGTCACATCATTCCAGTACCCTGCACGGGTTACAGGACATCAACCTCAATGGATCCACAAGAAAAAAACCTCAGTCCTCTTCTGGGACAAGAAAGGAGTCATCCGCATTGCGGTTTAATCCTCTCTTCTTACCAGGCCACGTAGTTAATGGGTTCAAGTGGGACTCACTCTCACCTATTTTGGTGCTCAATACTCCTCCCAGAACTCAACATGCTCATAAAACATCATCATCAGTCCCATATGGACATAATACCTCATCTCAGTCCCATAGGGACATAGTACCTCAACATCAACATTAACTCATCTCATCAACCTCAACATCATCTCATTATTATCCACATCATGGACTCAAAATATTCTTTTTAGAATTAAGTTTCAAGTTTTAAGATTCATGAAACATCCTTCTCATCAACATCATGATCGAGACTCTCATCAAATTTGAAACATAATCACAACATCATCATTGTTAAGGTTCTAGACTCATCCCCTAAGTTCATTCTTGCATTCTTTAACAAAACAATCATAGGGTTTTTGTGAAAGACACTCATGAAAATAAATTATGCAGTAAATCAAGTTTATGATGATCATCAATTCATGTAAAATATATGAATTAAGTAAAACTCAGTATAATACTCAACAATCTTCACATCAAACTCATTATCTTCAAGCAATGACTCAATTTACTCAAAAGGGCACATAGAAGAACAATCTCATGCTTTAAGTTAGCCTTACATACCTGGGATGATTGCTAACAACAATTCTTTGAACAATCCCCTCTTGAATTCCTCAATCTCAACTCTCCTCAAGCCCTGACTTAGTGATTTTGTTAGGAAGAAGGTTTTTGAAAGGGTTTTGGAACCCTTTCTCTGAGAAAACGACATATATTCGTTGTATAGGAAGTTTAGAAGGTATTAGGAATGGACTAGAATGCCCCTTGAAATTTTAAAGATAAATTTCCAGACTTGAAGTAACACAGTCCGTGACGCGGATCTGTCGCGGACAGCGCATTTCGAAAGAATTCAACTCCATCAAAAAATCACAGAAAAACATAAGCGTGTCTCCGCGATAGGTCTGTGCGCGACTCTGTCGCGGACTCACACTGTTTTGCATTTAAGAATGAAAAATTATCTTTTGACTCGGTCGCACACCTCTCCTCTAGGGGTATTTTAGTAATTTTATCGGGCGTTATATCATCTCCCCCTTGGGATCATTCGTCCTCGAATGTTGAGTAAGAATGGTATTATGACACGAATAGACTCAAGACTCACCTCGATACTCACTCAACAACTCAACTCCCCAACTCTTCATCAACCTCAATAACATCTACTCAGACATCAGGAACATACACACCAACTTATGGTAGAAACATCAATTTAAATTAAGAATAGGAATATTACCTTCGTTACTCTCATCAACATCAGGCACGAATAGATGCGGGTATTTATTTCTCATCTCTTTCTCAACTTCCCATGTGGCTTCCTCAACAAATTGGTTCCTCCACAAAACTTTGACGGCGGCTAGCTCTTTGTTTCTCAGTCTGCGAACTTGTCGATCAAGGATTTGGACTGAAATTTCCTCATAAGACAAACTATCTCTAACTCCTGTGCTTTCAACAGGGATTACCAAGGCAGGATCTACCAAACGCTTCTTCAACATCGAAATGTGGAACACCGGATGGATTCCGTCTAACTCAGAAGGTAACTCTAGCTCATAAGTAACCTTCACAATTCTTCTCACAATCTGATAAGGTCCAATATAACGAGGACTTAATTTCTCCTTCTTCCCAAACCTCATGACACCCTTCATGGGTGATACCTTCAGGTATACCCAATCGTTCACCTCGAACTCTAGGTCTCTTCTCCTCACATCTGTGTAAGATTTCTGACGACTTTGGGCAGTTTTCAATCTTTCTCTAATAATCTTCACCTTCTCCATGGACTGGTGGACAAGGTCAGGCCCGATTAACTCAGCTTCTCCAACTTCAAACCACCCAATAGGTGATCTACACCTCCTCCCATACAAGGCCTCGTAGGGGGCCATTTGAATGCTTGCATGATAACTATTGTTATATGCAAATTCAATCAATGGTAAATGGTCATCCCAATTTCCTTTGAAATCAAGGACACAGGCTCTCAACATATCTTCTACCGTCTGAATAGTGCGCTCTGCCTGACCATCCGTCTGTGGATGAAAGACCATGCTCAAGTTCACTTTGGTACCCAATCCTTTCTAGAAAGACTTCCAGAAGCGAGAGGTAAATTGGGCTCCTCTGTCCAAGATGATGGACGAGGGAACTCCATGCAACCTCACAATCTCTAGGATATACATCTTGGCATACTCCTTCGAAGTGTTAGTCGTCTTGACTGCCAAGAAGTGCGCTGACTTAGTCTTCCTGTCTACAATCACCCATACATAATCATGCTGCCTCCGGGATCTTGGTAGGCCAGTGATGAAATCCATGTTAACCATCTCCCACTTCCATTCTGGAGTCTCAAAGTTTTGAGCCAAGCCACTTGGCCTTTGATGCTCAACCTTCACTTGCTGGCAATTTGGGCACTTTGAAACAAACTCAGCGATGTCCCTCTTCATTCCACTCCACCAATAGACTTCTCTCAAGTTGTGGTACATCTCGGTGGACCCCAAATGAATGGAGTATCTAGTGTTGTGGGCCTCAGCCATAATCCTCTCTCGAACACTATCAACATCAGGAACACATAGCCTATTCTGGTATCTCAATACCCCATCTCCCCCTTTGGACAAGACCATCACTTTTTGTTTGTGGACAGCCTCCTTCAATTGGAGTATAATAGTATCTCGATCCAGCTTCTCTTTTACCTTAGTCACTAGGATGATGAAGATCCACTCTGAACATTGATTCCTCCCTCATCATTCTCCTCAAGTTGGACTCCCAGTCGAGCCAACCTATGCACTTCCTTCACTAGCTCTTTCTTCTCTTCCTCAACATGGGTTGTGCTACCTATAAACAACCTGCTAAGAGCATCAGCAACAACATTAGCTTTACCTGGGTGGTACATGATGCTCATGTCATAATCTTTGAGCAATTCCAACCATCTCCTCTGAGGCAGGTTAAGCTCTCTCTGACTGAAGACATACTATAAGCTCTTGTGGTCAGTAAACACGTCCACATGCACTCCATACAAGTAGTGGCGCCAGATTTTAAGTGCGAACACTACCACCGCCAACTCAAGATCATAGGTCGGATAGTTCCTCTCAAGAACTTTAAGCTGCCTGGAAGCATAGGCTATCACCTTCCCTCTCTGCATCAATACACATCCCAACCCAACTCTTGATGCAACACAGTATATTACAAAATCTTCTGTCCCGTCGGGCAAAGTCAAGACAGGTGTAGTGGTCAATCTAGTGTTCAACTCTTGGAAACTCTTCTCACATTCCTCAGATCACTGAAACCTGACCTTTTTTTGAGTCAATTTGGTCAATGGTGCAGATAGGAAAGAAAATCCCTCAACAAATCTACGGTAGTAGCCTGTCAACCCCAAGAAACATCTTATGTCAGTTGGAGAGGTTATTCTTGGCCAATTCATAACCGCTTCAATCTTCTGGCCACTACTCGAATTCCATCACCCGAAACAACATAGCCTAGGAAAGCCACTGACCCAAAACTCACACTTAGAGAACTTCGCATACAATTCATGGTCCTTAAGAGTCTGAAGGACAACTCTAAGGTGTTTGGAATTCTCCTCTTCATTCTTTGAATACACCAAAATATCATCAATGAACACAATTACAACCATGTCAAGGTAGGGCCTGAACACCCTATTCATCAAATCCATGAAAGTTATCGGTGCGTTCGTCAACCCAAAGGATATAACCAAGAACTCAAAGTGTCCATATCTTGTCCTGAAGGCTGTCTTTGGAACAACACGTTCTCTCACTTTCAACTGGTGGTAACCCGATCTGAGGTCTATCTTTGAAAAGCGTGAGGCACCCTGAAGTTGGTCAAACAAGTCATCTATCCTGGGAAAAGGATATTTATTCTTAATCGTGACCTTGTTCATTTGCCTATAGTCTATGCACATTCTGAGAGACCCATCCTTCTTTCGTACAAACAGAACGGGAGCACCCCAAGGAGAAACACTTGGCCTAATGAAGCCCTTCTTAACAAATCCTTCAACTACTCCTTCAATTCTCTCAACTCAGCGGGGGCATCCTATATGGTGGAATTGAAATAGGTTGCGTGTCGGGAGTACGTCAATACCGAAGTCAATCTCCCCATCAGGAGGGCCTCCGGATAAATCCTCAAGGAACTCATTTACAATCGGGACCGATTCAAGAGTAGGGGACTGAATATCATCAAATTTAACTCGCACAAGGTGATAAACACAACCCTTAGAGATTAACTTTCTAGCCCTACAGTAGGAAATAAATTTACCCTTAGGTGTAACAGAACTTCCCTTCCACTCTAGGACTGGTTCATTCGGAAATTGGAATTTAACAACTCGGGTCCTACAATCTATGGAGGCATGGCAGGCATGGAGCCAATCCATACCAAGAATTACATCAAAATCAACCATCTCCAACTCTACCATGTCAGCCAAAGTATGCTTGTGATAGATGGATACTATACAGTCTCTGTAGATCCTCTCAGCTAGGATAGACTCACCAGTAGGAGTAGAAATAGTATAAGGCTCAAGCAAACACTCTAGAAGAATCTCAAACTTATTGGCCACATAGGGCGTCACAAAGGATAAAGTGGCACCCGGGTCAAGCAATGCATAACAATTATAGGAAAAGATTTGGAGCATACCCGTAAAAACATCTGGTGCAACCTCTTCGTCATGTCGATTACCCATCGCATACAGGCGGTTCTTCCCGCCTCCTGCATTCGCGGTAGTAGCCTTCTGATGACTACCCACAGGGGGTGTTGTAGAAGACTGAGCTTTGTTACCCCTATCACCCCATCTCTTCGAAGGACACTCACCCTGAAAATGGCTAGGCTGTCCGCATGAAAAGCAAGTATTTGTGCCCTCACAGCATGCACCAAGGTGCAGCCTGCCACATCTGCCACAAGGTGGCTTTCCTCTCGGGCCTTGGGTAACGCTAGCTTGGACTGAGGTCCCTGAGCTCTGAAATTTTGGTGACCATAGGATTTCTGATCATACCTATTTTCCTGAACAGGCGCACTCGCCATAGAGAGTGCATAGCTAGAAGACTTCTTCTGAAAAAAAATTCTATCACCCTTATTCTACTTCTGTTAGCTAGGCTCATGCCCTGTCGATTTGGCCTTCTTAAGTTGCTGCTCTTCCTTGTCCTTCTTCTTGTCCTCCTAAGTCTGCTGGGCATAGACTATAAGTCTAGAAATGTCCATACATGGAATCAGCAATGCTGCCTTACACTCCCCCTTTACATGCCTTCCCAATCCAAAGACGAACTTCCTTATCCTCGCTTTATATCAAGGACCATCTCTGGAGCATATCGGGACAACTGGATGAACTTAAGGCTGTACTCTTTGACAGTCAACCCTTCTTGCTTTAGATTCACAAACTCTTCAACCTTCGCGTACCTTAACTCTTGGAGAAAGAAGTGATCGAGGAAAGTAATCTCAAACTCCTCCCACTCAGCAGGCGCAACATCCTCTCAACATCCTCACCTCTACCATCTTCCCATTAGTTATACTAGACATTAGCAACATCCTTAAGCTGATAAAAGACCAGCTTGACTCCCTCAACCCCATTCGCATGCATATCTCTCAGGATCTTACGTATCTCATCAATAAAGTTTCGCGAGTCCTCCTCAACCTTGGACCCCATATAGACTGGCGGGTTCATCCTCAGGAAATCTCTGAGCCTGGTTGCAGCTGTAGGCTCTTGGGAGCTGGAGCTAGGGGCCTGGGGACCGCGGCTATTACTCTGAGAGGCCACCAACTGAGCAAGCATAGCAATGTCTCCCCTGAAGTCTGCTTCCGATGTGGAGGCTGACTGAGCAAGAGGTGTCGGTAGAGCCTCAGTAGTTCTGGCAGGTCGACCCCGTCTCCTTGTCTCATTTTGGGTAGGGACCTCTGGTAGGGGATTCTCAGTGTTAGGGACTGAGGCATCTCTTTGGGCAGCAGTGCGTTTTGGAGGCATGATCTGCAAACGCGTAGCACACGAATTAGAAGAGAGTTTCATAGAGTCAAACTCTATCGCACGAACTCAAAACATCAAAGAAGTGTAACCATTCCTAATGTCCTATAGACTCTCGTTTATGAAGTGTGGTGCACAACACACACATAAACAAGACTCTACTAAACACGGCTTTATAGATTCCCTAGGACTCTAGAACTCTGTGTTCTGATACCAAGTCTATCACGCCCCGGGAGGGTACCTTAGGCGTGGCTGGCACCAGAGATTATTGCTAGTCCCCAAGCGGACCACTCATTCTCTGAAAAGCCACTCAACATCAGTATAGTGGAATAGTAGAAGTAATTCAGTGAGCTACCTCAATAAGAAGGGCCAATGGCCAACAGTCTCAACATTAAGATAAGCATATGCAAATGTTAACTCAACTCATAAGGGAAAACCCTCAACGTCTAACCTCGACTCATGTCTATGAAGCCTCTAACTTGACTTAACTGTCTAAGATGGTACCATGAAAGACCATGGCTACCCAACACAATAAATAAAAAAACAAACAATAAAAAGGTCTCCTCCTGATAGCAAGGAGGCTCACCAATGACTGAACTCGGAATCTCTGACCTCAATGATGCATCTGCTGAAGTCATCTAACTCATGTATCTGCATATTGAAATGATGCAGCGTCGAGTGGCGTCAGTACGTGGAATTTACGGTATGTAAAATGGTTGAATGTAACAGTACCAGTATAAAAGTATAGGGATAACATCAACTCAACATCATACTCCATCAAAATATCAAATGTCTATATAAGACAAGAAATTAGAGTAGACAATTGACTCATCAACATCTCGTCTCCACATCATCAATACATTAGACTCACCCCAAGGAACCTCGACTCAACTCAACTCAAGAAAACTCTACTCAACTCAACTCAAGAAAACTCGACTCAACTCAACGCAAGGAAACTCGATTCAAATCAACTCAAGAAAACTTGACTCAACTCAACTCAAGGAAAATCAACTCATACCATCACATCAATATCAACATTAGAGTACTATTAAGTAAGACCTCACTGGGCGTTTCTCTAACCGACAACCATCACTTATGAGCCAGTGATGATACAGCGAAGCGATGTCATTGCCATATCCATCCAGTACCCTGCCCGGGGTACAGGACATCAACCTCAGTGGATCCATAAGAAAAAAACCTCAGTCCTCTTGTGGGACAAGAAAGGAGCCATCCCCATTGTGGTTCAATACCCTCTTCCTATGCGGGCCACGTAGTTAATAGCTTCAAGTGGGTTTTCACTCTCACCCATTTCGGTGCTCAATACTCCTCCCAGAACTCGACATGCTCATAAAACATCATCATCATCAGTCCCATAGGGACATAATACCTCATCATCAGTCCCATAGGGACATAGTACCTCAACATTAACATCAACTCATCTCATCAACCTCAACATCATCTCATTATTATCCATATCATAGACTCGAAACATTCTTTTTAGAATTAAGTTTCAAGTTTTAAGACTCGTGAAACATCCTTCTCATCAATATCATCATCAAGACTCTCATCAAATTTGAAACACAATCACAACATCACAACATCATCATCGTTAAGGCTCTAGTCTCATCCCCTAAGTTCATTCTTGCATTCTTTAACAAAATAATCATAGGGTTTTTATGAAAGACACTCATGAAAATAAATTATGCAGTAAATCACATTTATGATGATCATCAATTCATGTAAAATAAATGAATTAAGTAAAACTCAGTATAATACTCAACAATCTTCACAGCAAACTCATTATCTTCAAGCAATGACTCAATTTACTCAAAAGGGCACATGGGAGAACAATCCCATGCTTTAAGTTAGCCTTACATACCTGGGATGATTGCTAACAACAATTCTTTGAACAATCTCCTCTTGAATTCCTCAATCTCAACTCTCCTCAAGCCCTGACTTAGTGATTTTTCTAGGAAGAGGGTTTTTAAATGGGTTTTGGAACCCTTTCTCTGAGAAAATGACATATATTTATCGTATAGAAAGTTTAGAAGGTATTAGGAATGGACTAGAATGCCCCTTGAAATTTTAAAGAAAAATTTTCAGACTTGAAGTAACACAGTCCGCGACGCTGACATGTCACGGACAGCGCATTTCGGCAAAATTTAACTCCATCAAAAAATCAAAGAAAAATATAAGTGTGTCTCCGCGATAGGTCCACGACGCGACTCTGTCGCAGACTCACACTGTTTTTCGTTTTAGAACGAAGAATTATCTTTTGACTCAGTCGCTCTAAAAATCGACCGAGACCCTTCTTTCACTCATTTTTCGTGTTGATCATGAATCCATTCTCGTATTTTCAATCCGAGCATTGGAAGACGCGTTTTGCGCACACCTCTCCTCTAGGGGTATTTTGGTAATTTTATCTAGCATTACATCTATCACCAAGACGACCTTTATAAACTTATCAAAATCACCTTTCCTGGGTATGTTCTTCCTGCTAAAATTGTTTGTGGCAAAGTTAAGTGCCTTGCATTGGAACCTTCTTAAGTTGCCCACAATTTATGAACATTTACGTTTATAAGAAAGGATCCTTTCCTCTTCCTCTTCCTCTTCCTCTTCCTCTTACTCGTCTTCTTATGCGTGTTTATTGATCAACACCAATTGTCATTCATTTAAAATTTATCTCACGTACGTTTATCATTCTCAGAATATGCTATTGATAATTTCAACAGGGCAGAAGGTGATCTAGTAGAGAAATCTGAAATTGTTAACTTTGACGTCTTGTATCTGGCTTTAGTTTTTGCAGACTTATCCACCATCTCTGCCTCTCGTTCAAGCTCTCTTTCCTGGCCTCAAGGTTTTTATCCAAATAGTACTGTACAACATGTAAATGAATCATTTATTCAAATAAAGAGAACTAGAAATACAATTTATTACTAAGCGTTTAATATTATTGTCATAAGATGCCAGGTTTAAGAACTTACATTGTAATCTCCTTCATAATCATGTAAAGTGCCATCTTTTACTTCCAATAACTCTGTTAACAATTTGTTTTATGAGGTCCACATGGTGCCTCTGTACTTCTTAATTGGAAAAATTAGAAAGATATGATCCAATCCCAACTTATTGGGTTCACTGTAGCCTACGCTATTAAAATTATAAAATTAGAATAGTAGATAACTAACTGCAATTTCACTCAAATGCGCCAAACAGTTAGCTTCGTTCTCTAGCTATGCGCTGCAATCTATCTTCATTAGCAGCTAAAAAGCAAAAGGTAGAATCAGTCATTAGCCAAAATACAAAGATCAAATATATAAAAAATAATAGTAAAAATCCATTAGCTTTTATATACGTTTATTGCACACCAACAAAAGATCCAAGGACAATTCCATAAATTTCTCAAACATCACTTGAAATCTCCTCTTAAGTAAAGAATCTTAGCTTGTTTTTTTTTTACACTCAAATGCCAATTACAGGAAGGGAAGCAACCATTTTACCATAGAATTCCATATGCTACTACTATTACGGACTCACTTCTCTATCAGCACAACAACAAAAAACACACAATCCAGATGCTAGATTCATAGATATTTAACATGCATGAATTAACAGTAAATTTCACAAGTGAATTACAATGAATCGCATATTGTGATAAAAAATAGAAAATGACATGTCTTTCATTTTATTAACGTAGGCTATATAGTGACATTCTAATTCCACCAGATTACTCAAGGATATTGTGTAGAACTTAAAATAAATCAAATTTCAAAATCACAACTTCAAAAATTGAAATTATGTTTCATAGCTAAACTAAAAAGTCCCATTTGATATTCGGATGAAATTGTTGGTGTAATTTAATTTAGCCAACGCATCTGCAATAATTAGAGTTACCAAATCTGTAAGATAATTTCAGTGAGATCAAATTTGAAGGTGTCTTGAATACTCGGGCAAGTAAATTCTGATGGAAGAAATGGAAATGATCGGCAATACATGCGGCAAAGGGGTGATAACTCATAAAGTCTGGTTTTACCTTGATGAAGAGTAACCTTGATAAAATTAACCCAAAAAACAAAAATAGATAAATAGGCAGCTTAGTGAACGGATAAAAGGTATAGAAACAGAGAAGAGGTAGAGACCGTGCATAGTGCTATGTGTCTACTCAAAAACAAAATATATGACACGTATATAGCTCAAATGCAGTCAGTTTGCTAGCGAATGTCAATTTGTAGCTTATGCTTGTTTTTTCTTATTTGTTTCTACTAATAACTCATGATAATATCATCTACTATATGCTTGCTTTTTCTACTTTTATTTATTAGAAAATTAGATGAGGCGCGCCCATGCAAAGCACAGACTATGAGAAATATCACTATGCAGGTAAAGGGAAACGGAGGTCCTTTTTATTTGTGACCTTTACGGTGTGAAAGCAAAAAATGTTAAGTTTTAATTGTCTATTTGGAAAGTAGGATCTAAGAATGAAAGTGATAAACCAGACAAGATAAGATGTCATATGAATACATTGATAACGCTTGCTTGAAATACGAATGTTTTGTACAACTTATACTATTACATTGCTAGTTTTTCAGAAGGAATAAAGATGATAACTCGAGTTGTTCCAGCTGTAGCTGGGTGTAGTTGTGGGAAAAAGGATGAAATGTTTAAAGTTAGAGAAATTGTGAAATCGTTATTCAAATGTTAAGGCAGGTGTAGATACAATGTTGAAGTGTAATTCTTAATTACCTTTGTTCCACCACCATAAAAGTGTGCAAAAGACATATGTACAAGCCAAAAAGACAGAAGTGATCTTCATGTAAAACTACATTTAATTGCATATATTTGAAAGTTATGCAAACATTTATTAAAGGAATTAATGTGAACAGTTAGTACATGGGAAATAGTCCCATGTCAGGACAATGCAACAAGCACAACATTTGCAGAACATATAAAAGGATTCTCTGTAGGGGAAAAATAGCAGGAGATTTTTGTGCAAGTCTAGTTACAGACCAAAGCTAATAATTATAGACATGTACCTGTGCCTAGAATTAGTCCCAAATTTCTCCTAGCTGTTGCAAGACCAAAGAAATAAAAGATTAATTAGTCAGAATAAGAATGAAAGCAATTTTCTTCCATTCATATTGATACATTAAACATCTTGGAATGAACCAACCAACACAAGCAACAAACAAGCATCATGCATACCAATATCTTTGGAGCAAAATAAGTGATTTTTGTTGTCATTTTGGCATTGCCCTTCTCTATAAAAACACTCTGAACAATCTTTGGAAACTTCCCAAACTAATGTGAAATTAGAAGTTAATAGGTTAAACAAATCATAAGGAACTGGTTCTGTAGGTGAAATATACTTCAAAGGCAATCGAAAAATCGAGCAATTTGCAGGATGATCATCACCAATCAGAACACTGTGGCATCTATCTGTTCTTGGTTTATAATAGTATAAGTTAAATCCATCAGAATTCGAGTAGTTCTCATAATGTCAAAAATAATCACTTTTCTCCTCAATATCACTACTACTACTACCACCATTCATGCATTTGAACAAAGTGATATTGTTGGATACACCAAATGAAACAGGAGGAGAGTGGTCCTAAGACACATGAAGGAATGGATCTAACAAGAGTGATAGCAAGAGAGAACACCATGCTCGGAGTAACATTATCTACGTTCAGAATTATAAGGAGAGTGATCCTAAGGCACATGAAGGAATGGATCTAACAAGAGTGACAGCAAGAGAGCTTATTGCGTATGCTCCTGACTTGAACTTTTTGTTCTATTTATAATACCAGGGCTTATGGTATTTCTTTTTTTTAATCAGAGAATATGGTCTTGATGACAACGTTGTGGACTTCATTGGTCATGCATTGGCATTACACGCAGATGACCGCTACGTAGACAAAACTGTGTTGTATCACATGGGTCAATGTACGCCTCTTGAAAGAATATTCTATTGGAAACCTTCATGGATATGCAATTAACTCCATCCATCATACTCCCACAATAGATTTATGCATTATCGTAAGCTACTCTTTAGTATTAATGAGAATACAGTAAAATATTACAAACTTTAGTGAATAACAAATAGATCTAACAGTGACATCCATCACAAGAAGAACATTTTAGAAGATCTGTTGCCAATGGCCATCCGACTGTGTCAAGCAAAAAGTGACAGACGACATAGGCAGGATAAGCCTAGATGAACCGTGAAAACATGG
This sequence comes from Solanum rostratum, assembly GCA_029948455.1. Taxonomy (NCBI): domain Eukaryota; kingdom Viridiplantae; phylum Streptophyta; class Magnoliopsida; order Solanales; family Solanaceae; genus Solanum; species Solanum rostratum. Next base: position 43,680,598 of record CM057055.1, on the reverse strand, counting down.
TGATAGATAAAATACAATGGATAAATTCATCTATTTCTGCTAAATTTTGAATTGGCTAACCAATATTGAAGAATCAGAGAAAAAACTTTTGCTTAAATAGTTTCATACTGATCTTTTGGTAATTTTAAGTTGTCAAATTCTCTTTTGATCTTATCTTATTTAATGATGCAGAGTCATATTTGCAGTGTCTTAATATGAGATAAACAACAAACAATGATCTTGCTCTGTTCAAATACTTTAAATTCCAAAAGAACAAGATCACTTGTTTAAGATTTTGTTATATGCTACCAGTAAAATGAAAAAGAACACTAAGAAACAGGATGAATATTACAGAATGTGTAATGTATCATTTGATCACTTCACTCCAGCAAAGATGACAAAAGTTGTGTTCCAAAATCAGGTTGCGTTCTAACTTCTTTAGACATGGGAAAATAAGGGCAAATTATACAAACACCTCATTGCTAATTCAACAAGAAAATCGAAAATTTGTCTTCTTTTCATACCAAAAATTCTAAAACACAGAAATCATTTTCGGAAAAAAGAGCTCAGTTTCCAGGTTCAAACTTCAAATAAGTTAGCTAAGGCATATTATCAAACAACTTACATGCACAATCCAATTATAAATTTAAGGAATGCATGTAAGCAAATAAGTACAAGAGAGCAACACAAATGCATATGGACCACCACTCACAATAAAACTCAAATATTATAATCAGGAAAGTCAAAAGAATGCATGTCAAAAATTCACACCAATATCGAACAAAATCGGTAAATCACAAAATTCATACTGGGCAAACACATACAAATCAACATGTTAAGCAAATTAACAGCTTCATTAGGCTACTCTATAATCTGAAAACCAAAAATTTGTTTCTTTTCATACCTTAACTTCTAAAACACAAAAATCAATTCCGGAAAAAAGAGCTCAGTTTCAAGGTTCAAACTTCCAATAAGTTAGCTAAGGCATATTATCAAACAACTTACATGCACAATCCAATTAAAAATTTAAGGAATGCATGTAAGCAAATAAGTACAAGAGAGCAACACAAATGCATATGGACCACCACTCACAATAAAAATCAAATATTATAAATCAAGAAAGTCAGAAGAATGCATGTCAAAAATCACACTCATATCGAACAAAATCGACAAATCACAAAATTCATACTGGCCAAATACATACAAATCAACATGTTAAGCAAATTAATAGCTTCATTAGGCTACTCTATAATTTGAAAATCGAAAATTTGTCTGCTATTCATACCTAATGGAATTTGCAGAGTAATTCTCCAGTGAAGCACCAGAACGAAATTTGCAGCAGCAAAAGCGTCACTATGTTTGTCACTTATAAGTAAAAAGAAGAGTAGAGATTAAAGAGTAAAAGTTTTAAAAAAAAAAAAAGAGTAGAAAAGAATACATATAAATTAAAGAGTGTGTATTTATGCTCCTTTTTTGACAGAACACGTGTACTACATAGTTTGCTCCTTCTTTTTGTGTATCACATAGTACTATATAGTTCTTAAGTTTGCTCCTTTTTGTGTATCACATAGTACTACATAGTTCTTCAACTATAAGAAAACAGTGGGCAAATATATTAAAACAGTGGACAGAAGATCTTTATTGGGTAAAAAATCCATATTGCCCTCTATACAAAAAGTCAATATTACTTTTTCCACCAAAGTGAATAAAAAATTCATATTACCTTCTGTACAAAAAATTAATATTATCCTTCCCACCAAAGTATCAATTATTTTATAGGGTAAATAAAAAAACAAAGAAAAGAGATTCAACAAAGAAGATTGGCAGAAACATTCCTTCTTAGTCATAAATCTATATATATGTTAAGAGCCATACGTGTCCATTTGATAGCGCTATGGAAGACACGTAATTTTTTTCAAAGTGTAATTACATATCTGGATGATAGGGGAATGATGGGTGCAATGTCCAAAATCTCCGCAATTAACCAGCCATGTCGAAACTGTCCTTCCAAATTATAGAAAAAAATTGTGTTGATGATAATTTATAATCTCATATGCAAAGAGTATAAAAAGTTGTTAATTAGTAACATTAGAAATATTTAGATAATTAATAAGGGAATTTATAACGTTATAACTAACAAATATTAAATTGAAGTGACTGATTAATAGGAAATTCAACCATTTTCCTTTCCATTAACTATTGCGATCCCACGTTTCCTCACCTTTTTGTTTTCTTTTGAATGGTATTAAATTCTTTATTAGCTTATTCAAATTTTATTTTTTTAGTATTTAATTAATCAGTTATTTATTTTAGTGTAGAGGTAAAATGATAGTTCAATTTTGTAATTTGAAGTTTCCCACCTTTAATAATCTATGCTGATGATGATATGTGTATATATGTATATATAAGGCCAAATACATAAACAGACACCTAAATTTGTCCTCATTTTTCACTTAGACACCTAAACTAAGACAAGTTCCTAATAGACACCTCAACTGCTCAGATTTGATCCCATTAAACACTTCTATCCTACTTGGCACTCTCCGGTATTTTTTTTTAATTTTTCAGCCAAAAATAAATAGTTGCGGTCCAAAAAAAAATTTTTTTTCATAAAAGTAGGTTCTCAAAATTCTCAGTTATCCAAAAAAAAAAATTTCCATAAAAGTAGGTTCTCAAAATTCTCCGTTAACCATATGCGAAAAAAAATTATTACAATTTTAAATAAAAAAATTTTGCACATGGTTAACTGAGAATTTTGAGAATCTACTTTTATGGAAAAAAATTTTTTTTGGACCGCAACTATTTATTTATTTAAAATTGTAATAATTTTTTTTCGCATATGGTCTGAGAATTTTGAGAATCTACTTTTATGGAAAAATTTTTTTTTTGGACCGCAACTATTTATTTTTTGCTGAAAAATTAAAAAAACAGTACCGGAGAGTGCCAAGTAGGATAAAAATGTTTAATGGGATCAAATCTTAGCAATTGAGGTGTCTATTAGGAACTTGTCTTAGTTTAGGTGTCTAAGTGAAAAATGAGGACAAGTTTAGGTGTCTGTTTATGTATTTGGCCTATATATAACAATAGTTCTATTGTAAGGTACATAAAATTAGTTATAATAATATGCTTAAATGAAAATTTAAGTAATATCATAAGTTGTTCAAGAAATAACGTATGATTACATTTTTATTATTTATATATTATTGAATATAAGAATAACCAAAAGAAAATTGTATATATTCAGAAGACTAGGTTGTCTCAATCATAAGGTCACTAAAGCAATTGCTTGGAACCCCAAATTTTTTAGGGCCCCCAATTTTTTCTATAAATTTATATATCATTTATTGATAAATTTGCAAAAAAGAATGGGTTGTAAATATTTTAGTAACTATTTGCTTTACTTAATATGGAAGTCATTATAATAATGTTGCATGGCTACTTATTTTGTTGATCTATTTATATCTTGATTATTATCATGAACTCAAATTATTATTCTAACATACATTTACCTTTTTCTATAATTTTTATGTTTTTGCTCACATTATTGAATATCTAAAGTCTACCAAACTGTAAAAGTTTTTGCAGTATGCAAAATATATTGTAGTGTGTTTACAAAAAGATCAAATCTATTTTTTTGAGTGTTCTTTAAATCTTAAGCACTTCAATAAATTCATACTATTTTAATATTATTAAATCAATTTAACTATTTTCATATTATTATATAAATTTTTTAATGTTTTGAGTAAGGTTTAATTATTTTAACTTTATATTATATTTCTCATAGAAATTTTTCATTATTCACATTCTTACTTCAGAAAGTCTGCGTGTGTTCCACTTTCTCGAAATTTCACTTATAGAATTACATGAGGATATTACAGTTATTCAATTTATACATGATAACTTAAAATAACGAAGCCTCTTTGTAAAAATTTAACTTTAAACCTCAAAATTTATTGAAACAACTTTGTCAGAAAAAATTGAAGCTTCGTTCTTATAACGTAATATGTAATATGCAATGAGGACAATGAATTGAAATTAAGAAGGAAGATGAAACAGAAAATAGTGTAGTATTTAATGCTTTGTAGTTGTTCTTATTTATTATTTTATCAAAAAAGGGTATTTATATGAATATTTCATTATCATATATATATATATATGAATAATTAAATTATAACACAAAGTAAGATAAAATCTATATCTTCACACACGGTATATATTGTGCGTGTATATATATCACCACAAATTATAGTATGCTTATAACATAAAATAATAATTTGCTTGGGCGCGACAGGATGATGTATTTGACTGTTGACCCATCAATTATCCTTTCTTTGTTTGTGTAAGACATTACGTCATTCCTCTTATAACCATCCTTTGCCCCAAAAAGGCAAAAGCTGTGTGACGAAAGCGACTATCACCGTGTGAACGCTCCCTTCTTGCCATGTCATCAACTATTCCGAAACCCGACCCGTATTCATGTCAATTTCAGCACGTGCCAACAAAATCAATTAGTAAATTTGATTGGACATGCCAGCTAAGCCAAAATCAAACCCGTGTATAAAATGTGTGTAGTGATCTTCATTCTCAACTTACAAAATCATGTGAAAACCAAAGAACCAAAGTTTACTCAACTTTTTCCAAATTTCAACGATGCAGAAGGCAACCAACGAACAAGAGTTTTCAATCATGGTTGCTGCTTTAACAAATGTGATTACAGGTACTACTCATACTTCTCCTGCCATTGCCAATGACACAATTTCATCACCTTGTACAAGTATGTCTGAGCCACCCCTGTTTCGTGTTCCGGCAGAAGCAGAGCCTTGTCAATTCTGCAACTACTTTGTAGAAGATAACTAAAATAAGAACACATTAAAGACTGTTCCAAAGAAAACAGAGGAGTGAGACACAGACCATGGGGAAAATGGGCCGCCGAAATTAGAGATCCAAGAAGGACAGCTAGAGTATGGCTTGGAACATTTACTACAGGAGAGGATGCAGCCAGAGCATATGACAGAGCAGCTATTGAATTTAGAGGTCCAAGAGCGAAGCTTAATTTCTCGTTCGCAGATTACACATCAATTCAACAGCACAATGTTACTATTACTTTACCCTTGCAAGATCAACAACAGGGAATAATTAATACACAAGAAGAATTTTGGGATTTATTGATGATATCGGACAATGAAATTCAAGATTGCTTTAAGACGATGAGTTTTAATGGAGACCCCTCTGATTCTGCTAATGGCTATATTGCTCATAGTTTCTGATCGATTTCACAAGAATTGGAAAGGAAAAGACAGAGAAGGACAATGTTAGGTTTTGCACCCCCTACGGATTTGTCTAATCGTTGGAACAGGTTAATCGAACGTGCTTCAATGACGCAGAAATAAACAGGACGCAGCAGTTTTACGTGGAAAACCCCCGACTCAAGAAAGGTGAAAAACCACGACTTGTACTCTACAGGATTTAACTTCAACTTCACTACTTCAAAAGAGCTTTCAACAAACGATTACAATTCCTAGTAATCTAACCTTCAAAACTACTTCAACAACTTCCTAACTTCACATAAACCTCCCTAGGCTTATGTTCCCAACGTCTTCGAGTTGCCCCCAACTTGAAGACTAGAATCTAATCTCAGTTATAGACTCTGAGAGATTACACAATTGTTCAGGATTACAAAGAGAAAACAAAACTGCCTAAACTCTATCTATGTCGCCGCGTTTCTCTTCTTCTTCGTCTCTCTCTTTTTCTGTGTCTGAATCTCTCTTTTTCTCTCCGCTTCTTTCTTTTTTCTGTGCCACTTTTCTTCTGTGAACTCTCTCTAGTTTTATAGTTGCTGATCGGAGATTTAATTGTTCTCCATCTCTTTAAGGATAACACCATTTATTAGTGGAATTCCTTTTCCTTTAGAACTCCTTCTTCTAATCGAACTTCTCTTTTCTCCTTCTTTTACGCATCCTGTTTGAGTTGGAGTAGTATTCCTCTTTAAATCCTTCTTCTTGACAGCTATCTTTTTATACGCCTTATTTCCAGCACCCTTTATTCCATTTTTATTGTGTGCAGCGTGTGCAGTTTGCCATGGATACAGTACGCTGAAATAACCTGGTAGACCAACCTGTTTCATTATCTTTTGTCAGCCATCAAAACATTACTGCTCCAACAAATTCCCCCTTTTTGATGATGACAAACTATCTGAGTGTCAGGCCTATCTATCTTTTCTGATTTATATTCAGCTTTCCATAGTTCCCCCTGACTGTGTGCCCTGTGCTTGTCCAGTGGATGGACCAGGTAGTCTGACTTGTTCCTCTAATCCAGCTCATAGTCATCCTGTCCTCCCCTTTTTAAAAGGTGCAAGTGAAAGAAACTTGTGCTTATAACCAGTTATGTGCCTTGGGCAAGCGCTATCCATGTACCAATGCTTGCTTTCTTTCACTGCAACCTGTAAGACAGATCAAGGGTTAGTTTTAGGAACCCAGACTAGCTTGGGTCCTTTCCAGTTGTAAAACGGATGAATGAGATCCCTTCTTGCCCAAGTAGGCAACATGTTCCTTGACCTGTTTCTTTTATTATTTTCATGCCTCCTTTTGTGCACACGATATGTGTTTCTACTCCTAACATTGTTTGCAATTGGACACTCAGTAGTTGGATGTCCAATTTTTCCACAAAGGTAGCACAAATCAGTAGTAGTAACATTCTCCTGAAAGAACCTTATTCCAGCTTTCTCATTGTGACTCCTGCTTCCTAGATGGTTTACTATTCTTGATGACTGAGTCCATCTGTTTGCCTTTTCTAAATCCAGTTTTAAAATGGAGTTTTCCTGGGTCAATTTTTTCACTTTTTCTTTCTCACAAAAAAATTCAATTTTGCATTCTTTCAACTCAGTTTCTACCTTCTGAAGCTCTTCACTCATCGTACTTTCACCCTTATCAGCAGCAGTTAACTTTTGAATTTCTGACTTTAGGTTCAACACAAGTGAATCAAGTTGTTTAACCTGTTTCTTCAACTTGTCATTTATTTCTTTTGCTTTATCCAGACAGTTTTTTATCTCAAGATTTTCAAATTTTTTATCTGAAAAATCTTTAATTAGTTGATCCTTTCCATTTGCTACTTCTTGAAAATCGTCTATCAATCCATTCATTAGCAAGATTAGCTTCCTTTTTGAAAAGAGATGCAACTTTTCTTTCAATTCAGAGATACTTACCTCAGATCTATCATCTTCTTCTAGATCTAAATCTCCAGCAGCCACGAACGCAGTTTCATCAATCTCCTCTGTATCAGAATCTTCCAATCCCGATCCCCACGCGGCCATCATGGCATAGGTTTCCTTTTCCTTTTGCTTAGCAGCTTTTTCTTTGATTTCTCTTTCAGCCCTTTCTTTTCTCCACTCAATCTCCCATAGAGGACACTGTTTGATGTGATGATCAGTTTTTCCACATTTGTAACATCCAAAGTTGCTTTTGTCATCGGACCATTTCCTGTTACATGTTTCTTTCTTATCCTTCCCTTTCCTGTTCCTTAGAAACTTTTTGAATTTTTTAGCTAAAAATAATATCTGATCTTCATCAAGATCTGATCCCTCATCATCAGAAACTACTCTAGGAGCGAGTGATTTTTCATATATTCCCACTTCTTCCTTTTGCTCTTCCATGTTCATCTCATATGTTCTGAGATTTACAACCAGCTCATTCAATGTCATGGTTTCAATATCCTTAGCTTCCCTAATGGCAGTAACTTTTACATCCACTTAGCTTTTGGTAAAATTCTCAGAACCTTGTCTACCTGTTCTTCAGAGGTAAGCACTTTTCCCAGAGAAGCCAGTTCATTAATAAGTAGTGTGAGCCTTGCCATCATCTCTTGCAATGTCTCATTCTCTTTCATCTTGAAGGTCTCATATTCCGTAAATAGCATGGCAACCCTGAACTTCCTGACCTGAGCAGTTCCCTCGTGAGCAATTGTAAGAGCATCCCAGATTTCTTTTGCAGTGGAGCAATTTGAAATTCTGTTATACTCTTGTGGACCAAGACCACAAATCAAAATATTTTTAGCTTTGGCATTTTTCCTCATGGCCACCAAATCCTTAGCGTTGAACTCCCTTCTCTCTTTCGGCACTTGTTGGTTCTCCACTTTTTTCATAGGAATAGTAGGCCCTATAATAATTCTATCCCAGAGTTCGTAGTCTTCTCCTTGAATGAAGTCCTCCATCCTAGCCTTCCACCAATCGAAATGTGTTCTATTGAAAAGAGGAGGTCTCACAGATGATTGTCCTTCTCCATGTCCAAAAGGTGGTGCAGTATTCATCTGGATCAATTCTTAGGTACTAGCCTTTAATAAGAAAACCTGCTCTGATACCACTTGTTAGGTTTTGCACCCTCTACGGATTTGCCTAATCGTTGGAACAGGTTAATCGAACGTGTTTCAATGACGCAGAAATAAACAGGACGCAGTAGTTTTACGTGGAAAACCCCCCGCTCAAGAAGGGTGAAAAACCACGACCTGTACTATACAGGATTTAACTTCGACTTCACTACTTCAAAAGAGCCTTCAACAAACGATTACAATTCCTAGTAATCTAACCTTCAAAACTACTTCAACAACTTCCTAACTTCACATAAACCTCCCTAGGCTTATGTTCCCAACGTCTTCGAGTTGCCCCCAACTTGAAGACTAGAATCTAATCTCAGTTATAGACTCTGAGAGATTACACAATTGTTCAGGATTACAAAGAGAAAACAAAACTGCCTAAACCATATCTATGTCGCCGCGTTTCTCTTCTTCTTCGTCTCTCTCTTTTTAGGTGTCTGAATCTCTCTTTTTCTCTCCGCTTCTTTCTTTTTTCTGCGCCACTTTTCTTCTGTGAACTCTCTCTAGTTTTATAGTTGCTGATCGGAGATTTAATTGCTCTCCATCTCTTTAAGGATAACACCAGTTATTAGTGGAATTCTTTTTCCTTTAGAACTCCTTCTTCTAATCGAACTTCTCTTTTCTCCTTCTTTTACGCATCCTGTTTGAGTTGGAGTAGTATTCCTCTTTAAATCCTTCTTCTTGACAGCTGTTGTTTTTATACGCCTTATTTCCAGCACCCTTTATTCCATTTTTATTGTGTGCAGCGTGTGCAATTTGCCATGGATACAGTACGCTGAAATAACCTGGTAGACCAACCTGTTTCATTATCTTTTGTCAGCCATCAAAACTCTACTGCTCCAACAGACAAAATGAAATTGAAATTCAGATTTGGTAGTATCAAATTTGTTTAGCATACCTTTGGAAAAAAGAAAGAGATTCATGTTGACGAACCAATTCACTGCTTGCTTTTCGATCTTGTGATAATTGCTACTACAGCTTCATACGACCTCTCTTGTTTCAACCCTCATTTGTCTACATATGTGGTTATATATACGTTACCCCCTTTTCCTTTTGTCGTTCGAAATGAATGTTATTTTACTTTAAATATTAAAAATTTAATTTTAAAATTTTTTCTATTATTCTTAATTAAATAATTTTTAGCTACACTAATATCTAAGAATAATTTTACACCATAAATTTTTTTAAAAAAATTTCTTAAACAGTGTTAAATTTAAAAATATCACATAAAATAATATGAAATATATATAAATAAAACTACTTTTTTGTGGTAAGTTATGTTACTTTAGCTTTAATTATATTTTCTTTAGAACTGTTATTACTTAATTATTAAAATTCTCATTGCCAGTTATGATAGGAACTATGTTGATGGTGTTGTTGTAGCGAGTTATTGATTAATAAGTATGTTGAATTGTGGTTTCAGTTCTCATCGAGTTGTCTCCATGCTTTGTGTATTATTTTGAATTGGCATTTTCATTGTTTGGAGGACGTTGCATTCATGTTTGGTAGACAAGAATCCTCGTTCAAGTGAGTTGATGATTGATACGCTTGATTTGTTCTTTTATCGTTGCATAGTCTGGAGTCTTCATTTATCGACTTACGTAGCCGATAGATATGTTGGAGCCCTATCTTCATCAGGGCTTAGTGGTTTTTCATCCTAGGGGTTTGTATATTTGTAAGTCTGTTGTGGCCATGTTGGCCTCGTTATTAGTTGTGATTTTTTAACAATAGCATAAATGACTTTTATTTCCACTATGAATTTTCCATTATGTCTCTTTGATTTTGTTTGGCCTTCAACGCCCATGTGTGTTGTTTTCGCTCGATTAAGCAAGACATTGAGTATTTGGGGCTTCCCAAGATTTAGATGATGATAATATATTAAATATTTCTGAATTTTATATTCTTTAATATGTCATATATAAATATAAAATTAACAAATTGTTAATAAAAAAAGAGGTATTAAAAAAGAAAGTAAAATTAAGAGTATTTCTGTGCTCCTTTTCTAATTCTTCAAAACATGTTTCATCCAAGGATATTTAGAATTTAATTCAAAAGATTACAGTACTATGGTTCTATGATCTCTACATTTTTTTAATTAAAAGGTACTCTTTTGCTACAACGAGGGACTACAATCGGAATAAGATGAACATGTGTACCATCAGACATATTCTCTTTTATCCAACTCCAAGAACAAAATCATATTTGATTAACAATATAATGGTAGTAACTTACAAAATCAATCTCCTTATTAAGATGCATAAAATCATCTAAATTTTGTATATTTGAAATTGGCGGATAAGGTACAATTATTCACTAAAAGTTGATATCAAAAGATATGTCGCAACATATATTACTAAAAAAAGATATCTATTTGATTTCTTAAGAAAATAAATCAGAACACAGAGAATATTAAAAACAACATTTGATTGCAAATTTAATACTGGCAAGGACCATTTCATAGTTTCTGTCACGTATTAGACGGTACAGAACTTGTACTAAATGAGAAATTTTCATTAATAGCGATAATTTTGAAGTCTAATTGTCAGATATAACGATGTTTAATTGGATTATTTCTAATTATGGTAGCATTTTCTGAAATTTGCTTTGTATAAGTGATACAGTTCGTTATGTATTAGTGATATGATAATTTTGAGACATATGATAAAAACATAAAGATCAATAATAAGTGAGGATATAAAATTAAGATATGTAATTTTTTTTTTAAAAAATGTGAAGTAATAATTACCTCCACGGTGTTACCAAATAAAAAATATGTGATACTATGATTTGGTATTTAAGTTGCTCTCAATCTTTTCCTTTCCATAGATGAAAAAACTATTCAATATTATTGGTTTATTAAAGAAAAAAGAATTATGAGAGTCAATAATGTTAAATAAAAAAGGAAAAATTACAAGAATTGGCACTTTAAGAGTGGGAATTACAAGAATTTTTTTATTTACCAAAACAACAATTTTTTTATCAAACTGCATTTTTATTTTACTTTTTCATTTTCCAATACCAATCAAATCAACATTAATTAATATCAACAAATACCTTTTGCCTTTTTTTGTAATAAAAGATTTGTATGTTTGTGTAAATAAGAAAAAGTTGGTAGGGTCATGTAATATGGCATATAAAATTGTATAGTTATGTTTTTCACCTAATAAAAAATTTAACATATAATTTGTGTAAAAATTTGTTAGGCGAACTCGAGTGTTAGATTTGTTAAGCGAGCTCCTACTACTGAGTGTTAAGCATATTTAGGGCGTACATTCAAACGCTTAAGATGTAAGCCTCACAGAACTAAATCCCGCACATAAATTTTGTAGCGTTTTGTCAAAACATTGAAACTGCCTTTTAAAATGTTGATTCTTTCATACTAATACTAGTATCATAGTACTCCTTTCATCCATCTGAACTTGTTCATGTTTAATTTTGCACGCTTTCATGAAGCAATAAATAAAAGAGTACTTTTATTATATCACTTTTATTAAGTACTTCATGTTGACATCCCAAAGGCGCAACATCATGACAACCCATAAAAAATGATTAGAATATAATTAGAAAAAATAATTTAATTTTTGAGTCGCCACCTAATTTTAAGGATAATTAAAAAACCAATTATTTATTTACAAAATAGTCTACGAACCAAAAATTTCAGGTAAGGGTTCAAGTTATTCTGAATGGAATGTATTAGCACCCTTCAGAACCCACAACTGTGGATCCCCGCTGAACTCATTTTTTCAAGTTAAGGAGATAAACAATATAACACAAGTATAAAAATCAGGAAACATACACAAAGAATAAACTAAATAATAATACGAGACATGACCTAATATTTGTCTAACATCAATAACATACATAATAATGAATAAATAAAGAATAAACTAAAAACGTTAGGCCTCAAATTTCGATAGATAGATTTTTCATTGGCCAATTTAACCAATAACGAACTTAAACTAATAAATTTGAATTTTAACATATAAAAAATATGAATATAAACTAACTTTTTCCGTCTTTTTGAATGGAGAGACCATCGAATACCGACGGATAGATTCGTCATTGGTTAATTTAATATATAATAAAGAGTATGTTAAAAAGGATCAATGTATTATCAAAAGAGGGTATCCAAACAATAAAATATAAACCAACAATCAAAATGACTAAATCATTAAAGAACATATTTTAAAAAATGAATTTTAAATGTAAAACAATTGCAGCACTACACACATTATTCAATATAAACAATAAAATAATATTTCAACAGTGAGATAATAAAACAAAGCATAACAAAGCAACAATCTATCAATTAAACACAAATAATTAGTCAAAAAATTCTAAGAATAATATGACAATAAATTTAGAGAGATTAGAATTGTCAACAAACTACAATTACTGTAACCATGGTAGAATGGAGCAAATACACATTAATTCCAGTAACACCAGTGATTTATTAAAAACACAAACAAGTAAAAGGATAGATGAGAGGACTGTACAGTAGTAGTGTGTTATATCTTACCAATGAAGAAGCCATGTAGGAGTTTGGAGTTTAGAGCTGGTCATGGAGTTGTTGTTGCCATTGTTTGCTGAAACAGGGGTCTGTAAGTGGCGGAAGCTTGAGGTGAGCAGCCATGGACGGGTTGGGGATTTTGGGGCTGAAATGGGGTCGGAATAGTGGGGTTTTGGCCGAAATAATGGAGTCGTAACAGTGGGGTTTTGGTCAAGGAAGAAAGAGGTTGTTTCTAGGTGATTTTGTGACTTAGTTCGGCTCGTTTGGTGCCTGTTTCAGGCGAGTCTGGAGGTTGTTTTCATGGTTGATTTTGAAGCTGATGGTGGTGAGATTTAGTGGCTTGCGGTGGAGCTCGTGAGGGGGTTTCTGGCAATTTTTCGGTTGGTTTGGGGTGGAGAAGTGGTGGGTAACGTTGTCGTTCATCGGAGCTTATGGCTCACTGATTTGCCAACAAAAATGTGAACCTGAGAGTTGTAATTTGGGATAGGGGTGGCCGACTTTTGGAACAAAAATAGGGAAGAATATTTTAAGGTTTTTCGAATTGGGAATCTAGGCTACAAAATTAAGGTGATAATGTAGAAGTTATATACATACTTCAAATCTAATGGGCTAACAATATGGGCCCGAATTGTGGGCCAACTGAACATATTTGCATATAATTTTATTTGAACAAGAAAAATAAATTATTACACTGTGTTAAAAATGTTAAAATGAATAAAGCAAATATAGCCAACGATAAATAAATAAATAAAATAAACAAAACCATGTAATTTAACACAAAATAATGATTTAACAATAACTAAAAGTAATAATATAAATGTATGAGTTTTTAAAAAGTTAGGTCGAAATTGGGTGTCAACAACTGTCCCTTTCTTTAGACATGATCGATGAAAGAGATTGTGGACAAAAAAAATTGACTGAACCTAATTTAGACCAAACACATAACCTTCAAATAAGAATGCCTTGACTGCAACGGAAGTTACCGCATTTTTGAGGAAGACCTCAAAAATTCTATTCCAGTTATAGGTACTGACATGATCTCCAATCTTGACCTGTTGTGTCCTTTTTGACGTATTCCATATTTCTGTATTGTAACAGCTGAAAAAACTTGTTAGTAGCAAATAGAACACAAATCGAGTATAATTCGTGCAAACTTGGTTTAACATGTCATACTGAAGGAGAAAACGATCCATTTTTAAGTGTACTGCTTATGAAGAAAAGGATGATCCAAAGTCGTACGTCAATCACATTGAAGGAAGTGACTGTTGACCAATTTTGGCCCTAACACTCAAAAAATTCTACTTTTTATGTTGATATTTTAAAATAATTTAAAATATATTTTGGGCAATTTTAGATTAATTTTTTATAATTGTTCTTATTTTTAAAATATTATTTTAATTAGTTTAATTTTAAACTTTAACGCAGTGTAATAATTTATTTTTTGTCCAGATATAATTATACGCGTATGTTCAATTGACCCACAATTTGGATCCATATCTTTCTAGCCCGTTAGGTTTTAAAATGAAATGTGTATATAACATTTACGTTGCTACAAATAATTGAATAGGGTAGACATTTTAATTTTAAAAAATCCTAAAAAAATACCTCCTTTTTTTCGACACCTCTCGCTGGAATCCGGCAAAAATTACGGTCACAATCTTCATCACCAAGCAACCACCATGGCTGCCACCTCTCTCTCAACCCCCAAAAGTCAGCCACAAACCCCATACCCACTTTCCCGTTTTCCACATTTTTTCGAGCAACCATTGCCGAGGCGGAACACCACCTTGTTACGTCGGAAACCAACCAAACAACCTCCTCTTTCTCCTCCATCATAACAGCAACACACAACCCAGATAATCCCTTTCTTCTTATTTCCTCCACACAACCAGCAAAACCCCTAAACCAGACCCTTCTTCTCCACCAAATAACCATCGAAACTCCACCATCTAAACAACCACCAAAACAACCCCATTTTTTCCGACGCCAAAAACACACAACCACCACCCAAACAACCCTAAAACCCCAAAAGTCAGTCCGCAAAACCCCCTATCTTTTCCACCAAGAAAATCACCTAACTCAGCTTCAAAATCTGCCCCTTAACCCACCGTAAAACCAACCCAAAACCCCGACCCAGAACCAAACGACCTCCACTGCTACTGCGTGGTTACCGTACAAACTCACGATGACGAAGAAGACGACGAACCTGCAGCCATGAACTCCGACGAACATTACCAATAAGCAACAAACCAAGAACTCTTTAGAGGAACGAAATCTGACCGGACTCGTAATTTTTGTCGAGAACTGGTTTAATTTTTTTGGTAAACATTATCTTTTCCATAGCTATTTTGATATTTCATACTATGTTATTCCGTTTTGGTTCATCAATTTTGCACTATTCTGTTGAGATTTGAAATCCACAACAGTCATTTTCTCATTTTGATACAAAATTGGTTTGGTTTAGTTTAGTTTTATGGTATTTTAGTATTTACTCATCTCATTTGTTATGTTGTTATTCTTGAATTAATTCATTATCATCTTTATGTCATGTTGCTCTATATTTTTTAATTTTGGTTACTTTCATGTTTTAGTTGGCTTGGTAGTATCATTTTCCATTTACTCATTGTTGGTGTAAATTAGTTTTAATTAGTGTTTTTTTAAGTAAATATACAACTTTCGCCCTATAAATTACACTTTAAAATTTATTTATCAAAATACCCAAAAAACACACTCTTTTTCATTTTCCAACACTATTATATCACACCACACACCATAATAATCACACTCAAAACACTCTCTCTCCTAAATTTGTAAATAAAGTTGGTATTTTATATGGTATTTTTCAATGAATTCGGTAGGACATGTAATTTTTATCCCCAAACTTGTTATTTTTTAAAACTGCCCTTTTAATTATTGATGTTATTGCTCAAATATTTGTTAATAATTCTAATTCCATTAGATAGATGTTATCATTGGACCAATTTTGGTGTATTGAGGGTTTGTTTATTTTCATTAATTGGTAATCTATAATTTTAGTTTTGTGCTACTCGTTTTATTAATCTATTGGTTTTATTATATTGATTTATATATATTATTTGTTAAACTTGGCCAATGAAAAATCTATCCATCGGATTTTGAGGCCTTCCCATTTAAAAAGACGAAAAAAGTTAGTTTAATTTTATATCTATTACATGTTAAAATTCAAGAAAATTTTAGTTTAAGTTTCTTACATATTATTTATTAAACTTGGTCAATGACGAATCTATCCATCGGATTTCGAGGTTTTCTCATTAAAAAAGACGAAATAATTTTAGTTTATTCACTATTGTGTATATTATTGACGTTAGACAAATATTAGGACATTCCTCATTTCGTTATTTATTTCATTGTTTGGTACATTTTGTGATTATTATACTTGTGTTATATTGTGTATCTCCTCCTCGATTTGAAAAAATGAGTTCAGTTGTGGATGCTGAAGGGTGTTAATACCTTCTCTTCGGAATAACTTGAATCCTTACCTAGAATTTTTTGGTTTGCAGCCTATTTTGTAAATAATTAATTGGTCTCCTTATTATCCTTAAAATTAGGTGGCGACTCCAAAACTCTAAAATCAAATATTTTTTTTCTAAAAATATTCATTTAAATTCTTTTATTTAATTATTTTTTTTTGAGTTGCCACGACGTTGCGTCTTCGGGATGTCAACAGTGACATTTCAATTTAACATGTCACATTGAAAGAACCGACGCTCCAATAATGATGTAACATGTCACATTGAAGGAAGTGATACTCCAATAATAACTTTAACGTGTCACGTCGAAAGAAATGACACTCCAATAATGTAACGTGTCATGTTGAAGGAAGTGACGCTCCAGTTATGATTTAACTTGTTCCAATTTTAACATGTCACGTTGAATGAAGTGACGCTCCAATAATAACTTAACTTGTCACGTTGAAGGAAGTGACGCTCCGATTAAACATGTCACATTGAAGGAAGTGATTCTCCGATAATAATTTAACTTGTCACGTTGAATGAAGTGATTCTCCAAAATAGCTTAACTCGTCACATTGAAGGGAGTGACTCTCCAAAATAGCTTAACTTGTCACGTTGAAGGAAGTGACTCTCTATGATAGCTTAACTTGTCACACTGAAGGCAGTGACACTCCAATAATGATTTAACTTGTCACATTGAAGGCAAGTGACATTCCAATAATGATTTAACTTGTCACGCTGAAGGCAAGTGACGTTCCGATAATGATTTAACTTGTCACGTTGAAGGCAAGTTAACTTACTCCAATTTCAACATGTCACGTTGAAGAAAGTGACACTCCAATAATAACTTAACTTGTCATGTTGAAGGAAATGGCGTTCAAATCGACATGTCACATTGAATAAGGTGACGCTACAACAATACTTCAACTTATCACGTTGAAGGAAGTGACGCTCCAAAATAGCTTAACTTGTCACACTAAAGGCAGTGACACTCCAAAATTATTTAACTTGTCACGTTGAAGGCAAGTGACGCTCCAAAATAGCTTAATTTGTCATACTGAAGGTAGTGACACTCCAATAATGATTTAACTTGTCACGTTGAAGGAAGTGACTCTCCAAAATAGCTTAACTTGTCACACTGAAGGCAGCGTCACTCCAAAATTATTTAACTTGTCACGTTGAAGGCAAATGACGCTCCAAAATAGCTTAACTTGTCACACTGAAGGTAGTGACACTCCAATAATGATTTAACTTGTCATGTTGACGGCAAGTGACGCTCCAAAAATGATTTAACTTGTCACGTTGAAGACAAGTGACGCTCCAATGATTATTTAACTTGTCACGTTGAAGGCAAGTGACGCTCCAATGATAATCTTACTTAAAAAGAATAAAAGGTATACTACATTTTTTGGAATGCACAATACAATGAAATAAAATAGGCATCTCACACTGATGGGATTAGCCTAATGTCACATTATTTAAAACAAACAATCATATATCAAAAGAAAAATGCAATTTCTAAGAAAAATAATTCAAGAATCTCTATAAAGGTGTGCATATATAAAGAATAATAAAAAGGATACCCCAAAAAATGCTTGGCCTCTTTTTTTCTTTTTCTTTTTTAAAAATAAAGAATGTAAAGAAATAGTCAAACCTTAACCACAATTGGTACCAACAATTATGAATATATAAAATTTCTTTCATTTTCCTTTTTTTTAACCGAGATTGAATCTGAAGTAACTCCTACAGGTTTGAGTGGTACATCAAACATACTTAAGTATCAACAAGATCTGTTCAACTTGATTCAAACAAAGATTTTGAATTATATCAATCCTCATGTGTCAAGTGCCCTCACAACAAATAAAGTCCTATTTTATACATGTTTGAAACATTTGATTTAAGGATATTTTGCAAAATACGCTCACACTCAGAAAGATGTGCAATGCATGCAATTGTGATACCATATGCTTGGACTTCATGTAAGTCTATACTAATATGAGAACATTTGAAATGAGATCATGTGGGACTTGTAGTTGGCTTGTAATGCAGGCCCAGAGGCTGGTAGGATGGGATAAAAGTAACTTGATCTCTCTTTGAGCGTCACACTGAACATATGCTTTTGACAATTGATACGGGTTTGACACTTATTTTTGTATTCCTTTCTTCTGTTTTGACTTCTTAAAGACTTTATTTGCTGGATTTTTCTTTCTTTCTTTCTTTTTTGAACATTTTCTTCTTGTATTTCCCTGAACTTTGTAAAGGTATATCCAACTTTGTTTCATCTCTAGAAGTCATCTTTGCGTTCTTAATTTTGAAACTCTGCGTCTTTCGCCATTACTAATTTCAAACTTGAATCTTCATCTTATCATTTGCACATTTTTTTGTGCGCTCAAAGAGGGATGAGCCAAGAGAAGGATGGTGCATATGAGCACTCAAAAAGTAATAAATAGAATGTTGTAATGACCCGTTAGATTAAAAAAAAAATAGTCTTCTTATTTTCTTGAAATATCATTCTTGTGAATTTTAAATGGGTCTTTTTGACTATTTGATAACTATGGGTGCAAACTTATGGGTAAAAAATTAAACAATGAAATTAATTTATGGGCCAAAGAGATAAATTATTTAAGTACCATTTATCCTATAAATTTAAAAAAAATAATAAATTAGTAGATTCATCACTTTTAATACCTAATCAAGTCAAGAAAATAAGAGAAGAGGAAAAAGGGTTGGAAAAGAAGGAGCAGCGACGTGCGGCGTTTTGCTCTAGGTAAATGATACTTTTTTTTCGCTGCAATTTGATGACAATACAGCTTCATTACTAGTATTACTACCTAATCTAAGGTGAGGCATAAAGTAGAATGATATGCAGGTTGTAGAAATTGCAAGGGAATCTTTTCAAGTTGTAATTCTTTCTGCCTAGGGAATTGAAGCAATATAGTTTTATTAATAATAAAATATAGAACAATTGAAATGGTTCCAAAACAGTGCATATTAGTTGGGTTATGCGTGACCTTCCGTTACGCACTGCTCAGTGCTTTTGGGTTCAACAATTTTGCAATTGTAATAATTACGTTGTGGGTTTTGGATGTATATATTTTGTATTAATATTGGGGGTTTGTATTATATGAGTAACCATTAGAATTATATTATTTGGAGGATTTAAAATTTAACCCTAAGCTTGAAATTTTGGGGAATTGATTATAGAATTGAACGAGTTTCGGGCCTGGGTCAGACATATAGTAATATGGGTGTCATTGGACTCCTTGTGACGTGTACGTTTTGTTCTTGATAGAGAATTTTTATTGTGGGGGTTGAATTCAAGATTTGGTCCATTCGGTAGAAGTGTTCGTGTGCGGTTTCGACATCGAGGTAGGTTTGGCTATCCTTCTTTGAGATTGGGATTGAGTTATTGAATATCCTTATGTTTTAATCTATGGGATGAGATCATATCATGTGTTGGGTTGATAATTATTATTGTATTGCTTCGAGAGCATATGAATCCTAAATTGAGAATATTGTGAATATGACATGTTGAGAAAGGGAGAAAATTTGTGCTTATTGAGAGGAATGTTGTTTCCATAATTGTGTCTTGCTTGCATACATCCTCATACTACACATGTCATGACATTTTGGGAAGTTGTGAATGGTGATTTTTTATCATGAGTCCTTGACCACGGGCACTTGGGTGGCAAGGTAGTTGATATATTGTGATTGAGGTATATAGCCTGCGAGGTCCCCATGGGTCCCCTTAGTCTGGGAGCCTTAGCTCGACGGGGGTGTATACGACAGGCTGTGCGACGGTCTTGATACCACCTTGCATTGCATTGCACTGCACGACATTGCATCCCATTTTATGTTACTACTTTTGGTTGATTTGGGTTGGCTTATGTCAGATTGTATTTTGTTTTGCTTGCGCTGTTATATATATTGGCGGCACCGATGCCGGACTGATTCTTCTGTTGCAGGTGGAAGCGTTCCTAGATTATTTCATGGTTTATTCAATTTCTAATTCCCAGTTGGTTAAACCTACTGGGTACATATTATGTGTACTCACCCCTACTCCTTTCTCCCCCGCAGATTCTTGTCAGGCTATTCCACGTGGTAGTTGAATTGCTCGTGCACTTGGTTCATACCAGATCTAGTGGTGAGACTCAGAGCTTCGAGCTTCCATTGGATTCTATCTTAGTTGCTTGGTCTTTATTTTTATTCAAAGACTGAAATACATTTATTTCTTTAATTAGTTATTAGATGCTCTTTATACTCGTGACACCAGGTTTTGGGACATTATATTATTTTATGTGGTTTGTTGTTTATTTATTGGATTTTTCTCCTTTTAGGGTACATTTATTGGTGGGAATGGAATTAAGTAGTCTTTTAGTCATGACCCTATTTTGGGTCGTGACAAGTTTGGTATCAGAGCTCTAGGTTCACCGGTCTCATGAGTTAAAGAGCAGGGTATCTAGTAGAGTCTCGCAGATCGGTACGTAGACGTCCGTATCTATCTTCGAGAGGCTACAGGATACTTGTTAGGAGAAAACCATCTTTCCATTGATTCATTTCGTGCGATTTGTTCATTCAAGTTTTGTATGCTTCTAATCTATTCTTCCTGCACAAATGGCGAGAACTAGAGCTAGAAATACCGAAGATGAATCGGTACCTGCTGTCCAAGCCCCCGCTAGAGGGCGAGGCAGAGCTCGTGGCAGAGCTAGAGGTCGAGGTCGAGCTAGAGGAGCAGCACCAGTTCGAGGTCAGACTAGAGGGGCTTCACCTGAGCCTATTGCTGACCCAACTTATGAGCATGAGGAGCAGACTGAGGACCCAGTTCAACCTCCGGCATCTTTAGAGGGTACACCAGTATTACATGAGCTATTGATTCGGTTGTTGGCAAGGTTGGAGGGTACCCCTGCTTCTAGTGATGTTCCAGGTACCCCAGTTCCTGCTATACCGGTTGGTCCTTCACAGCCAGCTCAGGGACATAATATGGGATTTCAGACCCCGAGTCCATTTCCTATGCCTTCTATTGCACCCCCGAGGTTTTCAGCTCCGCCAGTTTCTGCCAGTGCTGCTATGTCCTTGTCTGAGCAGAAGAGTTTTGAGAGATTCGTGAGATTGACTCCTCCCAAATTCGATGGTACCGCTGGGGATGGGGCATATGATTTCCTGACAGAGTGCCAGGATCGATTGTTTAATTTGGGTGTTCTGGAGGCCCACGGAGTAGCTTACACCTCTTATCAGTTCACAGGCATGGCCAGAGAGTGGTGGAGGTCGGTTATGGCCCGGAGGCCAGTTGATGCTCCAGCGATGGATTGGGGGCAGTTCACTGAGATCTTTCTTGAGAAGTTTGTACCATACAGCCTTCGTGATAGACGTCGTGATCAGTTCGATAGATTGGAGCAGGGTTCTATGATTGTGACCGAGTACGAGGCACGATTCCATGAGTTATCCCATTATGCCATGTCTAGTATTCCCACCGAGTTTGAGCGGATCCGCCGATTTGTGAAGGGGTTCACAAGTTATCTTCAGGAGGCCACAGCCTCTCTTGTGTTATCTGGTGGTTCTTTTCAGAGTATTATTGATCATGCTAGAATGATAGAGGGCATCAGACAGGCCCGTCAGGGTGGTGGTAAGAGGTCCCTCCATCACGGTCAGTTTGGAAGTTATGCACCCAGAGACAGAGATTCTCAGAGGCAGGGCCCTCAGGGTTATCAAGGGAGACCAGTTCATGCTGCCATTCCTAGTGCAGGTAGTACAGGCTGGTCCGGACCTAGAGGTTGTTATGTGTGTGATGAGTTCGGCCACCATGCCAAGGATTGTCCTAAGCGTGCTCCTGCTTCTTTTCCATCGGGGACACAAATGGCACGGTCTACGCCAGCTCCAGCAGCTAGAGGCGCTTCACAGAGTGCGAGGGGCAGCACTAGAGGTGCTAGGGGTGGAGCTCGAGATGGTGCTCGTGGTGGATCGCAGGTTAGTGGAGAGCGCCGAGTGTGTTACGCCCTTCCAAGCCGTACAGAGGCAGAGAAATCTTACGCTGTGATTACAGGTATTATTCCAGTTTGCCATCGTTCAGCTTCAGTATTATTTGACCCTAGGTCCACCTATTCATATGTGTCCACTTATTTTGCTCATGATATTGATGGTGTGTGTGAGCCTCTTGAGGTGCCTATTTCTGTTTCTACACCCGTGGGTGAATCCTTAGTGGTGGATCGGGTCTATCGGGGTTGTATTGTGATATTCTCAGGTAGGGAGACCCAGGCTGATTTGATCCTTCTAGACATGCTTGACTTTGACGTTATCTTGGGTATGGATTGGTTGTCCCCTTATCATGCGATCCTTGATTGTTATGCTAAGACTGTGACTTTAGCGTGTCCGGGTTTACCCCAGTTGATGTGGGCAGGTGCTCTCAACTCTTACCCTAAGGGGGTTATTTCTTACGTTCGTGCTCGGCATATGATAGAGCATGGGTGTTTATCTTATTTGGCTCATGTACGTGATATTTCTAAGGAGTCATCTTCTTTAGAGACCATGAGGGTGGTGAGGGAGTTCATGGATGTGTTTCCTACAGATCTACCAGGTGTTCCTCCAGATCGTGACATTGACTTTGCCATTGATTTGGAGCCGGGCACTAAGCCCATATCCATTTCTCCTTATCGAATGGCTCCTGCAGATTTAAAGGAATTGAAGGAGCAATTAGAAGATTTGTTGAAGAAGGGGTTTATCCGGCCTAGTGTGTCGCCTTGGGGCGCACCAGTGTTGTTCGTAAAGAAAAAGGATGGTACTATGAGAATGTGCATTGACTATCGTCAGTTGAACAAAGTGACCATCAAGAACAAGTATCCCTTGCCTCGTATTGATGACTTATTTGATCAACTTCAGGGTGCCTCGGTGTTCTCAAAAATTGATTTGAGGTCAGGGTATCATCAGTTGAAGGTTCGGGAGTCAGACATCCCTAAGACTGCTTTCAGGACTCGATATGGGCACTATGAGTTTGTGGTTATGTCATTTGGGCTGACTAATGCCCCTGCCGCTTTTATGGAGCTGATGAACCGGGTGTTCAGACCTTACCTGGATTCCTTTGTGATTGTATTTATTGACGACATATTGGTGTATTCCAAGAGTGAGGCAGACCATGCTCGTCACCTGAGGGTCGTGCTCCAGAGATTGCGTGAGGAGAAACTGTATGCTAAATTCTCCAAATGCGAGTTTTGGCTCGAGTCTGTGACTTTCTTGGGTCATGTGGTGACTAAGGATGGTATTATGGTTGATCCAGCCAAGGTTGCAGCAGTTCGTGATTGGGTGAGACCCACTTCAGTGACTGAGATTCGGAGTTTTATTGGGCTGGCAGGTTATTATCGTCGATTTGTGCAGGGATTCTCCTCTATCGCAGCTCCTTTGACTAAACTAACTCAGAAGGAAGTTGCATTTCTATGGACCGCTGAATGTGAGGCGAGCTTCCAGAGGCTCAAGGAGTTATTGACTTCAGCACCTATTTTAGCATTGCCCGAGGAAGGTGTAGCCTTTGTGGTTTATTGTGATGCTTCTGGTGTCGGTTTAGGCGGAGTGTTGATGCAGAAGGGAAGGGTTATAGCTTATGCTTCGCGACAACTGAAGGTCCATGAGCGAAACTACCCTACTCATGATTTGGAGTTAGCCGGGGTGGTATTTGTTTTGAAGTTGTGGAGGCATTACCTCTATGGGGTGCATTGCGAGATCTTTACAGACCATCATAGCCTCAAGTATATTTTCTCTCAGCCCAATTTGAACATGAGGCAGCGCAGGTGGTTGGAGTTGCTGAAAGATTATGATATCTCTATTCTCTATCACCCTGGCAAGGCTAATGTGGTGGCGGATGCCTTGAGCCGGAATCCTTCTAGTATGGGTAGCTTGGCATATCTTAGAACGGAGGAGAGGCCTTTAGCTTTGGAGGTTCAGTCTTTGGCTAGACAATTGGTTAGACTTGACATCTCCCCATCTCATAGTGTGTTGGCCTTCATCGAGGCTAGATCTACATTGATGGATCAGATTCGTGCTCACCAGTTTGATGATGATAAATTATGTGTGATTCGGGATAAAGTGTTGAGAGGCGAAGCTAAGTCAGCTTTTCTTGATTCTGAGGGAGTTCTGAGAATTAATGGGCGCATTTGCGTGCCCAAGGTAGGTGATTGGGTTCGTTTGATTTTGGAGGAGTCTCATTGTGCTAAGTATTCCATTCACCCTGGTGTAGCAAAAATGTTTCATGATTTGAAGCAACATTATTGGTGGTGTGGGATGAAGAGGGATATTGTGGAGTTTGTGGCTAAGTGTTTGAATTGTCAGCAGGTTAAGTATAAGCATCAAAAGCCAGGAGGTCCGATGCAGCGGATGCCTATTCCCGAGTGGAAGTGGGAGCGTATTACCATGGATTTTGTGACTGGATTACCCGTGACGTTGGGAAAGTTTGACTCTATTTGGGTGATTGTAGACAGGTTGACCAAATCATCTCACTTTATTCCAGTAAAGACTAGCCACAGTGCGGAGCAACTAGCTAGGATCTATATACATGAGATTGTTAGATTGCATGGGGTGCCTATCTCTATTGTGTCAGATCGAGGTTCAGTGTTCACCTCCCGATTTTGGAAGGCATTGCAGCATGAGTTAGGTACACGATTAGACATGAGTTTGGCATTTCATCCTCAGACAGACGGTCAGTCCGAGCGGACCATTCAGGTGTTGGAGGACATGCTTAGGGCATGTGTGATTGACTTTGGTTCTCGATGGGACCAGCACTTGCCCTTAGCGGAGTTTGCTTATAATAACAGTTATCACTCCAGTATTCAGATGGCACCATTTGAGGCATTGTATGGGCGTAGATGTCGATCACCCATTGGGTGGTTCGACTCAGTCACCGTCGAGGCATTAGACACTGATTTGCTCAGGGATGCTATGGAGCGGGTGCGCCTGATCCAGAGTCGACTATTGACAGCCCAGAGTCGGCAGAAGAGTTATGCTGATCAGAGAGTTCGCCCCTTGGAGTTTATGGTTGGTGATCATGTGTGGCTGAGGATATCACCCATGAAGGGTGTGATGAGGTTCGGGAAGAAGGGCAAGCTTAGCCCGAGGTTTATTGGCCCGTTCGAGATTCTTAGGAGAGTAGGTGAGGTGGCTTATGAGTTGGCATTGCCACCTAGATGGTCAGCTGTTCATCCAGTATTCCACGTCTCCATGCTCCGAAAATACATACCAGACGAGTCTCACATTATTTCTTATGATACCATAGAGTTGGGTCCGGATTTGACTTATGAGGAGGAGCCCGAAGCCATTCTAGATAGACAGGTTCGTAGGCTCAGGACTAAGGAGATCGCTTCAGTTAAGGTTCAGTGGCGACATCGGCCTGTTGAGGAGGCTACTTGGGAGATAGAGTCAGATATGCGTGCTCGATATCCTCAGTTTTTCGGAGCTTCAGGTACTTTCTTCTATCTTATGTTCGAGGACGAACATGATTTTTAGTGGTGGATGATGTAATGACCCGTTAGATTAAAAAAAAAATAGTCTTCTTGTTTTCTTGAAATATCATTCTTGTGAATTTTAAATGGGTCTTTTTGACTATTTGATAACTATGGGTGCAAACTTATGGGTAAAAAATTAAACAATGAAATTAATTTATGGGCCAAAGAGATAAATTATTTAAGTACCATTTATCCTATAAATTAAAAAAAATAATAAATTAGTAGATTCATCACTTTTAATACCTAATCAAGTCAAGAAAATAAGAGAAGAGGAAAAAGGGTTGGAAAAGAAGGAGCAGCGACGTGCGGCGTTTTGCTCTAGGTAAATGATACTTTTTTTCACTGCAATTTGATGACAATACAGCTTCATTACTAGTATTACTACCTAATCTAAGGTGAGGCATAAAGTAGAATGATATGCAGGTTGTAGGAATTGCAAGGGAATCTTTTCAAGTTGTAATTCTTTCTGCCTAGGGAATTGAAGCAATATAGTTTTATTAATAATAAAATATAGAACAATTGAAATGGTTCCAAAACAGTGCATATTAGTTGGGTTATGCGTGACCTTCCGTTACGCACTGCTCAGTGCTTTTGGGTTCAACAATTTTGCAATTGTAATAATTACGTTGTGGGTTTTGGATGTATATATTTTGTATTAATATTGGGGGTTTGTATTATATGAGTAACCATTAGAATTATATTATTTGGAGGATTTAAAATTTAACCCTAAGCTTGAAATTTTGGGGAATTGATTATAGAATTGAACGAGTTTCGGGCCTGGGTCAGACATATAGTAATATGGGTGTCATTGGACTCCTTGTGACGTGTACGTTTTGTTCTTGATAGAGAATTTTTATTGTGGGGGTTGAATTCAAGATTTGGTCCATTCGGTAGAAGTGTTCGTGTGCGGTTTCGACATCGAGGTAGGTTTGGCTATCCTTCTTTGAGATTGGGATTGAGTTATTGAATATCCTTATGTTTTAATCTATGGGATGAGATCATATCATGTGTTGGGTTGATAATTATTATTGTATTGCTTCGAGAGCATATGAATCCTAAATTGAGAATATTGTGAATATGACATGTTGAGAAAGGGAGAAAATTTGTGCTTATTGAGAGGAATGTTGTTTCCATAATTGTGTCTTGCTTGCATACATCCTCATACTACACATGTCATGACATTTTGGGAAGTTGTGAATGGTGATTTTTTATCATGAGTCCTTGACCACGGGCACTTGGGTGGCAAGGTAGTTGATATATTGTGATTGAGGTATATAGCCTGCGAGGTCCCCATGGGTCCCCTTAGTCTGGGAGCCTTAGCTCGACGGGGGTGTATACGACAGGCTGTGCGACGGTCTTGATACCACCTTGCATTGCATTGCACTGCACGACATTGCATCCCATTTTATGTTACTACTTTTGGTTGATTTGGGTTGGCTTATGTCAGATTGTATTTTGTTTTGCTTGCGCTGTTATATATATTGGCGGCACCGATGCCGGACTGATTCTTCTGTTGCAGGTGGAAGCGTTCCTAGATTATTTCATGGTTTATTCAATTTCTAATTCCCAGTTGGTTAAACCTACTGGGTACATATTATGTGTACTCACCCCTACTCCTTTCTCCCCCGCAGATTCTTGTCAGGCTATTCCACGTGGTAGTTGAATTGCTCGTGCACTTGGTTCATACCAGATCTAGTGGTGAGACTCAGAGCTTCGAGCTTCCATTGGATTCTATCTTAGTTGCTTGGTCTTTATTTCTATTCAAAGACTGAAATACATTTATTTCTTTAATTAGTTATTAGATGCTCTTTATACTCGTGACACCAGGTTTTGGGACATTATATTATTTTATGTGGTTTGTTGTTTATTTATTGGATTTTTCTCCTTCTAGGGTACATTTATTGGTGGGAATGGAATTAAGTAGTCTTTTAGTCATGACCCTATTTTGGGTCGTGACAAATGTGATTGTCCAAAGAAAAGACTTTAGGCTCAAAGTAGGGGAAAATTAGGGATTAATGTCATTTGGTAGACTTTAAAAGGCACAAACAGGTCAAAGAAGGCATACAATCCTTTCTCAAACCAAAAATTACTCAAGATTTCGCCTCAACACACATTCATGTCAAGTTTTAGATCAACAATACAATGCAATTGAATTTTAATCTAAAGCTCACCACACAATGCACTTGAAACTATGAAGTTAATTTTATTCTTATCTTGAATGCGTGCAAGAGAATTTTAAAGCATCACAAAAATATAGTGAGAGGTACCAAAAGAATCTATGATTTACCACCAAAACAATCATTTTCATCTTGTCAAATATACATGGTTCTAACTATAATGGTCCTAATTGAGTCGAAGATAAGACTTTTAAAATATGTATACAAAATTATTCTTTGACATTTAAAAAAAAAGAATACTGAACCCAAAAAGGGTTGCCTATGTATCTCATCAAAAAGAGAATCAGGTACGCATAGTTCGTGAGGATATAGTATAAAATATATGCACAATAGACTTTGTTTTTTGAAAAATGAAAAAGGAGCACCCAACCCATAAAGGTTACCTACGTATCTCATCAAAAAGAGAATCAGGTACGCGCAGTTCGTGAGGATATGATATAAAGTGTATATTTTTTTTTAAAAAAAAAAATAAATGTATTTTTTGATAGAAAAATAACAGGAATAAAAAAAATCAACGAATCATACTAAAGAGCAAACTATTTAAATTAATATCAAACAAAAATATTTTTTTTTCTAAAAATGTAAGATAAACAATGTAAAAGACACCTATTGAGTATAGAATTACATACAAAATTTAAAAATATACACAATCTCAGAGTAGTGTCTTGCAAATGTAGCATTTGAGTACAATCTTGGTAGAATTTTTGAGGACTTCTCAAAAATGAATCCTCAAAAATTCTATCCATGTTTTAACCTCAACGAACTTTGGTGTTCGAAAATATTTTTTATTAACCTAAAAAAAGTGTCCCCTGTTTCTATAGTAATAAAACGAAAAACTTACGAAGAATATGACCGAGTCATTTTGGTGGTTACGTATCTCGTTAATATGGAAATCAGGTTAATCGTAGTCAAACAAATTATAACTAGAAAAATCACATTTCAAATAATTTATATGTATTTACACAAAATCAAATAAACATGAATGGAACAAATTATGCAATATTTATACGAATAAATGATGTATAATGCACCTGATATACATATGACTTATCAAACCAAAGAGAAACCTAACTATTGAAGAATATGTATGACATGTGTACATCTTGTTGCCCCTCAAAAAATATATTGTACAAATTATACAAATAAATGGGGATACGAAATGGGGGGGAAAAGGTATACAAACAAAATATAATTCCCACGCAGGGGTACAACTCTAAACTATTTATTTAAAATAAAATGAACTAAACAACAAATAATAAAAATCCCAATCTCGAAGGGCAATGGTACATACAACCTGACATATACATTCTTTCAATTAGATGCAAGGCGATGTTCTAATGGACTCATATAATAAATATCGAGCTAACCTAGGCAAATGCACCTAAATTAATGATTTGGTTTCGCTCTAGCCTATGTTTACTAAGAGTGAGGTTTAACTAAAGTGGACTAGTGACCTAAGCGGACTACTCAGGCTGGGGAAGATAACGACCGTTGATCGCTTGAGGTCAACTCACTTCGTCATGGTACCCCAACAAACAATTTGAATTCAACGGTTGTGACCCGCATAACCATCATTTTAGTAAGAAATAAAAAATGACCAAGTGGCGGAAGGTATGCTATGTATGAAATGATAAAAATAAAATAAACACAAATACAATATACAAATAAACAATAAATATACGAGGAAAAACATATCACATGATAAAATAAAATCTCCTCAATTTGAAAAATGAATCCATAATGGTTAAAACCTAGAAATATCCCCAGCAGAGTCGTCATTCTGTTGACATCCCAAATGCGCAACGTCGGGGCAACTCGTAAAAAATGATTAAATAAAAGAATTTAAAAGAATATATTTAGAAAAAATAATTTAAATTTTAGAGTTACCACCTAATTTTAAGAATAATTAGGAAACCAATTAATTATTTACAAAATAGTCCGCGAACCCAAAATTCCAAGTAAGGGTTCAAGTTATTCTGAAGGGAAGGTATTAGCACCCTTCAAAATCCACAACTGTGGATTCCGGCTGAACTCATTTTTTCAAATTAATGAGATACACAATATAATACAAATATAAAAATCAGGAAATATATACAAAGAATAAACTAAATAATATACGAGATACGGCCTAGTATTTGCCTAACGTCAATAATATACATAATAATGAATAAATAAATAATAAACTAAAATTATTCTGTCTTTTTTAAATGGAGAGGCCTCGAAATTCGAGGGATAGATTTTTCATTGACCAATAACAAATAACGAACTAAAACTAATAAATCTGAATTTTAACATGTAACAAATATAAATATAAACTAACTTTTTCGTCTTTTTGAATGGAGAGACTTTGAAATCCGACGGATAGATTCGTCATTGGACAGTTTAATATATAATAAAAATTATGTTAAAAAGGATCAATGTATTATCAAAAGAGGGTATCCAAACAATAAAATATGAACCAACAATCAAAATGACTAAATCATTAAAGAAGATAACATCACAAAAAAATAATTTTTAAATGTAAAACAATTGCACTACTACACACATAATTCAA
Organism: Solanum rostratum; assembly: GCA_029948455.1. NCBI lineage: Eukaryota > Viridiplantae > Streptophyta > Magnoliopsida > Solanales > Solanaceae > Solanum > Solanum rostratum. The sequence continues at coordinate 43,650,044 of CM057055.1, read as the reverse complement.
TATAAACAATAAAATAATATTTCAACAGTGAAATAATAAAACAAAGCATAACAAAGCAATAATCTATCAATTAAACACAAACAATTAGTCAAAAAATTCTAATAATAATAGGACAATAAATTCAAAGAGATTGGAATAAGCCAACAAACTACAACTACTGTAACCATGTTGAAATGGAACAAATACACATTAATTCCAACAATACCAGTGATTTAGGCAAAACATAAACAAGTAAAAGGATAGATGAGAGGACTGTACAGTGATAGTGTGTTATATCTTATCAATGAAGATGTCATGCCGGAGTTTGGAGCTTAGAGTTGGTCATGGAGTTGTTGCCATTGTTCGCTGAAATAGGGGTCCGTAAGTGGTGGAAGCTCGAGGTGAGCGACCATGGACGGGTTGGGGATTTTGGGACTGAAATGGGGTCGGAATAGTGGGGTTTTAGCTGAAATAATAGAGCCGGAATAGTGAGGTTTTGGTCCAGGAAGAACGGGGATTGTTTATAGGCGATTTTGTGACTGAGTTTGGGTGGTTTGGTGGCTATTTCAGTCGGGTCTGGAGGTTGTTTTCATGGTTGATTTTGAAGTTGATGTTGGTGGGATTTGGTGGCTGATGGTGGAGCTCGTAAGGGGGTTTCTGGCGATGTTCTGGTTGGTTTTGGGGTGGAGAAGTGGTGGGTTATGTTGTCGTTCATTGGAGTTTATGGCTCACTGATTTGCCGATGAAAATGTGATCCTGAGAACTGTAAACTGGGGCAGGGGCGACTGACTTTTGGAACAAAAATAGGGAAGAATATTTTAGGGTTTTTTCAAATTGGGAATCTACTCTACATAATTATTTTGATAATGTTGAAGTTATATACACACTTCAAACCTAATGGGCTAAAAATATTGGCACGAAGTGTGGGCCAACTGAACATATTTGCGTATAATTTTATCTGAACAAGAAAAATGAATTATTACATTGCGTTAAAAATGTTAAAATGAAGAAAAAAATATAGCCAACGATAAATAAATAAATAATATAAACAAAAACATGTAATTTAACACAAAATAATGATTTAACAAGAACTAAAAGCGATAATATAAAAGTATGAATTTTTAAAAAGTTAGGTCAAAATTAGGTGTCAACACTTCATTTTTCTCATTTTATGTGACATTTTTTTTTTAATTTGTCCAAAAAAGAATATCACTTTACTATAATTAGAAATAATCTAACTTTAAAATTCATTTTTTATCCTCAATGAAATAATTTTGAGGTAGACCATAAATTTTAAAATTTTTTTTATCTTAAATTCTATGCCAAATCAAAGAGTACCACATAAAATAAAACGGAGAGAGTATAAGCCATCTAAATGTTAGGAACCTAATAGTATTTACCGAGAAGGATAATAGTTATAAAATGATATATTATTTTTTACCCCTTTGTCCTATTTTATAAATGACATTATTTTTTTAATTTATTTAAAAAAATACCTTACTTTAATTAGAAATAATTTAGTTTTAAAAATTTTATGTTGTTCTAAATAAAATATTTACAATCACACTAATCTCTAAAAATTATTTACAATCATAAATTTTTACTATTTTTTAAAAATATTATCAAATTAAATAATATTACATAAAATAATTTTTTTTCAAATTACATAAAATAAAAGTGCACATTTACTTTTATATGAACACTAGTTTCGAAAGCATGTGCTATGCATGACCCCGTATTCATTTATAAATGCATCTTTTATGTGATATTGACTAAATAGTATTAAATTATCTCGTTAAGGGTAAAGTAAATGCCTATTAAATTTTAAGTATTATTGATTAAATAATTTTAATATATATTTATGTGATGTAAATTATTTTTCTTTTGTAAATCTAATATGAAAAAATTTATTGAAATATTAATAATTAAAATATTTTTTTAAACTGATCATTAATTTTTTACTCAAATCACTATAAAATATACATAATTTATCAACATTCAAAAATGAAATTAAAATTAAAAATTATAGTTAAAATAGATTTCATAATTTTAATAAAATATATCTAACTAATTAAATAAAAAGATAAAATTTTACAAAAATATTTTTACATGTCTGCTTGACTCTCTACTATAATAAGTGAAAATTGAAAAAGAATCATAAAATTTGAGAAGTAGAACAAAAGTTGATAAGGAGAGTATATATCTCTAAGTTTTATATTCGTTTCTGCTGGGAAGGGACAGGATGATGTATTTGACTGTCAAACTGTCCCCGGTCTTCTCTGATGGTCTTCGTCAAATTTCAAAATTACCCTTCTATTTTCTTTGGTAAGACATGACGTCATTCCTCTTATAACCGTCCTCAGCCCCAAAAGGCAAAAGCTAAGCTATTATCACCGTGTGAACACTCCCCTATCTTGCCATGTCATCAACTATTACCCGACCCGTATTCAAAATCCCACGTGCACACATAATCAATTCCAATGCCAGCTAAGCTAAAATCAAACCCGTGTACGAAAAGTGTATTCATCTTTTTATCCTCTTTCCCTTGTATATATAAACAAATAACTTTGAAAACCATCTCAACCAAATTATTTCACAACCATGCAGAGGTCAACCAAGAGAGTTAATCAAGAACAAAACCATCATATTTCACGGCCCAAATTCACTGATGAACAAGAATTTTCTATCATGGTTGCTGCTCTGAAGAATGTGATTACAGGTGCTACTCATAGTTCGGCCGTCATGGATACAGCTCAAGAGTTACCATACGCTGTGACAATTTCATCGAGTATGTCTCATTCTATTGAGCCGCCCCTGTTTCACGTTCCAGCAGAACCAGAGCCTTGTCAATTCTGCAAAATAAACGGTTGTTTAGGCTGCAACTACTTTGGAACCCCAGCTACTACTGTTGCTGAAGATAACAAGAACAAGAATACATTAAAGATTGTCGCGAAGAAGAAGAAGAAGAATTACAGAGGGGTGAGACAGAGACCATGGGGAAAATGGGCCGCGGAAATTAGAGATCCAAGAAGGGCGGCTAGAGTATGGCTTGGAACATTTACTACAGCAGAGGATGCAGCCAGAGCATATGACAGAGCAGCTATTGAATTTAGAGGTCCAAGAGCGAAACTTAATTTCTCATTCGCAGATTACACATCAATTCAACAGCACAATAGTAATACTGCTTCATCTTCTTCACCTCTGCAACTTCAACTACAACAACAGCCTATGCAGTCACAACAGGGTATACTTAATACAGAAGAAGAATTTTGGGATCAATTGATGATATCGGACAATGAAGTTCAAGATTGTTTCAGGACGATGAGTTTTAATGGAGAATCTTCTGATTCTGCTAATGGCTATATTGCTCATAGCTTCTGATCAATTTCACTTGAAAAGGAAAAAAGCAATTTATAGAGGATAGTTCTGATAGTATCAAATTAAAATTGTTTTCCAAATTTAGAACTACATAGTACTTACATTTTTGTTCTTTGACTAAGAATGTATGGTAAATATACTTGGGCACCGTACTGGAATTTTGTACGGAGAATATTACATGTGGGGGCCTGAGAAAACTGAGGAGAAATCACCTGATGATTTTGATGGCAGCCTGCCTGCCAACTTCAAAAGGAATATATATGTTTAATTAAAGGCACGTGCATAAATTAATATTTGATGTATTGACAAACAATGTTCACACCAGGAGAAGTAACAAGTTTATCCACTGCAATTCAGGCCCTACTTTATTAAATTATTATCTGGTTTATCAATTTGGCTATTTTAAGCATTTGGATGAGTTAAGGAATAATAAATTTTTAAAAGGCACACAATAAGAGTTCAGCCTAGAGAACAAAAAGAGAGGAAGAGAGGAGTATCCTTGCCTGAGGCCTCTTCTTGACTTAAAGAAACCCATCCTTTTTCCATTATTTTCCCTTTACATGAAACATAGAAATTGTCAAGACGCCCTGTCGTATTCTCCAGTACTTCATTTTTCCCTTTATTAGGTTTGGCAATGTCAGAGATGATCTCTTGGGCAAGGAGTACATTGTCAGCAATTGCCTGCTTAAACAAATCCACTTGGATTGTAGCTAATAATATTAGGAAGGGTCCAGCTCAATCTATTGTTCATGATTAGGAGTTTAGGAGTGACAAATGAACGGATCAAGTCGAATATGAATCTATAAAAAATGAGTTAAATAAAATGGATAAAATATCGATTCAACTCATATTTTAAATAGATAAAAATGAGTTACTCAACGAATAATATGGATAAATATAAATACTCATATTATAATGTGAATCATATTAAGAGTTTCAAAAGCAAATTCTTTTACTCACTACTCACTCACATCTTCCTCTCCATTAAAAAAGATGTAAAATTTGTAATTTGTTTTCAAAAAAATAATCACTCCCGCCCCTAACCTGGCCTCCAACCCCCTGCCAACCCACCTTCTCGCCATCTCCATCCTTTAAAAAAGTTGTTTTTTCTTTAAAAAAATTAAATTTATTTTTTACTATCCCCTACCCTGAGTCCCCCGAGCGCCTCTGCCACCTCTAAAAATAAAGTTAAAAAAATTATTTTTTAAAAAAAGATAATCTTAAATTTTTATCCCCCAATCGAATCGTACGTGGTATGTAACACCTGGTGAAATTACCAAAATACCCCTAGAGGAGAGGCATGCGTGTAACGCGTCTTCTCATGCTCAGAGAGCAAATCCGAAGCCAGATATGCGATCAGCATGAAAAATTGAGTGGGAAAATGGTCTCGGTTGATTTTTAGAGCAACCGGATCAAAAAATAAATTTTCGAACCGAAAACGAAAAATAGTGTCGGTGTGCGAAAGAGGCGTGTCGCGCCTCTGTAGCGCAGCTAGACTTGATTTTTTTTCAATTTGACGGGATTGAAAAAACTCGTTCAGAAAATTTTAGAAAAAAATACACTGTAGCGCGCCCAGTCCGCGACGCAGACCGGGTATTCTAAAGTCGAAATTATTCTAATTTTTGTGAGGGGCATTCCAGAAAATTTCCAACCCCTCCTAAACTCATAACACAATCAAAATAGGTCGTTTGAGTGTAAAAAGGGTCTCAAACCCCATTTTAAGTCCATTCTAAGTCTTGGAAAAAGGTTAGGGCTTGAGAAGAGAAGAGAGAAGCAAAGATTGGAGAATTCAAGGGTGAACTCTTGAAGATTGATCGTTAGAGTTTCACACCAGGTATGTAAGGCTAAACTAAAAGCATGAGATTGTTCTCTCATGTGCCCCATAGATGGTCATAGAAGAGTTGAGAGTCTAAAGAGTCCACATACATGATTCTTGATGGTTTTTCTTTATATTAATTACATGTATCTTCCTATGTTGATGATTATTATAAACTTGTTTTCTTGAATTGAATACTTTTCATGAGATATTGTATAATCCTACATGATTATTTTTGAAAGCATGCATGAATGAACTTAGAGATTGAGTCTGGAGTCTTGATTTAAGAATGTCGATTGTGATTGTGATGTGAGAATGATGATGAATTGCTTGAACTTGATAGTCCTGTGAATCTCCTTAAAGGAACTCTCATGAATTGTCTATTCAATTGTTCCCTAATGATTGTTCTAATCCTTGAGCTATTGATTGAAATGTTGATTGATGAGATGATTAGAGTCTTTAGTGATTGAATGATAGTGCCTCCACGAGGCTGATCGAATGATTTGATTGAGATGGATTCTCTTATGAGCATTGAGTCTTAGGAGGAGTATCAAGCATTGAAATGGGTAAAAGTAATAACAACTCGCGTTCATTAACTACGTAGACAAGCGTAGGTGAGGATAAGAACCGCTACGTTATATTGAGGTTCCCTCTGGATAGAATACCCTGAAACAATAGAGGGCTTGTAGATTGCTGTCTCCATTTTGGATTACCCATTATGGTTTCGATTCGTTCTCTACCTGGCAAGTATAGAATGACCGTGGCAACACAGGGGGATGTTGTACAATCACTGGCTCATAAGTGATTGTTGTCGGATAAGAGAAACTCCTAGAAAGTTCCTACATTGAGTACTTTGAGTCGAGATGAGATGAGATGGGTTGAGTTGAGTTCCATTGAGTTGAGCCTGATTTGATTTGATGAGGTTTGATTGGTTGATGGGTCACTTGTCTACTCTTTATTCTTGTTTTAGATATACATTTGACATTTCAATTTGATGATTTTTGTGTGTTGATATTGTTCCAGATTATTCTACTTGTTTCTATTTCATTTAGCTATTTTACATTCCATACCTTCCACGTACAGACGCCATTCGCTGTTGCATTATTTTATAATGCAGATACAGGGATTAGAGATCATCAACAGGCACATCATTGAGGATCTGAGACGTTTAGTTGATTGGTGAGCCTCTTCTACTTTGAAAGATTCATTATCTTTATTTCATCTTGCTTTAGAGTTAGGCTTGATTAGCTTTATTTTAGATTGAGGTAGCCATGGGTCTGCCATTGGCATCACTTGATAGTGATAGAGGCTTCATAGACTAGAGTTGGATGTTGATTGTTAAGATTGTGAGCTAGTTCTTTCTACTAGCCTTTTTATTATATTATTTTGAGAATCTAATGAGATGTGCCTATTTATTTTCCTTAGTCTTTCGCTGATTGTGTTGAGTTATTTGATTGAATGAATGTGATGAGGCCAAGTGGTTCGCTTGGGGACCAACAATAGTCTCTAGGTGCCTGCCACGTCCTAGGTACCCTCCGGGGGCATGATAAACTTGGTAACAGAGCACAAAGTTCAAAAGTCCTAGGGAGTCTATGAAGCTGTGTCTAGTAGAGTCCTCATTATTGGTGTGAAGAGCTCCACATCCATAATTTGGAGGCTATAGGACATTTAGGAATTGTTTCACTTCTTTCATGTTCTAAATTGTGCGATAGAGTTATGCTCTATAAAGGTTCTCTTCTAATTCGTGCTTCGCGCGTTGCAGAGTTGTGACCATGCCTCTCAGAAAAGCCATCAGAGGTAGAAGACGTCCCGCTAGATAGAACGTTAACCCACCTGAGCCTTAAGAGCATGAGGAGCCCGTGGAGCCAGCTGTCCCTGTTGAGAAGCCCCCACGGGATGAGGTCTCCAATGCTGAGCTGCGCCAGACTATTCAAAATCTATCCTAGGCTGTCACAACACATGTTGCGAGGCAAGGAGCAGGTCAATAGGATGTAAAGGACACATCTAGGGTCCGAGAATTCTCGAGGATGAATCCGCCTGAGTTCACAGGGTCTGCATCCACTGAGGATCCTGAGAACTATGTGGAGGAGCTTCAGAAAGTGTTCCAAGTGATGCATGTAGCTGATGTGGACAGAGTTGAACTGGCTGCTTACTAGCTCAAAGGCGTGGCCAGACTATGGTTTGATCAATGGAATAAGAGTAGAGGAGAGGATGCCCCATTTGCTGACTTGGGCAGTGTTCGGGGAAGCCTTCTTGGGGCGCTTCTTCCCAAGAGAATGAAGAGAGGCCAAGGTAAGAGAGTTCCTGAATCTGAAACATGGCTCTATGACTGTGCAAGAGTATGGTTGAAGTTTACTTAATTGTCTCGATATGCTCCAGATATGGTTGCTGATATAAGGGGGAGAATGGGAATGTATGTGGATGGGATGAATAGAGGGCCAAAGAGAGATGGGAGGGGAGCAATGCTTGTGAGTGATATGGATATTAGGAGATTGATGATGTTTGTGCAACAAGCTGATGAAGAGAGGCAGAATGATAGAGAAGAGTTCATAAAAAAAGAAGGCTAAGACATCCAACCATGAGGTTGGAAACAGATTTTAGAAGGGGCCAACTCCATCATCTGCTAGTGCACCTGCACCCAGAATCAGGAATGATCAGAGGTCCTAGAATGTTGGAGCCCATGGACTTCAGTCACAAGCTAGTGTGGCTCAAGGTTTGCTTGGTAAACCACTGTGTGGTAAGTTGCACCCAGGAAAATTGCGTGAGGGGAGTGATATCTGCTATAAGTGTGGCCAAATGGGTCACTATCAGAGAGAGTGTCTGAAGTGGGCTGACTGAGATCAATCTACTGCACCAGCCTTGCCAGCTAGAGGAACCCAGAGAGGTACTATGTCAGGCACAAGCGGAGCTACAAACTGTTTGTATGCCATGGGTAGTCGCCAAGATTAGGAAAATTCCTCAGATGTTGTAACAGGTATGATTCGAATCTTCTTTCTTAATTGTTATGTTTTGATGGACCCTGGTGCCACATTATCTTTTGTAACTCCTTATATGGCCAGTAGATTTGATAAAACCCCTGAGAGTTTCTCGAACCCTTTGATGTTTCTACTCCAGTGGGTGAGTCTATTCGAGCTGAGAGAGTGTATAGATTTGTGTAATGTCCATCCATCACAAGGATACTGCTATTGATTTGTTTGAGTTAGAGATGACTGATTTTGATGCAATCTTTGGCATTGATTGGTTCCATGCCTGTTATACCTCCATTTGATTGTAGAGCCCCAACCATTGAGTTCCATTTCCCGAATGAACCGGTTCTTATGTGGAAGGGTGATTCTATTGCACCTAGGGGAAAGTTTTTCTCATACTTTAGGGCCAGAGAGATAATTTCCAAAGGTTGTATCTATCACCTCGTGCAAATTAAATCTGATGATGTTGAGTCACCTACTCTTGAGTCAGTCCCGATTGTGAATGAGTTTCCTGAAGTGCTTCCTGAGGATCTGCCAAAGTCTCTCTTAACAGGGAGATCGACTTTGGGATTGATGGTCTTCCCGATACCCAGCCTATCTCAATTCCACCTCATAGGATGGCCCCTACTGAGTTGAAAGAACAATTGAAAGGTCTGTTGGAGAAGGGCTTTATAAGGACAAGTGTTTCTCCTTGGGGCACCCCTGTCCTATTCGTGCGAAAGAAAGACGGGTCCCTCAGAATGTGCATTAGCTACAGGCTACTGAATAAGATCACCATAAAAAATAAGTATCCTCTTCCAAGGATAGATGATCTGTTTGACCAACTTCAGGGTGCCTCTTGTTTCTCAAAGATAGACCTCAAATCTGGCTACCATCAGTTGAAAGTGAGGAAATGTGATATCCCAAAGACAACCTTTAGGACTAGATATGGCCATTTTGAGTTCTTGGTCATGTCCTTTGGGTTGACGAATGCACCTTGAGTCTTCATGTATTTGATGAATAGAGTATTCAAACAATATCTTGATATGTTTGTGATTGTATTCATCGATGACATTTTGGTGTATTCGACAGATGAGGAGTGTCACGCCCCCGGAGGGTACCCTAGACGTGGCTGGCACTCAAAGACTATGGCTAGCCCCTGAGCGAATCACTTGTTCTCAGGAAAGCCAAATAACATCAACATAGCGGAAGTAAAACAGTGAACTACTTCAATAAAAAAGCCAAAGGCCAACATCTGTCTCAACAACAAACTAAGTGAGTAGAAGTACTACTCAGCTCATAAGGAAAACATCATCATCAACCTCGACATCATGTCTACGAAGCCTCTAACCTAACTCAACTGTCTAAGAATGGTGCCATGACAGGCCATGGCTACCAGACTCAATGAAGAAAAGAACATTAAATAAAAGGGGTCTCCTCCGGATAGCAAGGAGGGTCACCAATGTTGGAACTCGAAATCTCCGACCTCAATGGTGCGTCTGCTGAAGTCCTCTAACTCCTGTATCTGCATCATGAAATGATACAGCGCCAAATGGCGTCAGTACGTGGAATGTACTGGCATGTAAAATAGCTGAATAACAATATAAGTACAACAGGATAGGAAAACATCAACTCAAACATCATACTCTATCAGAACGTCAAGCGTCTATCTAAGGCAAGAGATTAGAGTAGACAATTGACCCATCAACCTCTCATCTCAACATCATCATCACATCAAACTCATCTCAAGGAAAAATCGACTCAACTCACTCAAGGAACCTCAACGTCAACTCAACTCAGGGAATATCAACATCGACTCAACTCAGGAAACATCGACTCAGGACATCACATAGACATCAACCTCAGAGTCCTATCAAAAGGAACCTAACTGGGAGTTTCTCTAACCGACAACCATCACCTATGAGCCGGTGATGATACAACTAAGCGATGCCGTTGCCACATCCATCCAATACCCTGCCCGGGGTAAAGGACATCAAACTCAGTGGATCCACAAGAAAACAAACCTCAGTCCTTATTTGGGACAAGAAAGGAGCAATCCGCATTGTGGTTCAATCCCCTCTTCCTACGCAGGCCACGTAGTTAATGGGTTCAAGTGGGACTCACTCTTACCCATTTTGATGCTCAATACTCCTCCCAGAACTCGACATGCTCATAAAACCTTAACCTCATCAATCCCATAGGGACATAAAACCTCATCATCAATCCCATAGGGACATAACATAATAACTCAACATCAGTCCCGTAGGGACATAGTACCTCAACATCAACATCACCTCACCTCATCAACATCAACATCAACATCAACATCATGGACTCAAGATACTCTTTTAGAAATTAAACTTTCAAGTTTAAGACATCATAAAACATCATGCTCATCAACATCATCATCAAGACTCTCCTCAAATGTGAAACACAATCACAACATCATAACATCATTCTCATTTAGGCTCTAGACCTATCTCTTAGTGCATTCTTGCACCTTATTAATAGAATAGACATAAGGTTTTAAAAGAAAACACATATGTAATGAATTATGAATGTAAATTCAGTTTTATGATGATCATCAGTTTAAGAAAACATATGCATAAAGTAAAATACAAAATACATGCTAGAAACTCTTCACATCAACCTCATTATGTTCATATACACAATTTAATATACTCAAGAGGGCACATGAGAGAACATTCCCATGCTTTGGGTTAGCCTTACATACTTGGAAAGATTTGCTAACACGAATTTGCATAATCCTTATCTTGATCTCCTCAACCTCAACTCCCCTCAAGCCCTGACTTAGTGACTTCTAGGAAGAACGCTTAAGAATTGGGTTTTTAAAACCTTTTTCTTAGAAACCGACCTTTATTGGTCGTAGGGGTACGTTTAGGATAGATAGGAATGGACTAAAATGCCCTCCGTAGTTTAAAAGAATTTTTTTCCGACCTGAAATAACACAGTCCGCGACGCGGACTTGTCGCGGGCAGTGTATTTTCGAAAAATTCCTCTCCATTGAAAAATCACAGAAAAACATAATTGTGTCTCCGCGACAGGTCCGCGATGCGGTTCTATCGCGCAGGCACACTATTTTTCGTTTTGGAATGAAAAATTATCTTTCGACTCGATCGCTCTAAAAATCGACTGAGACCCTCCTCCCACTCCATTTACAGTGCTAATCACGAATTCGCTCTCAAATTTTCAATCCGAGCATCGAAAGACGCATTTTACGCACACCTCTTTCCTAGGGGTATTTTGGTAATTTACCGGGTGTTACATTATCTCCCCCTTGGGTTCATTCGTCCTCGAATGATAAATAGGAACGGTACTTTGGTACGAATATACTCAAGACTCACCTCGATACTCAGTCATAAACTCACCTTCTCAACTCCTCCTCGACCTCAATAACATCTACTCATGCATCAGGAATTTATACATATATACTCATGGTTGGAACATCAATTTACATAAAAGTAAGAATGTTACCTTCAACACTTTCTTCAACCTCGAGCGCGAATAGGTGCGGGTATTTTACTTTCATCATTTCCTCAGCTTCCCATATGGCTTCCTCGACAAATTGATTCCTCCACAAAACTTTTACAAAGGCTATCTCTTTGTTCCTCAATCTGCGAACCTGTCGATCAAGGATTTGGACTGGGATTTCCTCATAGGACAAACTGTCTCTGACTCCCATTCTCTCCACAGGAATCACCAAGGCAGGATCCCCCAATCATTTCTTAAAAATCGAAATATGGAACACCGGATAGATTCCATCTAATTCGGAAGGCAATTCTAGCTCATAAGCAACCTTTCCAATTCTTCGCATAATCTGATACAGACCAATGTAGCGAGGACTTAATTTTCCCTTCTTCCCAAACCTCACGACACCCTTCATGGATGATACCTTCAGGTAAACCCAATCGCTCACCTCAAACTCTAGGTCTCTTCTCCTCACATCTGTGTAAGATTTCTGACGACTTTGGGCGATCTTCAATCTTTCTCGAATAATCTTCACCTTCTCCATGGATTGATGGACAAGGTCAGGACCAATCAACTCAGCCTCTCCAACCTCAAACTACCGAATGGGTGATCTACATCTCCTCCCATACAAGGCCTCATAAGGGGCCATTTGAATGCTTGCATATAACTATTGTTATATGCGAATTCAATCAAGGGTAAGTGATCATCCCAATTTCCCTTGAAGTCAAGGGCGCATGCTCTCAGCATGTCCTCTACCGTCTGAATAGTGCGCTCGACCTAACCATCCATTTATGGATATAAAGCTGTGCTCAAGTTCACTTTGGTACCCAATCCTTTCTGGAAAGACTTCCAGAAATGAGAAGTAAATTGGGCTCCTCTGTCCGAGATAATGGACAAGGGAAATCCATGCAACCTCACAATCTTTTGGATATACATCTTGGCATAATCCTCTGCAGTGTTGGTCGTCTTGACTGCCAGGAAATGCGCTGACTTCGTCATTCTGTCTACAATCACCCATATGGAATCATGCTGTCTCCAGGATCTCGGTAGGCCATTGATGAAATCCATATTAATCATCTTCCACTTCCATTCTGGAATCTCGAAGTTTTGGGCCAAGCCAATTGACCTTTGATGCTCAACTTTTACTTGTTGGCAATTTGGGCATCTTGAAACAAACTCCGTGATATCCCGCTTCATTCCACTCCACCAATAGACCTCTCTCAAGTCGTGACACATCTTGGTGGAGCCCGAATGAATGGAGTATCTAGTGTTATGGGCCTCGGCCAGAATCCTCTCTCGAACACCATCAACATCAGGGACAAATAGCCTACTCTGGTACCTCAATACCCCATCTCCCCCTTTGGAGAAGACCATATCACTTTTTGCTTCTGAACATCCTCCTTCAATTAGAGTATAATAGCATCTCGATCCCGTTTCTCTTTTACCTCAGTCACTAGGGACGATGCAGACCCACTCTGAACATTAATTCCTCCCTCGTCGTTCTCCTCAAGTTGGACTCCCAGTCGAGCTAACCTATGCACTTCTTTCACTACCTCTTTCTTTTCTTCCTCAACATGAGCTGTGCTACCCATAGACAACCTGCTAAGGGCATCAGCAACAATATTAGCTTTACCTGGGTGGTACATGATGCTCATGTCGTAATCTTTGAGCAACTCCAACCATCTCCTCTGTCGCAGGTTGAGCTCTCTCTGACTGAAGACATACTGCAAGCTCTTGTGATCCGTGAATACATCCACATGCACTCCATACAAATAGTGGCGCCAGATTTTAAGTGCGAACACAACTGCCGCCAACTCAAGATCATGGGTCGGATAGTTCTTCTCATGAACTTTAAGCTGCCTGGAAGCATAAGCTACCACTTTACCTCTCTGTATTAATACACATCCCAACCCAACTCTTGATGCATCATAGTATATTATAAATCATTCCGTCCCGTCAGGCAAGGTCAAGACAGGTGCGGTGGTCAACCTAGTCTTTAACTCTTGGAAACTCTTCTCACATTCCTCAGACCACTGAAACTTGACGTTATTCTGGGTCAGTTTGGTCAATGGCGCGGATAGGGAAGAAAATCCCTCAACAAATTTGCGGTAGTAGCCTGCCAACCCCAAGAAACTCCTTATGTCAGATGGAGAGTTTGGTCTTGGCCAGCTTGCAATCATTTCAATCTTCTGACTATCTACTCGAATTCTATCACCCGAAACCACATGGCCTAGGAAAGCCACTGACTTAAGCCAAAACTCACATTTGGAGAACTTCGCATACAATTCATGGTCCTTAAGAGTTTGAAGGACAACACAAAGGTGTTTGGCATGCTCTTCCTCATTCCTCGAATATACCAAGATATCATCAATGAACACGATCACAAACATGTCAAGGTAGGGCCTGAACACCTTATTCATCAAGTCCATGAAAGCTGCGGTGCATTTGTCAACCCAAAGGACATGACCAAGAACTCAAAGTGGCCATATCTTGTCGTGAAAACTATCTTTGGAATATCACATTCCTTCACCTTTAACTGCTGGTAACCCGATTTGAGGTCTATCTTTGAAAAGCACGAGGCACCCTGAAATTGATCAAACAAGTCATCTATCCTGGGAAGAGGATATTTGTTCTTGACCGTGACCTTGTTCAGTTGCCTATAGTTTATGAACATTCTGAGAGACCCATCCTTCTTTCGTACAAACAGAACGGGAGCATCCTAAGGAGAAACACTGGGTCTAATGAAACCCTTCTCTAATAGATCCTTCAACTGTTCCTTTAGCTCTTTCAACTCAACGAGGGACATCCTATATGGTGGAATTGAAATAGGCTGCATGCCAGGAAGTACATCAATACCAAAGTTGATCTCCCTATCAGGAGGGACTCCAAGTAAGTCCTCAGGGAACACCTCAGGGAACTCATTTACAATCGGGACCGACTCAAGAGTAGGGGACTCAACATCATCAGATTTAACTCGTACTAGGTGATAGATACACTCCTTAGAGATTAACCTCCTCGCCTTCAGGTAGGAAATAGATCTACCCTTGGGTGCAACATAACCTCCCTTCCACTTTAGGACCGGTTCATCCGAAAATTGGAATTTAACAACTCGGGTCCTACAATCTATGGACGCATGGCAAGCATGAAGCCAATCCAAACCAAGAATCACATCAAAGTCGACCATCTCCAACTCTACCAAATTGGCCAAAGTATCGCTATGACAGAGGGACACTACACAGTCTCTATAGACCCTCTTAGCCAGGATAGACTCACCAGTAGGAGTAGAAACAGTGTAAGGTTCAAGCAAACACTCAAGAAGAACCTCAAACTTATTGGCCACATAGGGTGTCACAAAAGACAAGGTGGCACCCGGGTCAAGCAATGCATAACAATTATAAGAAAAGATTCGGAGCATACCCGTAACAACATCCGGAGAAACCTCTTGATCATGTCAATTACCCATTGCATATAGACGGTTTGTCCCGCCCACCGCGTTTGCAGTAGCAGCTTTCTGATGACTGCCCGCAGGGGGCGCTGTAGAAGACTGAGCTTCTATTACCTCTATCACTCCACTTATGATTCCTCGTAGGGCACTCACCCCAAGTATTGGTGCCCTCACGGCACGCACCAAGATGCAGCCTGCCACAAGGCGGCCTTCCCTTCGGAACTTGAGCAACACTAGCTTGGGACTGAGGTCCCTGTGCTCTGAAGTTCTGGTGACCATAAGATTTCTGATCATACATGTTTTGCTGAACAGGTGCACTCGCCATTGGAGGTGCATGGCTAGAAGACTTCTTCTGAAAGAAGGTCCTGTCACCTTTATTCTGCTTCTGCTGATTAGGCTCATGCCCTGCCGATTTGGCTTTCTTACTCTGCTGCTCTTCCCTATCCTTCTTTTGATCCTCCTCAGTCTGCTGGGCATAGACCATAAGTCTAGAAATATCCATGTCCGGAATCAGCAATGCTGCCTTACACTCCCTTTTCACATGCCTGCCCGACCTAGACACAAACTTCCTCATTCTTGCCCTCATATCAAGGACCATCTCTGGAGCATACCTTGACAACTGGATGAACTTCAAGCTGTACTCTTTGACCGTCAGCCCCTCTTGTTTCAGATTCACGAACTCCTCGACCTTGGCCTCCCTCAACTCCTGGGGAAAGAAATGATCGAGAAAAGCACTCTCAAACTCCTCCCACTCAGCTGGCTTAGCATCCTCACCTCTACCATCTTCCCACTGGTTATACCAGACATTAGCAACATCCTTAAGCTGATACGAGACTACCTCGACTCCCTCAACCTCGTTTGCATGCATAGCCCTAAAGATCTTGCGCACCTCATCAATGAAGTTTCATGGATCATCCTCAACCTTGGACCCCGTATAGACTGGCGGGTTCATCCTCAGGAAATCTCTGAGCCTGGATGCAACTGCAGACTCTTGGGAGCTGGAGCCAGGGGCTTGGGGACCACGGCTGCTACTCTGAGAGGCCACCAACTAAGTGAGCATAGTAATAGCTCCCCTGAAGTCTGCTTCTGAAGTGGAGGCTGACTGAGCAAAAGTTGTTGGTGGAGCCTCAGTAGCTCTGGCAGGTCATCCCCGTCTCCTTGACCCATGTTGGTTAGGAACCTCTGGTAAGGGATTCTCAGTGTTATGAACTGAGGCATCTCTTTGGGCAGCAGTGCGTTTTGGAGGCATTATCTGCAAATGTGTAACGCACGAATTAGAA
The DNA here is from genome assembly GCA_029948455.1 of Solanum rostratum. Taxonomy (NCBI): domain Eukaryota; kingdom Viridiplantae; phylum Streptophyta; class Magnoliopsida; order Solanales; family Solanaceae; genus Solanum; species Solanum rostratum. The sequence continues at coordinate 43,633,712 of CM057055.1, read as the reverse complement.
AGGGGGTTTCATAGAGTCAAGCTCTATCGCACGAACTCAGAACATCAAAGAAGGGTAACCATTTCCTAATACCCTGTAGCATCCCATTTATGAAGTGTGGTGCACAACACACGCATAAACAAGACTTTACTAGACACGGCTTCATAGACTCCCTAGGACTCTTGAACTCTGTGCTCTGATACAAAGTTTGTCACGCCCCGGGAGGGTACCCTAGACGTGGCCAGCACTCAGAGACTATGGCTGGCCCCGAACCACTTGTTCTCAGGACAGTCAAATAACATCAACATAGAGGAAGTAAAATAGTGAACTACTTCAATAAAAAGGCTAAAGGCCAACATCTGTCTCAACATCAAACTAAATGAGTAGAAGTACTACTCAGTTCATAAGGAAAACATCATCATCAACCTCGACATCATGTCTACGAAGCCTCTAACCTGACTCAACTGTCTAAGAATGGTGCCATGACAGGCCATGGCTACAAGACTCAATGAAGAAAAGAACATTAAATAAAAGGGGTCTCCTCTGCATAGCAAGGAGGCTCACCAATGTGGAACTCGAAATCTCCGACCTCAACGGTGCATCTGCTAAAGTCCTCTAACTCCTATATCTGTATCATGAAATGATGCAGTGCCAAATGGCGTCAGTACGTGGAATGTACTGGCATGTAAAATAGCTGAATAACAATATAAGTACAACAGGGTATGAAAACATCAACTCAACCATCATACTCCATCAAAACGTTAAGCGTTTATCTAAGGCAAGAGATTAGAGTAGACAATTGATCCATCAACCTCTCATCTCAACATCATCATCACATCAAACTCATCTCAAGGAAAACTCAACTCAAGTCACTCAAGGAACCTCAATGTCAACTCAACTCAGGGAACATCAACATCGACTCAACTCAGGAAACATCGATTCAGGACATCACATCAACATCAACTTCAGAGTCCTATCAAAAGGAACCTAACTGGGAGTTTCTCTAACCGACAATCATAACCTATGAGTCGGTGATGATATAACGAAGCGATGCTGTTGCCACATCCTTTCAATACCCTACCCGGGGTAAAGGACATCAACCTTAGTGGATCCACAAGAAAAAAAAACCTCAGTCCTCATTTGGGACAAGAAAGGAGCCATCTGCATTGCGGTTCAATCCCCTCTTCCTACGCGGGCCACGTAGTTAATGGGTTCAAGTGGGACTCACTCTTACCCATTTCAATGCTCAATACTCCTCCCATAACTCGACATGCTCATAAAACCTCAACCTTATCAGTCCCATAGGGACATAATACCTCATCATCAGTCCCATAGGGACATAACATAATACCTCAACATCAACATTAGTCACGTAGGGACATAGTACCTCAACATCAACATCACCTCACCTCATCAACATCAACATCAACATCATGGACTCAAGATACTCTTTTAGAAATTAAACTTTCAAGTTTAAGACATCATAAAACATCATGCTCATCAACATCATCATCAAGACTCTCCTCAAATGTGAAACACAATCACAACATCATAACATCATTCTTATTTAGGCTCTAGACCTATCTCTTAGTGCATTCTTACACCTTTTTAATAAAATAGTCATAGGGTTTTAAAAGAAAACACATATGTAATGAATTATGAATGTAAATTCAGTTTTATGATGATCATCAGTTTAAGAAAACATATGCATAAAGTAAAATACAAAATACATGCTCAAAACTCTTCACATCAACCTCTTTATGTTCATATACACAATGTAATATACTCAAGATGGCACATGGGAGAACATTCCCATGCTTTGGGTTAGCCTTACATACCTGGAAAGATTTGCTAACACGAATTTGCACAATCCTTCTCTTGATCTCCTCAACCTCAACTCCCCTCAAGCCCTGACTTAGTGACTTCTAGGAGGAACACTTTAGAATTGGGTTTTTGAAACCCTTTTCTTAGAAACCGACCTTTATTGGTCGTAGGGGTACATTTAGGATAGATAGGAATGGACTAAAATGCCCTCCGTAATTTTAAAAAAAAATTCCCCAACCTAAAATAACATATTCCGCGACACGGACTTGTCGCGGACAGTGTATTTTTGAAAAATTCCACTCCGTCGAAAAATCACAAAAAAACATTAGTGTGGCTCCACGACAGGTCCGCAATGCAGTTCTATAGCAGGCACACTATTTTTCGTTTTGGAACGAAAAATTATCTTTCGACTCGATCGCTCTAAAAATAGACCGAGACCCTCCTCCCACTCCATTTTCCATGCTGATTACGAATCCGCTCTCAGATTTTCAATTCGAGCATCGGAAGGCGCATTTTACGCACAACCCTTCCTTAAGGGTATTTTGGTTATTTATCGGGTGTTACAAGGAGGAGCATACTAATCACCTCAGAGTTGTCCTCCAAACACTTAAGGACCATGAGTTGTACGAAAAATTCTCGAAATATGAATTTTGGCTTAAGTTAGTGGCTTTTCTAGGCCACGTGGTTTCCAATAATGGTATTCAAGTAGATGCTCAAAAGATTAAAATGGTTAAGAACTGGCCCGAACCGACCTCTCCGATTGACATAAGAAGTTTCTTGGTTGGCAGGCTACTACTGCAGATTTGTCAATAGATTTTCTTCCTTATCTGCACCATTGACTAATTTGACTCAGAAAAAGGTCAAGTTTGAATGGTTCGACGAATGTGGGAAGCGTTTCCAAGAGTTGAAGATGAGACTGACTACTGCATCGGTTCTAACCTTGCCCGATTGGGTAGAGGACTTTGTAATCTATTGTGATGCTTTAAGAGTTGGATTAGGATGTGTGCTGATATAGAGAGGGAAGGTGACAGTGTCACGCCCCGGGAAGGTACCCTTGGTGTGGCCGACACTCAGAGACTATTGCTAGTCCCCAAGCGAACCGCTTAGCCTCATCAATTCATTCAATCAATGGACTCTACTGAACAACGAAAAGTATAAGTACGCAAATGGGCACATCTCACCTAAAATCCCAAATAAATATATAAAAATAAAGGCTGGTAGAAAGAACTAGCTCATAAGTCTCAACATCAATGCTCAACCATCGTCTATGAAGCCTTTATTACTAATCATGTGGTGCCAATGACAGACCCATGGCTACCCAAATCAAAATAAAGGAAATAGTCTAATCTAACTCTACAACATGATGAAAATAAAAGCAGTGGATCCTCCGGAGTAGGGGAGGCTCACCAAGCCAGCTTCAAATCTCAGATCTTTAATGGAGCGCCTGTTGACGATCTCTTGTACCTACCTCTGCATCATAAAATAATGTAGTCCAGAGTGGATATCAGTACTTGGAATGTACTGGTATGTAAAATAGCTGAGTGAAACAAAAACAGATAGAATAATATGGAAGCAACATCGACTCAAAGTAATCATCAAAATAACATCAAATTGTCAAATGTCTATCTATGCAAGAATAAAGAGTAGACAAGCGACACATCAATAACTCAAACTCATCAATCATCTCAGACTCATCTCAAAGGAGATCACCTCATCTCATCTCATCTCATCTCATCTCTACTCAAAGTACTCAAGATAGGAAATTTAAGGGAGTTTCTCTTATCCGATAACAATCACTTATGAGCCGGTGAATGTACAACAATCTAACTAATGTTGCCATAGCTGTTCCAAACTTTCCAGGTAGGGAACGCTCCGAAACCATATCAGCTCACCCAATATGGAGTCAATACTCAACAGGTCCGCTATTGCTTTCATGGACTATTACTCTCGAGGGAACCATAATATATGTGATGGTTTTATGTGTCACCTACGTTTGTTAATGTAGTTAATAAGTTCGAGTGGGACTCACTCTTACCCATTTCGGTGCTCGATACTCCTCCCGTGACTCAATGCTCATAAAATCTCCATCTCAACCAATCTCATAGGGACTCGAACCTCGTCAACAATTGGTATCTCATAGGGACTCGAACCCCATCATCATTCAACTCATAGGGATTTTAACCCCCTCATCAATAAATCTCATCAATGACTCAAGATTTAGAACAATCATTAGGAATCAATTGAATAGACACAACGATAGAGTTCATTTTTAGGGGCTCATAAGACTATCAAGTTCTATCAACTCATCATCATTCTCTTATAACAATCAACAATCTCTACTCAAGGATCTAGACTCAATTCTCAAGTTCATTATGCATGCTTTTCAAATAATCATGTAGGGTTATGCAAGTTCTCATGAAAAATGTTCAATTCAAGAAAATAATTAGTATGATGATCATCAACATAGAAAGAAATGCAATGTCAAATAAAATTCTAAGAAAACCATCAAGGATATTGCATATAGACTCTCTAAATCATCAATTCATCTATGACCATCTATGGGGCACATGAGAGAATAATCCCATGCTTTTAGTTTAGCCTTACATACCTGGGATGCACCTACCAATCAAACACGTCATGGATTTCTTCTTAATTATCTCAAACTCAAGCTCTTCTCTTCTCTCCTCAAGCCTTAGCCTTGATAGAATATTGGTATAGGACTTAGAATGAGGGTTTTAGATCCTTTTTACGTCGAAATGACCTTATTAGATTGTGTATAGAGTTTAGGAGGGGTGGGAAATTGACTGGAATTCCCCTCGTAATAATTTAGACATTTTCAATTCGGCGAAGATCTAGTCCGTGACACGTTCCTGTCGCGTAGTAACACTATTTTGTGTTTCAGATCTAAAAATTATCTTTTGATCGGGTTGCTCTAAAAATCGACTGAGACCATTTTCCCACTCTATTTTTTGTGCTAATCACAAATTTGGCCTCAAATTCGCCATATGAGCAATGGAAGTTGCGTTACGCACATACCCTCCCTCTAGGGGTATTTTGGTAATTTAATTGGGTGTTACATCATCTCCCCCTTGGGATCATTCGTCCTTGATGAGTAAAGGTGGATATCAAGGCATGAATAGACTCATGACTCATCTTATCACTCGACTCTTCCTTGTCCTCAATCAATACTACTCAGACTCGAGAATAGAGAGTCACATCAAGAATAGATATATCAATTTAGTGAAGGGGAAGAAATTTACCTTTAACTCTCTCATCATTTGGCATAAATAGGTGCATATATTTGGATTTCATCTTTTCCTCAGCTTCCCATGTGGCTTCCTCAACAAATTGATTTCTCTATAGGATTTTGACTGAGGCTATCTCTTTGTTCCTCAATTTACGAATTGACGATCAAGGACTTGAATCAGAATCTCCTCGTAAGATAGGCTATCTTTCACTCCAATGCTATCAATAGCGATCAGCAAGGCAGGATCTCCCAAGCATTTCTTCAACATCGACACATGGAATATTAGATGCTCTAACTCGTAAGACAACTCTAACTCATAAGCAACCTTCCCAATCCTCTTTACAATCTGATATGGTTCTACATAGCATGGACTCAACTTCCCTTTCTTCCTAAATCTTAGGACACCCTTCATAGGAGACACTTTAAAATACACCCAATCAACTACTTCGAACTCTAAGTCTCTTCTCCTTACGTCAATATAAGATTTTTGGCGACTCTGGATAATCTTTAACCTCTCTCTAATGACCTTGACCTTCTCCATCGATTAGTGGACAAGATTACGTCCAATCAACTCTGCTTCGCCAACCTCAAACCACCCAATTGGTGATATACATCTTCTCCCATACAAGGCTTCATAGGGAGCCATTTGAATGCTTGCATGATTACTATTGTTATATGCAAATTCAATCAATGGTAGGCGATCATCCCAATTTCCCTTGAAATTAAGAACACAAGCTCTCTACATGTCCTCTAATGTTTGAATTGTACGTTTTGCCTGACCTATCTATTTGTAGATGAAAGGCGGTGCTCAGGTTCACCTTAGTACCTAATACTTTTTGGAATGATCTCCAAAACTGGGAGGTAAATTGAGCTCCTCTATCTGAGACGATGGACAGGGAAATCCCATGCAACCTCACAATCTCTTGGATGTACAACTTCGTGTACTCCTCCGCAATGTTTGTTGTCTTAACTGCCAGGAAGTGAGCCAATTTAGTCATCCTATACACAACCACCCATATCGAGTCATGTTGCTTTTGAGACCTTGGTAGACCAGTAATAAAGTCCATATTAATCATCTTCCACTTTCGTTTTGGAATCTCAAAGTTTTGAGCCAATCCACATGGCCATTGATGCTCAACTTTCACTCGTTGGCAATTTGGGCATTTTGAAATAAACTCAGCAATATCCCTCTCCATTCCACTCCACAAATAGACTTCTCTCAAGTCATGGTACATCTTGGTAGAGCCTGGATGAATGAAATATCTAGTGTTGTGGGCTTCTACTATGATTCTATCTCAAATGCCATCAATGTCTGGAACACACAACCTACTTTGATACGTCAACACTCCATCTCCCCCTTCGGAGAAGACCATCACTTTCTATTTGTGGAAAACCTCCTTCAGTTGGAGTATAACAGGATCTTGGTCTTGCTTTTCTTTCACCTCTACAACTAAGGATGAAGCAGACCCATCCTGAACATTAAATCCTCTTTCATCATTCTCCTTAAGTTGAACTCCTAATCGAGCCAACCGATGCACTTCCTTGGCTAGGTCCTTCCTTCCTCCACATAGGCTGTATTACCCATAGACAACCTGCTAAGAGCGCCAGCAACAATGTTAGCTTTACTTGGGTGGTAGTAAATGCTCATGTCATAATCCTTGAGCAATTCTAACCATCTCCTTTATCGCAAGTTGAGCTCTTTCTGACTGAAAACATACTGCAAGCTCTTGTGATCAGTGAACACATCCACATGCACTCCATACAAGTAGTGGCGCTATATTTTAAGCGCAAACACCACTGCTGCCAACTCGAGATCATGGGTTGGATAGTTCCTTTCATGACCCTTAAGTTGTCTGGAAGCATAGGCTATCACCTTCTCTCTCTGCATCAGTATACCTCCCAATCCAACCAACAAAGCATCACAGTAAATTACAAAATCCTCTATCCCGTCGGGTAAGGTAAGGACTGATGCAGTAGTTAATCTTGTCTTCAATTCTTGGGAACTCTTCTCACATTCCTCCGACCACTGAAACTTGACCTTTTTCTGAGTCAATTTAGTCAATGGCGCGGATAGAAGAAAATCCCTCAACAAATATGTGGTAGTATCCTACCAACCCCAAGAAACTTCTAATGTCAGTCAGAGTGGTCGGTCGGGGTCAATTCTTAACTGCTTCAATCTTTTGGGCATCCACTCGAATACAATCACCGGAAACAACATGGCCTAGGAAAGCCGCTGACTTAAGCCAGAACTCATATTTTGGGAATTTTGCATACAACTCATGGTCCTTAAGGGTTTAGAGGACAACTCTGAGGTGGTTACCATGCTCCTCCTCACTTCTCTAATACACCAAAATGTCATCGATGAACACAATCACAAACATATCAAGATATTGTCTGAATACTCTATTCATCAAGTCCATAAAGGTGGAAGGTGCATTCTTCAACCCAAAGGACATGACCAAGAACTCAAAATGGCCATATCTAGTCCTAAAGGCTGTCTTTGGAATGTCATATTCCCTTACCTTCAACTGGTGGTAGCCAGATCTAAGGTCTATCTTGGAGAAACAAGAGGCGCCCTGAAATTGGTCATACAAATCATCTATCCTTGGGAGAGAATATTTGTTCTTTATCGTGACCTTATTCAGTTGCCTATAATCAATTCACATTTTGAGGGATCCATCTTTTTGTCGCACAAATAGGACAGGAGCACCCCAAGGTGAAACACTTGGCCTAATGGAGCCCTTCTCTAGCAAATCTTTTAGTTGCTCTTTCAACTTAGCGGGGGCCATCCTATAAGGTGGGATCTAAATAGGCTGGGTATCGGGAAAAACATCAATCCCAAAGTCGATCTCCCTATCAGGAAGGACTCCAGGAAGATTATCAGGAAACACTTTCGACAACTCATTCACAGTCGGGACTGACTCAAGAGTTAGGAAGTCAACATCATCAGATTTAACTCGCATGAGGTGATAGATACAACCCTTGGAAATCAACTTTCTAGCTCCAGGATACGAGATAAACTTTCCTCTAGGTGCAACAAAATCACCCTTCCACTCTAAGACAGGTTCTTAGGAAATTAGAACATAACGGTTCGGGTTCCACAATCAATAGAGGCATAACAGGCGTGAAGCCAATCCATGTCAAGAATCAAATTGAAATCAACCATCTCCAACTCAATCAAATCAACAAGAGTATCCCTATGATGGATGGACACTACATAAGTTCTATAGATTCTCTCAGCTCGAATAGACTTACCCACTGGAGTAGAAACATCAAAGGGTTCAAGAAGACTCTCAGGGGTTCTATCAAATCTACTGGCCACATAAGGAGATACAATCGACAATGTGGCACCCGGATCCATCAAAACATAACAATTAAAAGTAAAGACTCGAATCATACCCGTTATGATATCGGGGGAGTTCTCCTGATCTTGGCGTCTACCCATTGTATACAAGCGGTTTGTTGCCCCGCCTGCGCTTGATGTAGTGGCCCTCTAGTTTCCTCCAACTGGTGGGGCTAGTGTAGTAGACTGGTCCTGGTCAGCCCGCTTTGGACAATCCCTCTTGTAGTGACCCACTTGGACACATCTATAGCATACATCATTCCTGTCATGACATCTCCCTACATGCAACTTGCCACACCTATCACACGGTGGCTTATCCTGTGAACCTTGAGCCACACTAGCTTGTGACAGGGATCCATGGGTTCTAACATTCTGAAATCTTTGATCATACCTACCTCTAGGCACAGGTGCACTAGTAGATGATGGTACTGGAAATCGATTACCATTGCCTTTCCTTCCAACATCATGGCTGGATGTCTTAGCTCTCTTACGCTTGAGCTCTTCCTTGTCATGTTGTCTCTCCTCATTAAGTTGTTGAACAAATGTCATCAGTCGCCCGATGTCCATATCACTCACAAGCATGGCTCATCTCCCATCTCTCTTGGGTCCTCTATTCAACCCATCAACATATATCCCCATCCTTCCCCTCATGTCAGCAATAATGTCCGGAGCATAGCGAGATAGTTGCGTGAACTTCAAACTATACTCTTGCATGGTCATAGAGCCCTGGTTTAGATTAGGAACTCCCTCACCTTAGCTTCTCTTTTCCCTCTTGGGAAGAAGCGTCCCAAGAAGGCTTCCTCGAACACTGCCCAAGTTAGACATGGAGGATCATCCTTTCTACCTTTCTTCCATTGGTCAAACCACAGTCTGGCCACACCTTTGAGTTGGTAAGCATCCAGGTCAACCCTATCGGCATCAGCCACATGCATCACTTGGAACACCTTCTCAAGTTCCTCCACATAGTTCTCAGGATCTTCAGTAGATGCCGACCCTGTGAACTTAGGCGGATTCATCCTGAAAATTCTCGAACTTTGGAGGTTTCATGAGAATTCGGTGTACCTGCTCCTTGTCTCATAGCAGGTGCTGTGACAGCCTAGGCTAGAGCTTGAATAACATGACGTAGTTCAGTATTGGAGACCTTATCTTGAGGGGGTTCTTAAACAGGGACAACTTGATCCACGGACTCCTTGGGCACTTGGGGCTTAGGTAGATTAACAACTTGGCTGGCAGGATATCCCCTACCTCTGACAGCTCTTCTGGGAGGCATGTTGTCAATTCTGCACACGTAGAGTACGAATTAGAAGAGGGTCTTCATAGAGCTTAACTTTATTGCACGAATTGGAATAAGAAGAAAAGGGTAACAATTCCTAATGTCCTATAGCCTCCTGCTTATGAAATATGGTCGACAATACACCCATAAACAAGACTCTACTAGACACGGCTTCATAGACTCCCTAAGACACTTGGACTCTGTGCTCTGATACCAAGGTTGTCACGCTCCGGGAGGGTACTCTTGGCGTGGCCGATACTCAGAGACTATTGCTAGTCTCCAAGTGAACCACTTAGCCTCATCACATCATTCAATCAATAAACTCTACTGAACAGCGAAAAGTATAAGTACATAAATGGGCACATCTTATCTAAAGTCTCAAATAAATATATAAAAATAAAGGCTAGTAGAAAGAACTAGCTCACAAGTCTCAACATCAACACTCAACCATCATCTATGAAGCCTCTATTACTAATCATGTGGTGCCAATGATAGACCGATGGCTACCTAAATGAAAATAAAGGAAATAGTCCAATATAACTCTAAAGCATGATGAAAAAAAAGCAATGGATCCTCCGGAGTAGGGGAGGCTTACCAAGTCAGCTTTTAATCTCAGATCTTCAATGGTGTACCTGTTGATGATCTCTATTACCTGCCTCTGCATCATAAAACGATGTAGTTCGGAGTGAACATTAGTACTTGGAATGTACTGGTATGTAAAATAGCTGAGTGAAACTGAAATATGTAGAATAATATGGAAGCAACATCAACTCAAAGTAATCATCAAAATAATATCAAATCGTCAAATATCTATCTATGCAAGAATAAAGAGTAGACAAGTGACACATCAATAACTCAAACTCATCAATCATCTCAGACTCATCTAAAAGGAACTCACCTCCTCTCATCTCATCTTAGAGGAGCTCACCTCCTCTCATCTCAACTCATCTCATCTCGACTCAGAGTACTTAAGATAGGAAATTTATGGGAGTTTCTCTTATTTGACAATAATCACTTATGGGTCAGTGAATGTATAACAATCTTACTGATGTTGCCACAGCCGTTCCAAACTTTCCAGGTAGGGAACGCTCCGAAACCATATCAGCTCACCCAATATGGAGTCAATACTCAACAGGTCAGTTATTTCCTTCATGGACTGTTACTCTCGAGGGAACCATAATATATGTGATGGTTTTATGCCTCACCTATGCTTGGCGACGTAGTTAATGAGTATAAGTGGGATTCACTCTTACCCATTTTGGTGCTCGATACTCCTCCCATGTCTCAATGCTCATAAAACCTCCATATCAACCAATCTCATAGGGACTCGAACCTCGTCAATGATTGGTATCTCATAGGCACTCAAACTCTATCATCATTCAACTCATAGGGACTTTAACCCTCTCATCAATCAATCTCATCAATGACTCAAGATTTAGAACAATCATTAAGAATCAATTGAATAGACACATCGGTAGAGTTCATTTATAGGGGCTCATAAGACAATCAAATTCTGTTAACTCATCATCATTCTCCCATCACAATCAACAATCTCAACTCAAGGTTCTAGACTCAATTCTCAAGTTCATTATGTATGCTTTTCAAATTATCATGTAGGGTTATGCAAGTTCTCATGAAAAATGTTCAATTCAAGAGAACAATTAGTATAAATCATCAACGCAGAAAAAAATGTAATTTCAAATAAAATTCTAAGAAACCATCAATGATCATGCATGTAGACTCTCCAAATCATCAATTCATCTATGACCATCTATGGGGAACATGAGAGAATAATCCCATGCTTTTAGTTTAGCCTACATACCTAGGATGCAACTACCAATCAAGCACGTTAAGGATTTCTTCTCAATTCTCTCAAACTCAAGCTCTTCTCTTCCCTTCTCAAGCCCTAGCCTTGATAGAATATTGGAATAGGACTTAGAATGGGGGTTTTAGACCTTTTTTATGTCGAAAAGACCTTATTAGATCATGTATAGAGTTTAGGAGGGGTGGCGAATTGACCGGAATGCCCCTTATAATAATTTAGAATTTTTTAACTCGGAGATGACCCAGTCCGTAACGCGAATTAGTCGCATACTGTGTATTTTTAGAAAACATTTCTAAAGGAGTTTTCTCAATCTCGTTGAAAATTTTCAAAAAAATATAAGTGTTGGTCTGCGATGGGGGCACGACGCGCTCCTATCGCGTACTAACACTGTTTTGTGTTTCGAATCAAAAAATTATCTTTTGACCGGGTTGCTCTAAAAATCGAGCGAGAGCATTTTCCTATTCAATTTTTCATGATGATCACAAATTTGGTCTTAGATTTATCATACAAGTATTGGAAGATGTGTTATGCATATACCCTCCATCTAGGGGTATTTTTGTAATTTTATCGGGTATTACAAATAGCCTATGCTTCCAGACAACTTAAGGTTCATGAGAGGAACTATCCAACCCATGATCTTAAGTTGGAAGCGGTGGTGTTTGCACTTAAAATCTGGCGCCACTACTTATATGGAGTGCTTATAGATGTATTTACTGACCACAAGAGCTTATAATATGTCTTCAATCAGAAAGAGCTCAACCTGCGACAGAGAAGATGGTTGAAGTTGCTCAAGGATTATGACATGAGTATTCTCTACTATCTAGGAAAAGCTAACATTATTGCTGACACTCTTAGCAGGTTGTCAACGGGTAGTAGAACCCATGGTGAGAAGGGAAAGAAGGAGCTAGCTAAAGAAGTGCATTGATTGGCTCAATTGGGAGTTAAACTTGAGGAGAATAATGAGAGAGGAGTTAATGTTTAAAATGGGTCTGCTTCATCCTTAGTTGCCGAGGTAAAGGAAAAGCAAGAACGAGATCCTACTATACTTCAATTGAAGGAGGCTGTCTACAAATAAAACGTGATGGTCTTCTCCAAAGGGGAAGATGGACTGTTTAGGTATTAGAGTAGATTGTGCGTTCCCGATGTTGATGGTGTTAGAGAGAGGATTATGGTCGAAGCCTATAGTTCTAGATATTCCATTAATTCTGGCTCTACCAGGATGTACTACGACTTGAGAGAAGTCTGTTGGTGGAGTGGAATGAAGAGGGATATTGTTGAGTTCATTTCAAAGTGTCCGAATTGCCAACAAGTTAAGGTTAAGCACCTAAGACCATGTGGATTGGCCCACAACTTTGAGATCCTTGAGTGGAAGTGAGAGATAATCAACATGGACTTCAATACTGGTCTACCGAGGTCTCGAAAGTAATATGATTTGATATGAGTGATTATGGATAGGATGACCAAATCAGCTCACTTTCGAGTAGTCAAGACAACCAACACTGCGGAGGAGTATGCCAAGCTGTACATTCAAGAGATTGTGAGGTTGCATAGAGTTCCCTTGTCCATCATCTCGGACAGAGGATCACAATTTACCTCCTAACTTTGGATGTCTTTCCAAAAAAGATTGGGTACCAAGGTGAATCTGAGTGCAACTTTTCATCCACAAATAGATGGCTAGGTAGAGCATACAATTCAGAATTTAGAGGATATGTTGAGAGCCTGTGTTCTTGATTTCAAGGAAAATTGGGATGATCACCTACCATTGATTGAGTTTGCATATAACAATAGTTATCATGTAAACATTCAATGGCTCCCTATGAGGCTTTGTATGGGAGGAGATGTAGATCGCCAATTGGATGGTTTGAGGTTAGAGAAGCGGAGTTGATTGGACCTGATCTTGTCCACCAGTCTATGGAGAAGGCTAGGGTCATTAAAGAGATGTTGAAGACTACACAGAGTCGCCAAAAATCTTATACTGATGTGAAGAGGTGGGACTTGGAGTTCGAGGTCAATGATTGGGTATACTTGAAAGTGTCACCTATGAAAGGTGTCATGAGATCGAGAAGTAGGGGAAGTTGAGTCCTTGCTATATCAGTCCCTATCAGATTGTGAAGAGGGTTGGAAATGTTTCTTACAAGTTAGAGTTGTCTTCCGAGTTAGATGCAATCCATCCTGTGTTCCACGTATCGATGTTGAAGAAGTTCTTTGAAGAACCTGCCTTGGTGATCCCAATTGAGAGTATTGGAGTGAAGGATAGCTTGTCCTACAAAGAGATTCCAATCCAAATTCTTGATCGTCAGGTTCGCAAGTTGAGAACCAAAGAGATTGTCTCAGTCAAAGTCCTGTGGAGAAATCAATTCATTGAGGAAGCCACATGGGAAGCTGAGAAAGAGATGAGAGCTAAATATCCGCACTTATTCGTGCCCAATGATGAGAATGTTGAAGGTAAATTCCTTACCCTTGACTTAATTAGATTGATCTATCCTTGAGTTGATATGTCTATTTTTGAGTCTGAATAGAGTTGATTGAGGTTGATAAGGAGTCGAGAGTTTGATTGATGGATGCGAGTATTGAGATGACTCTTGAGTTTATTCGCACCTTGATACCCACCTTTACTCATAATTCGAGGAGAAATGATCCCAAGGAGGAGATGATGTAACACTCGGTGAAATTACCGAAATACCCCTAGAGAAGAGGCATGCGTGTAACACTTCTTCCCATGCTCTAATAGCAAATTCGAGGCCAAATATATGATTAACATGAAAATTGAGTGAAAAAATGGTCTCGGTTGATTTTTATAGCAACCGGATAAAAAGATAATTTTTCGGATCGAAAATGAAAAATAGTGTCGGTGTGCAACAGAGGCGCGACGCGCCTCTGTAGAGGAGCTAGACCTAATTTGTTTTTCAATTTTTTCTACGGGATTGAAAAAACTCGTTTAAAAAACTGTAGGAAAAAATACACTGTAGCGTGCTCAGTCCGCGATGTGGACTGGGTATTCCGAAGTTAAAATTATTCTAATATTTGGGAGGGGAACTCCAGACAATTCCCAACCCCTCATAAACTCAAAAGATGATTAAAATAGGCTGTTTGAGCGTAAAAGGGGTCTTAAACCCCATTCTAAGCCTATTCTAAGTCTTGAAAAAAAGGTTAGGGCTTAAGAAGAGAAGAGAGAAGCGTAGATTGGAGAATTCAAGGGTGAACTCTTGAAGGTTGATCGCTAGAGCTTCACACCAGGTATGTAAGGCTAAACTAAAAGCATAAGATTATTCTCTCATGTGCCCCATAGATGGTCATAGAAGAGTTGAGAGTCTAAAGAGTCTACATAAATGATTCTTGATGTTTTTCTTGAAAATTATATTAATTACATGTATCTTCCTATGTTGATCTTGTTTTCTTGAATTGAATACTTTTCATGAGATATGGTATAACCGTACATGATTATTTTTCAAAGAATGCATGAATGAACTTAGGGATTGAGTCTAGAGCCTTGATTTGAGAATGTTGATTGTGATTGTGATTGTGATGTGAGAATGATGATGAATTGATAGAACTTGATAGTCCAGTGAGTCTCCTTAAACGAACTCTGATGAATTTTCTATTTGATTGTTCCCTAATGATTGTTCTAAGCCTTGATATGTTGATTGATGAGATGATTAGAGTCTTTATGATACTGATTGAATGATAGTGCCTCCATGAGGCCGATCGAATAACTTGATTAAGATGGATTGTCTTATGAGCATTGAGTCTTGGGAGGAGTATCGAACACTGAAATGGGTAAGAGCAATACTAACGCGCGCTCATTAACTATGCATCCAATTGTAGGTGAGGATTAGAACCGCTACATTATATTGAGGTTCCCTCTGGATAGAAGTCCCTGAAATAACAGATGACTTGTAGATTGCCGTCTCCATTTTGGATTACCCATTATGGTTTCGATTCGTTCTCTACCTGGCAAGTATCAAAACGGCCATGGAAATACCGACGGGATGTTGTACAATCATTGGCTCATAAGTGATTATTATCGGATAAGAGAAACTCCTAGAAAGTTTCCACATTGAGTACTCTGAGTCGAGATGAGATGAGATGGGTTGAGTTGAGTTGAACTCCATTGAATTGAGCCTGATTTGATTTGATGAGGTTTGATTGGTTGATGGTCACTTGTCTACTCTTTATTCTTGCTTTAGATAGATATTTGACATTTCGATTTGATGATTGTTCAGAGTTGATGTTGTTCCATATTATTCTACCTGTTTCTGTTTCATTTAGCTATTTTACATACTATACATTCCACGTACAGTCACTATTCGCTGCTACATAGTTTTATAATGCATATACAGGGATTAGAGATTATCAACAGGCGCATCATTGAGGATCTGAGACATTTAACTGATTGGTGAGCCGATCCTACTTTGGAGGATTCATTATATTTATTTCATCTAGCTATAGAGTTAGAATTGATTAACTTTATTTTAGATTGAGGTAGCCATGGGTCTGTCATTGACACCAATTGATAGTGATAGAAGCTTTATAGACTAGGGTTGGATGTTGATTGTTAAGATTGTGAGCTATTTTTTTCTACTAGCCGTTTATTATTATATTATTTTTAGTAATTGATGAGATGTGCCCATTCATTTTCCTTAGTCTTCCGCTGATTTTCTTGAGTTATTTGATTGAATGAATGTGATAAGGCAAAGTGATTCGCTTGGAGAGTAGCACTAGTCTCTAGGTGCCGGCCATGTCCAGGGTACCCTCCTAAGGCATGACACAGTCGCTGTCAAATATAGAATCTAACCATGGTTAGGGTCGATCCCACGAGGAATGTGGTCTAGACTTAGAATAGTGAAAGCAAATTTGAGTTATTAATCATCTTATTTCAAGAGGGGGAGTTTATAATTAAATAAAATGATAAATAAAACCTATTGAAATGTCAAATTATATGCACGTATTACGAAATCAGTGAAGGAATGTAACTAGGGTATTATGTTTTCCATGAATATATAATGCAGTATAACATCATATTTGTAACCTTTTCTAGTGTGTAATATGTAGAACTAGTAAGTTATGTTCACCTAAGTCGTTGGACCAACAAATAAATGAATTTCACCATGCAACTTGGGTCATCTATGGGGTTATGCATTACTAATCCTTACCATGACCTAGATTTAGCTTGGGCTGGCAAATAGATAAATTTCACCATGCAACTTAGGCCATCTATGGGTGTATGCATTACTAACCCTTACCATGACCCAGATTTAGCTATTACTTTGGCTAGCTATTCATGCTAATTAGATGAGTGTAATCACGTGAAATCTCTGTTATTTATCCCCTTTCCCATTCATTACCCCCTTGGTCCGACTAGTAAGAATAAGGCGAGTTCTAATGTAGGCCTCCGTTAAAAAGCAATCAATACGAAGAAATAAATAATGCATGCATGAACACTTTCCAAAGATTATAAATTATTCGATTTTTTACTTTGTTAATTCTTCATGGTTCCCACAACCCTAGTTGTGAATTTAGCTACTTATGTTCGTTGTATTAGATTCAATAGTCATTGATGTTTGCATAATTAAGAACTTATAACAAAGAACTGAAGAATGAAAATCCAAAATCTTCACTTGTATTACAATATGAATGTATCCAAAAGTATGAACAAGTAACAAAATAATAGAACATAATAGTTCGTCTAAGTACTCAAAAAATAAAATGCATAGCTGATAATATAGTGCATTCCATTCATAAATAAAACTGAAAACCGTATATATAGAAACAAGAAATCAAATCTTAGACAAATAAAGAAAACTAAATTCGGGTTGGACCACGAGCTAATTTACAGATCGTAGAAGATTTTACGGCTCGTGATCTGAGTCGTAGACTATCTTTTATAAAAATCAAAGGCCATTTCACGAGCATCACTTTACGATTCCATTTCATGAGCATCAATCTATGAATCATACTTTGGTTTATGAGTCGTAGTCTTCATTGTAGACTGGAATAGTGACTTTTTTGCATCTTCTTTCACGGGCTGGTCTACGGGTCGTAGTCTGAACTATGACTCGTACTATAGCTTCATAGTTTCTCCTGCACTTTTCCAGTGTTCCTTGTATCTCATCCAAGAGCACCATCGACGACTCGTGGATCAAACCATGGACTGTAATGGACTCATATAAGTCCAAATACTCGCAAAGTCTGCAACTTAGTCAAAATAGACCCAAATCTTATTTCTTGCAAAAACAAATCTTATTTATATCATTGTTTAGGCCGGTGATTTTTCCAGGTGAGTTAAGGAAAGTGCCATCATATTCTTCTGGTTGTGACTAGAAAACCCTCAAAAAAGGTTAATGTGGGTGATCTAATGCTCTTATTTAGTAATCTGCAAATAGTTTGATAATGGGATCTCCGGATCGCTGAATTGGCCATCAGTATTCTTTAAAATGTCATTTTTAAAAAATGATTTTCTTACTTTTAAAAAGGATATTCTTGACCTTTTACCCTTAATTGACTTCATTAAGTTTCTCCATTCATGCCCAACCCTCAAATAAATTATATTCGCACATTCTAAGTACTCTCAAGGAAGAAGCTAATGTTTTTCACCTTCAAGCCTCAGTCTAAATTTTCAAGTCAATATGTTTTCCAGGAATGTAAGGTTATTCATAGTGATGGGCTAAAATTTTCTTCTCACCCTGCATCTAAATTTGGCCAGTAAGAGTTTAATCTATGATTTTAACCATGTTTTCTTGAGTTGTTGAATTAATCATAATTATTTTTCATTGAATTCTATGTAATTTTATCGAGAATGTGTTTCTCAATATGATCTAGTCATTGAATGTTGTTCATGCTTATTTTCACATGAACCATAGTTTGGTTGATGAGTTGAAGGTTTTACATTACTACATATATTATGCATTATTTTCAGTAAAGTAAATATATTTCTAAATCATTGGATGGAAGAAGAGCTTTAAGAGAATTCGAATATTTCAAGTGCATAATTAAATGTACTTTAAATGGAGTGAGTTACTTTTAAAAAAAGCATAATGAGTTTGAGAAAGAGCTTTTAGTAAATTAATGAAGAGTTCACGTATGCTCTAAAAAAGTAATTTGAGTAGCAACTCAACATAAGAGTAGTATGAGCGTTAAAGAGTGGTATTGAGCATCGATGTGAATACGGCTTAAGATAGCAATAACTCTATAACCTGCGGTGTAACATATATAGGATCATACATTGATTTAAATGACTCCTCACTTAGCCTCATAGAGAGCTTTTAGATGGATCCATGTAGCGGCGAAGCTAGAACTTTTGCTAAGGGAGTTCAACGCATAAACAAGAAGCTTAGGTGATAATGCAAGTACACAATGAGCATAGTATCCCCCTTGGCATGCTTTTTGTACAAATAACCATAGTATTTCATTGATTTATATGAGTAAATACCAAACTAATCAAAGATATCGAGAACAAAGATATATTGATAAAAATAATTTTAGTGAATCGATTGTATTACATAAGTTAATTCCTAAAATATATGAAAATTAAGGGATGAAAAAGGGAACAAGACGGGGAAGAAAAATATTTACCTTCACCCATTAAATTTAACTTATATTATCGTATTGCATTAAACATTGCTTCTTACTTTTATCATGCTCCATTGAGCATTTTTAAAATTTCTTGTGCTTTTCATACTTTTACTTTGTAATGTTTTACCTTATTTTGCACTTTTTTTAAATTATAAATTATTATACATTCAATCACATGTTACTATGAAAATCGTCAAGATTCTCTAAAAATGTGTAAGAGTAGAGTTACTAATATTATGATGCATATTCAGAAGATAAATAAATGACATCATCAATTTTTCTTAGTTCTTATAGTTCAATTCAATATTTTAATCATCATCTGTGTAAAAGACAAATGACAAATGAATCAAATAAGTTTAATTTCGATCTCTTTAATATAAAATTTAAAAAATATTCCCGAAATTTTATTAAATTATTATTGTTAAAAGAATATTGAAGATTTTTAAATTTCTCCATTCAACTACATCTAATTTACCTTATTCTTTTTTAAAAACAATTACATTTATATCTCAATTTCAAGTTTAATTTAATTCATCATTTATTAAAGAGTTTACTCAAGTTAGTACATGAAAGAAGATTTACGTTGAAATAAAATGAAAATAACATAATAAGGCAAACATATGACATATATTTACATTATACAATTATAATTTGAAAAACTTACAATTTATAACTATAATTAGGATTTTATTGTTATAGTTAGAGTTTTGTTCCTATTTTCTCTCTCCTCTCTCTCTGCAATTTCTTGCATATATACAATTATAAATGTATAACAGCTGAATATATATAATTTTAACAGATACACATAGTCAATTCGACAGATATACATATACAATTCGCCTCTCTCCTCCCTCTCTTGATCTCGCTCGCCTCCCTCCTCCCTCTCTCAGTCTCACTTGCTAGATATACAAATACATATTTATATTAATTACACATATACAATTATCTGACAGATATACACATATAATTTGACAAATATACATATACAATTCACCTATCTCCTCTCCTCTAGGTCACATAACTGAGGTTATATTGTGCAATTCTGTAAAATATAACTATTTGACCATATTAAGTTTCAAGACTAAGCTATTTATGAAAATTCCCCAATAAAATGAATAACAGGTATAAAATGAATAAAAAATTGTCTAATAAATTTAAACAAAGACAAATTAGAAAAAAAAGGCATAAAAGAGAAAAATAATGAAAGAAGAGAAGAAGATCCAAGACCAAAAGTTGAGCCCAAATTGGAGCAATTCTTGATACCTTTATCGAGTATATTAAACTTCTCATTTGTGTTCAAGGGGTTCATTTGTAATATATATATATACATACATATATATATATATATATATATATATATATATATATATATGTATATATATATATATATATATATATATATATATATATATATATATATACATATATATATAGTGTAATTTTTTGACGAAGGGGGTTCACTCCACCCTTGGATCCATGAGATGAGTTGCTTCCCTTACCAGGACAAGGTACTGGGATGACTCTGGCAACATGAATAGTACGGTGTATCATTACGAGACTCATAGTTGTGGTTGACGATTAAAGAAATTCTCCAAGAAAATAACGTGTTTTTATTTATTTATATCATTATATATGATTAATTATAAAGTTTCATTATTTAATATACGTGCATGTTTTACTGTTATTTGAGTTATTTCAAGTAATGCTTTTAGCATGAGCACTCAGTTTAGTTAAGTATTTTTCTTAAGCTATTTTACATACTGTATATTTTATGTACTAACATCATTTGACGATATATCTCTTTATGATACAGATACAAGTGTTAGAAATCATCAATAAGCTCTCCATGAAATCATAATTTGTCATCCTTTGGTGAAATCTCCATAAAATCAGACGACTTCATTTATTTATGTTCTTTCAACTTTAGTAGTTTCTTTGTGGTAGCGATGGGGCTTGTCCCGACACTTATCCTTATGTTATTATAGACTTCATAGACAAGATTGAGTTAGACTAATTTATATTATTTTCAGATGTTAAACCCTTTGATTGCTTATATCCATTTGAGTAATTTTTAGACTATGGCACAAGTATGTTTCTTAAATGTTTTATGTGCTCATTGTTAAGTTTCCTCTACAACTCAATAGTCGGCCATGCCAAAGATTTATTTGGGACCACAAATAATTTTCGTTTAACGGCCACTCCTTGAGTGTAGACTTGAGCATGACATTTGGTTTCTTAAAAAAAAAAAAAACAGAAGAAGAAAATTCTTCTTTTCAATATATATATATATACACACAAACAAAAGTAGCATATCTCATTAGTTTGGCTAGTTTCATTTAAGAATTTTATTCTTCATTTTTTATCAATAATTTTTTTATTTATTTTATGTTTTGCATTACTCGCTCTGTTCGATATTACATGACATCGTTTTCTTTTTAGTTCGTCCCAAAAAGAATATCATTTTACTATAATTGGAAATAATCTAACTTTAGAATTTCTCCTTTACCCGTAGTGAAATGATTATCAACCACAAAAATATCTACAAATTGTTTTAGGCTATAAGTTTCAAAAATCTTTTTTCCTTAAATGTCGTGCTAGGTCATATGTTTTTTTATATATATTATTTACTTTTTTAGTAAAATAATCTTAATATTAAAAGTGCGTTAATACTTGTTCTTTTTCATAATTGACTCTAAAAATTATTTTTTAAAAATAATTAGTCAAACACAATATGCTTCTGAAAAATACTTTTCTAATGAATTAGTTGAACACAAATTATATATAATTTTACGAAAATGCTTTTCTAAAATAGTGTTTTGCCGATTGGCCAAATAGAATCTAAGCTCTTAACTACATAACACCCCAAAAATTTCACTTTCAAATAAGCAACAACTAGTACATTAAGCAACATGGCTTGTACTTTCAATAGGTTTCATGTGCCACCTGAGGCTTTCTTGTGAAAATTGAGCTAGTGGTATTCCTCAAGTGTTGAAATTAAAAAATGTGATAACTTTGACCATACAAGGTCAAAGCTGTCCTTAATTAGGGATTAGAGGGATTTAATTTAATTGAGGGGTAAAGTGTATATTTCAAAACTTTATTTTTTTGTTCAAAAACATGTATAATCTTTTTAAAAAATTTTAAAAAACAAAACATTCATCTTTTCAAATTCTCACATCCTTTTAACTACCCCTTTTCTACTCACTCACGATCAGGCACAGAAGAAAGAAAAAAAGGGTTTTCTTGTTTAGTTCTTCTTCTTCTCCTTTCTTTCTTCACTGTCTTTTCCATCTTCCTTGTTACTATCATTCCGTCACTGCCATTCCATCATCCTCAACTTCGTCGCCTTGTCATTTTCCTTGTGAAGGTAAGATTTTGTTTATTTTTTCACGGCTATGGTTTTGATTTTTGTTGTACAAATGATTATTTATGTCGAGGAAGATGAAAAAATATGTATTTGTTATTGCATACTCTAATTTCTACTTGGTGTGGTTTGATTTGTTGTTCTACTCTTTAAAGATGACAATTTTGGGTGTGGGTGTTGTTGTTTTTGTAGTCATTGTGAGAAACATATTTGGTTGGTTGGTTGATTTTGTGTGTGGATGTTGTTATTATAGTGATTGTGAGAAAAATGTTGGGTTGGTTTGGTTAGGTTGATTTCGAGTAGGGTTGAGAACAATTGTTGAAGTATTACAATAATTGGGTAACTGGGTAGGGTTGTTCTTGTTGGTGTTGTTTGATTTGTTGTCTTCTTTGATAAAACTTTTGGGTATGATGGGAGTTGTTTTTGTTTGATTTTTTTATTGTAGTACTTTGTGAGAAAAATGTTGGGTTGGTTTTGTTGATTTTGAGTAGGGTTGCAACAATTGTTGAAGTACGTACAACAATTGGGTGAGGTTGCTCTTGTTGGTGTTGTACTCTTTGATAAAATTTTTGGGTGTCGGTGTTGTTGTTCTTGTTTGATTTTTGATATTATAGTCATTGCAAGAAAAATGTTTTGTTGGTTGGTTGATTTCAAGTATGGTTGGTTGCTCGATTTTAAAGTATTGACAACAATTGTTGAACTAATTAGAACAACTATTGTGGTTGTTGTTTTTCTTTGATTTTAGTTGTTATGCTTTTTGTTAAAAAATGTATTGCATGCCGTAATTTCTACTTGGGTAGGGTTGTTCTTGTTGGTGTTGTTTGATTTATTGGGCTCTTTGAGGATACATTTTTGGGTATATGGGTGTTGTCGTTTGGTTGTTGTTTTTGTTGTACTTTTTTGTGAGAAAAGAAAACATGTTGTTCATGTAGGGAGGTTCTTCAACAATTGCATTTTTTTGTCTTTATTGAGAGTGATTGATAAAACTAATAGATTAACTTTATTTTGTGACAAGACTATCTACTTTAATTGCCTGATCAAAATGAAAAAATCCTAGACCCGATGTTCCTACTAGAGCTTCTAGAAGGAGGCTCATTATATCTAAAGACGAAGATGATGAATCACAGCAAGATTTGGCAAATCTTATTGAACAAGTCATTACTGAGGCTGCTGCTGGTGCCAATCTCACAACTGCTGGACACAGTTCCTCAGCTGCTGCACCCAGTTAATCAGTTGCTGCTTTCGGTCCATCAGTTGCTAGAGACATTCCTTCAGTTATTGGTGCCACTCCCACAACTGCTGGTGCTTGTACCTCAGCTGCTGCACCAAATCACACAGCTGGTGAAGACAGACCCTTAAATGTTGTAGACACTCTCACAGATGATATGACAGTCCTTAAGCTACTGCAGATACTCCTATAATTGTGGCTTTCAGGTACGCTGATTATAGCTTTGAGACGGGGTTTTGAATCAAGGTAAGAGTGGTGATCTCAGGATAAAATCTGAAATTGGGAAATAATTTTCTGATTTTAAAATTTTTTTAGTGAATCAAGAATTGGATAACCTTTTTAGGTCTACGGTATTTGGAAAATACTTATACATAGGTGAAGGAAACACCCCAAGGTTTCAAATGAAGTTGATGTATCAGCTTCTTCGTCATTGGATAAAAAATCAGAACAATTTTGGGGTTAATTTTTGTGGCATGCCTATTTGTTTTAGCATGAAAGAGTTTGCGGTTGTTATCGAGTTGAATTGTCACCTACCACCTCCTCCTGCCTCCTAATCTGCCAAGGTAAAGAGGAGATATAAAAGGACTATTGATGCAATGCACAAGAAGCATTGCAAATCGAAGGAGATGCTTGGCCTTTTGCAGTCAAGTGATGCCAATAAGAGTGTTGAGAAGTCCCTGTGTTTGGTTTTTCTTTGTACATGATATTCTTATGAGTACAGATCCAGGGACTAATGCGATGAATCCTTGGTTCAAGCTATCGGCTGATCGAAAGACAATCTGTGCCTATCCTTGGGGTCGGGATAGATATGTCCTCACCATGGGGTATTTGAGGAATGCCGCAACATCGACTAAAAAGTGTGCAAACCTATACGATTTTCTGTGGGCTTTTGTGGTAAATTTTATTTATTATATTTTTGTTGTAGTATTTCTTATATTTATTTTGTTATCTTAATTAATAATTATTTATGGCATCGATTTATTTAGGCTCGGACTTTTGAAGTCATTCCTCACATACGGAAAATATTCAAAGAGTTCGATGAGGAAGTACTTTCTTCAAGACTTCTTTAATGGTTGGCGGTGCCAAAAGAATGGTAAAGTCAAGACACACAAACTCTTTGATCCACCAGAGGATGAGGTGAGTGTTACAAAAGTTGTTGTCTTTTCTCTTTAACAGCTGTTGTCTTCTCACTTTAACAATTATTGTAGTTTATTAATATTTATTGTCTTCTCATATTTTAGTATATTTGTTAAGATAATTTTATTTAATTTGTAGATTGTTTATCCATGGCTAATTCCGATTGAAAGTGCGAAGGAGATAGACTTTTGGATAGGATTTGTGCCACTCCAGGAAAATGAAGACCCAAGGATTTTGAAGCTGGTAAAAGATTTGACTGGTCAAAAAAGATTTTCTTGTGGATGTTGGTGTTGATGCTGGGGTAGGTGTTGATGCTGCTAGGAGAGGTGTAGATACTGTTGGGATAGGTGTAGAAGTTGTTGGGGTAGCTGCTGATAAAACTGTAATTGGGGAAGCAACGACTGCTTGTGATAGAGGAGGATTTTCTCCTCTTGGTGGAGGTAATTTTAGAACTCAATGCACTGTTAGTAGATCCGATCATCTGTGTGCTGGGACTTCTAAGGTACCTTATGGTACTTTTCATTGTTAAATTTGCCATGATAGGATGATGGAAAAGGTAGAGCCATTTGAGCAAACCTTGAATACTATATGTCCAAAAGAGATGTCATTCCGCAATCAAGGGTGGTGTCGCTGTGTACTCCTATCCATGAGCAAATGAGGCAATGACGAGTTTCAAAAGCACTCATGAGCACTACAAAGAGGGAAACAATGGCTAAAGAGGAGCAACAAGCAACAATTGCTAGGGAGGAGCAACAAGCAACAACTGTTAGGGAGGAGTAGCAAGCAGAAACTGCTACGGAGGAGCAATAATCAGCAGATGGTACGAAGGGGCAACAACCAACAGATGGTATAAAGGAGCAACAACTGATGAGATGATGTTGTTTAATTAAAGTTAGGATGATGTTTATTTAATATTTGGATAATAGGTTTATTTAATGTTTGGATAATGGGTATTTTTAATGTTTGGATGATGGGTTTTTTTTGATGTTTAGATGATGGATATTTTTAATGTTTGGATGATGGCGATTTTGTTATTTTCTAGACTTTTTGGGGAAGTTGATGATGGATAATTATTTTATGAAC
Organism: Solanum rostratum; assembly: GCA_029948455.1. Classification (NCBI taxonomy): domain Eukaryota; kingdom Viridiplantae; phylum Streptophyta; class Magnoliopsida; order Solanales; family Solanaceae; genus Solanum; species Solanum rostratum. The sequence goes on along the minus strand of CM057055.1, from coordinate 43,607,837 downwards.
ATATGTATTTTTTTATTTTCTCACTTTTTTGGAATGTTGACAATGGATATTTTATGTTATAGAAATATCTCCTTTTATAGAAATATCTCCTGTAAAATGACTCGACCAAGTCATCTATAGTCTTCACATTTGCTGTGAATATGACTCTGCAAGTCAATATATTGCTAGGGCTTTCCTTATATCTGCTGTGAAATGACTCAGCAAGTCACCTACTTACTGGGACAGTTTTAACATTTGCTATGAAAATGACTCAGCAAGTCAGCATCTTGCTGGGGCTATCTTGATATCGACTGTGAAATTACTCAACAAGTTACCTACTTGCTGGGGCAATCTTAACATTTGTTGTAAAAATAACTCAGCAAGTTAGTATCTTGCTGGGGCTATCCTTATATCCACTTTGAAATGAATCAGCAAGTCAACTACTTGCTGGGATAGTCTTAACATTTGCTGTGAATATGTATCAGCAAGTCAGCGTCTTACTGGGACAATCATACCATTTGCTATGAATTTACTCAACAAGTTAGCTTATATTGAACAATTTCCTTTGTAAATGTCATATATAGTGATAAATTAAGTTGTAGTCCAATTCCAGATTAAAAGCTAGACTTAGTAGTGATTTTATACATTGAGGTGGTAATTAGACAAGTAATATACAATCTATTGAGTAATTGCATATGCAAGTGATGGTAATTAAGTAAATTGATTATTAGTTGGTTGTGTCAATATAATTTATAATATATGAGGTGGAGTTAGTCCAATGTTGGATCAAATGCTAGAATCAGTAATGATCTTATACATTGAGATAGTAGTCACACAAGTAATAGGATCATAGTTGTAGATCATACTTATTGTAGTTGATTTTTTCATTAATTAGTTCATTTGATCGTGATTATGGATGATTATAGTGATTTTAGTCCAATTCAACACTAGAAATAAGTCGATGGTAAAGATTTTGTTTGAATTTGTTAGCAAGTTGGCTAGTTGTAAAAATTATTGTAAAATATCCCAGCAAGTTATACAATTGTTGAATTTTTTAGCAATTTCTGTAAATTGTGTAGCATTTGTTGAACTCTTCTATAGCAAGATAATTAGTTGATATAGCAAGTTGACTATAAGTTAATGATATCAATCATATCTAGTGATAAATTGAGTTGTGTTATTACAATTTTAGATTAAAAACTAGATTCAATAGCGATCTTATACATTGAGGTGATAATTAGACAAGTAATATACAATCTATTGAGTAATTGCATATGTAAGTGATGATGATTAAGTAAATTGATTATTAGTTGGTTGTGTCAATATATTTTATAATATATGAGGTGGAGTTAGTCCAATGTTGGATCAAATGCTAGAATCAGTAATTATCTTATACATTGAGATAGTAATTACACAAGCGATAGGATCACAATTGTAGATCATACTTATTTTAGTTTTTTTCATTAATTAGTCCATTTGATCATGGTTATGGATGAATATAGTAATTTTAGTCCAATTCAACGCTAGAAATAAGTCGATGGTAAAGATTTTGTTTGAATTTGTTAGCAAGTTGGCTAGTTATTGAACTTGTTATAGCAATTGCTGTAAAATATCTCAGCAAGTAATATAGTTGTTGAATTTTTTTAGCGATTCCTGTAAATTGTGTAGCATTTATTGTAAAGGCAGTAGCAATTGCTGTAAGGTCAGTAACAATTGCTGTAAAAATTATAGCAATTGTTGGGAAACTCTGTAGCAATTACATAAATGGTATAACATTTTCTATGAAGTCAGTAGCAATTGCTAAAAGGTTAGTAACAATTGTTGTAAATGAAGTAACAATTGTTATAAACTACTGCAAGCCTGCAATATATAGTATAGTTTAAAATACAATTTGTTAATACCTGATGCATTCGATGAAAAATGTATTCAAATAATAATAATATTGATAATATTAAGTAACAACAAATATCAATTGTAGAAATAATATTTTGCATAAAATTAATATGCAAAATGAAACAAGTTCACAAACACCAAATAAAAGTGAGTGTTCTTATGTAATATTTCGCTCCGAGCATGTAGTTCTCTTGTGCCCAACCCTTTTGTATATGAAACATTTGTTCTTTTTGCTTGGAAATGATTGCCCGATACTTGGACGCCTCTTCTTTCCCTTTCTTCACACCTTTCCCGGCACAATATATGGAGGAAGTATTTCCCTTACTAAAATCTCTTTAGGAACTTCCTAAAATTGTTTAGACGTGCAAAAATGTATATCTCTACCTTATAATATTAAGAAGCATACTCATAAATACGCCTTCCATAATCTTTACCATATTGACATCGGAGCGCCGTCATTGCATGCAGACAAGGTATTTTATCAAGATCAAAGACTCTGAAAGTACAAGATTTGCAATGAAGATCAATCGTTACCACTGCATCATGACCGGAGACAATATATCTACGACTGACAATTTGATGAATTAATAGCTTGTTCCCTAAATTAATATTTTTTGCAATGACCTCCGCTATCGAAAGGATCAAAATGGTTGATGCATTGATGAACTCCATTCGTCTTTGGTGACATTTTTCATCAAATTTCTTATTTATTTATCAAATAGAGAAGGAATGAGAAATTCTCTTTCAACAACAAAAAGTGCATTAATCAAATTAATGATGTTTGATGTCATAATTAAACCTGTAAATGCTGCAACAGATATTATAGAATTTAATTACTAATATTTTTAAAAATAGAAATTACTGCGACATATATTAAAGATGATGCAGCAGATGCAACAGTTACTATGACAGAAGCATCAACTTGAGCAACAGTTAATGAAGCAAATGCAGCAATTAATGGAACAAATGCAAAATTTAATAACACCATAACTATTTCCCAAAAGAATGCCCTGCTCCATATGTGAAATTTAATTTGTTCAAGATGTGTGGCAGCCCCTTGTACCATATCTCTAATTTGATTGAAGTGGTCATTAAACTCACTTACATTGTATGCTTGTGCGGCCTTGTAAAAGTGATGGATGATTCTTCCATTGTGAAAATTAGTTCAAATATTTTCAGCAAGGTGCCACATGCAACAACCATAATGAGCCGAACGGTAGACAATTGAAACCATTTTTTATGCTTGGATGCCGTTCTGAAATTATGCACAAGTCCATAGTATCATCTACAAAACTACTCATTTGCTCAAAAAAATACTGACAAGAGGCATCACACTCGGAGTCAACAACACAAAATGCGACTGAAAATGTTTCTCAGCATCCTGTACAACAACAAACAAAAATATTCCACTATACTTGTCTTTTAAAATGTTCTATCGACGGCTATGACTTTTCTCATATGCTTAAAACCAAGAACCCAAGCTCCCATGGCCAAAAAATTACTTAAACTTACCATTTTCATTGAGCTCCAATGCCGTTTTGATCCTCGGATTTACAGTGCTAAGCATATAATGATATGTGTCAAGCACTACATATTCATGCTTGTGTGTTCCCCTTATCAAAAATTTCACAATTTCACTTTCCTTCCAAAGTTTTCAATAATTTGCCTTGCATTCCAATTCAACACGAAGGATGGCCATTTACCTTTGGGAAACCAATCTGTGAAGTATGGACAAATTACTTTGGCCGTAGCATGTGGATTATGGCTCATCATTTGTTGAGAACCATAAGTGTGAAACTTTTCATACTTTCTAATACAAAATGTGGCACAATTCTTAAGCTTCACAACTCTCAGCTACCACTTGCACTCAGCATGTACATATTTGACACAACATACAAGACACGAGTTATCACCTTTTTGACTCTAAATTATTTCTTCAAACAAGCTATTTTCAATGCAATATCAAAATCTTGCTTATTCTTAAATATCATATCATTATAAAAATCTGTTTCATCATCTTAGACTTGATTCGACTGTGTTGATTGTGTATTTGCTGGTGTGTTGCTAGCAATTTCTGGAGTAGGCGTTTGCTCACCTCTCTATCTTGAATGTCTGTATCCATCACATTAAATTCATAATTCAACATTTGTTGATTTTGAGATGTATTTTGGTTCACTACCAACCTTTCAACCATGTATACCCGTAGAATGGGTCTTCCTTCATCTTCTAAATAAATCTGTAAACTCACTTGATTTTTTATTCTAAATAAAGCCACTCTCGGTTTTTCGCTACAAGAATGCATTTAAGTGATATCATATATTTTGGCTCACAACTTAATTCATAGTTGGCAATAATTTGATTCACAAAATCCTTATACGTGATGTCTTGATTCACAATCATACTAGCGTCTCAATCATTTCTTTGCCTTTCTAACGCCAAATAAATGATTGTTGGACTCAATCCATTCACCATGACAATCAACTCCTAATATTATTTTGTCTCCCATTTATGATGTTGAAGATACCTAAATAAATTGTAATTTTTAAAAACATGAGAAAACTGTACAAAAATGTAACAACTGCTGTATTTTATTCAACAACTACATCATAAGTTGAAATATCAGATGCAGCAAGTACTGCAGTACATTCAACAGTTACTGAAAACTGCTGCTGGAAGTATACTTCAACTATTATTCTATATCTTTTAGCAACTGTTGCATCTGTTTCAACACCTGCTGCAACATTGCTGAAAATAGCTTAATAGTGAAAAATTGCAACAATGGTGAAAACAACAATAAAAATACAAAACTCAAATAAATAAGGTGACATTCACTTTTATCAGTCATAATAATGATCAAAAGTTACCTTTCAAGTAATTTTCAAAGCTATACGAACAAATGCCCCAAATATTATTTTTTTTCCTCCCAAATTTGAAGCTCCAATGTTGGAAAAATAGTGACAAGAAGAAGAAGAAGAAGAATAATGTCACGCCCCAAGAGGGTACCCTTGGCATGGCCGACAGTTTGAGACTATTTTTAGTCCCCAAGCGAACCACTTGGCCTCGTTATCACCTCATACTCAACAACAGAAGAAAATACTCAAAGAAAAGAGTGTAAAGTATGTAAACCAACTGTTTACTAAAAAGGAAATTTCCTATAAATGAGAGTTGGAAAAACAATACTCAACATCCTCTACTCAATGTCTATGAAGCCTTTACCTCTAACATCTAGATGGTACCATGATAGACCATGGATACCAACTCAAAAGAAAATAAAGTAAAAAAACTAAGTGAAAGTAAAAGGTCTCCTCCGAAGGTAAGGAGGGCTCACCATCTCTGTAATCACGAATCTTAACGTGCGTTTACTGAAGTCCTTTAATACCCACCTCTGCATCATAAAACGATGTAGTCCAAAGGAGACATACGTCAGTATATGGAATATACTGGCATATAAAATAGCTGGAAGGGAAAGGACATTTTTAAATTAAGTCTCTCAACTCAAAATGAACTTATCTCAACCCAGTAACACATGCAAGTGTAAGAATAAAGTCATGCTTTGAAAATAACTCAATAGTATGCAACTCAGTCAAATATGCTATGCAGATTGGGAAGTTTCTCTAACCGAAAGACATCCCACCATCCTCTTTGATGGTGTACAACGAAAACGACATCGTTGCTCGCCCGTCCATTACTTGCCAAAGTAAGTACATCAACCTCTACATCAGTAATTATGATCCATCAGCCTCGTCCATCCTTTTGGAACAGGAGTTGCCAGAACGTGTTGCACAACTATCCTATGTGGGCAACATAGTTATGGGGTTTTGGGTCATCTGTACGCAACCCAACTCGATTCTCAATATTACTCCCCAAAACATTTTCTTTAAAACTCAACTCAAACATCATCATCATCATCATTATCATCATCTTCCATCAAAAAATATATTTGAAAAATTTATTTACGTCATCATCAAATATTTACTCAAAACGTCATTTAAATCAATACTCAATTTCATAAAAACTCATCAAACATAAAGTGTTTTCTTTTGAAAACCTATGATTCGGAAATCTTTACATATCTTCAAGACTCCTTCTCAAGTTAGTATTTATGCTCAAAACTCATTTTCATGCAAACTTAGTAAATATGCTCAAAAATCATTCTTGCTCAATATACGAAACAACCAACAATCTCGATTTAAAAAATGCATAAAATAATATTGAATGAAATCATCAATTAGGGTTCAATTCATATAAACGAAGACATGAACATGTATCCAAACAAATACTCAACTCAACATGATCATTAATATATTCTTATGTTATTGAATGATAATTAACTCATAGACTCAATTTGGGAACTCAAGAAAACTCAAACTTAATGCACCTCGAATCAAAGTATGTGAAGGGGCACGTGGACGAACTCAATCCAATGTTGTGTTAGCCTTACATACCTGGAATAAAGGTAGACGATCAACTTGGCTCGAGTCTGGCTTGAATTCCTCGAATCCTTGCTCTTCTCTCTTCTCTTTAGCCGTAGGTCTTTTTGTTAAAGGTTTTGAAAAGACTTAGAAGAGGGTTTAAAAACCTTTTTATACTTAAAAATGACATTTTTTGATCATATATTAAGTCTAGGAAGGATTTGGAAAGGTCTAGAATGGGGTCCGCGATGCGGACTGGGTTTATTTTCAGTATTTTCAACAAAAACTCTCTGAACGAGATTTCTAATCCCGTAGAAAATTTTTAGGATAAAATCAAGTGTTGGTCGGCGATGGTGGTGCGTCGTGGTCTTGTCGCACACCTGGAAGGTTCGCGTTTTTGCATCAAAAAATTATCTTTTGATCTGGTTGCTTTAAAAATTAACCAAGATCACTTTTCCACTCAATTTTTCCTGTTGATCGCAAATCTGAGGCGCATGGGAAGACACGTTATGCGCACATCTCTCTTCTAGGAGTATTTTGGTAATTTCGCCAGGTGTTACAAAGAAGAAGAAGAAGAAAAAGAAGCCGATGTTGTAGTAGAAGAAGAAGAAATTCTTAGGAAAGGTACAAAGAAGAAGAGAATTCGCGGCAGCCGGTCGGAAATTTTCCAAAATAGGTCAATTATGTATTTTATTTTAGTGGGTTGAAGTGTACAAAAAAAAAACTTGAGGACTTATTTTAAAATGGTCAAATGTTGTCAACTCTTAATTATAAACTTGTCACCTACACCTAATTCTTAAAACTTAAGTCGCTTTTTTTAAAAAAAATTTGAAACAATTTTTGTCACCCTTAATTCAGTGTCCCAACTTTCTTCAATATACTTATAGACTAATTAAATATCTTCATTTACTTTAATTTAGCTATATGGAATTGATAATTAGACCTTTTGTGACACCTAGTAAAATTAACAAAATACTCCTAGATGAGAGAGGCTTGCATAACACGTCTTCCCAAACTTCGATGGCAAATCCGAGGCCAGAATTGCAACCAGCACGAAAAAATGTGTGAGCGAATGGTCTTGGTTGATTTTTAAAGCAACCAGATCAAAAGATAATTTTTTTGATACGAAAATATCATTCCAAAAAAGTTTGTGATAGGCCCGTGACGTAGACATGTCGCAGACTTATACTTGGAGGCGATCCCAATATTTTCTACGATATTAGAAAGCTCGATCGAAATTTTTTGACAAAATACCCCTAAATTTGACCAAGGCAGGCTTGGTACATCGAAGGGAAAATTTTCAGTTTTTCTCGAGGGGCATTATAGATCTTTCCCCACCTCTTTTATACTTAACCCATAACTAATTTAGGTTGTTTTAGATATAAAAAGGATTTTTAACCCATTTCTAAGCCTTCTGAACATTCTAACAAAAGACCTAGGCTAAAGAGAAGAGAGAAAAACGAGGAGTCGAGGAATTCAAGCTGGATTCGTGCCAAGTTGATTGTCTAACTTCACTCCAGATATGTAAGGTTAAACTAAAACATGAAATTGTTCTTCCATGTGCCCCTTGATTTAGAGAGATTGATAGAATGAGCGTATTGAGCCTCTTTATATGTTTTTCATGAATGTTTGCTTATAAATTTTATGTATCCTATGTATTTTCTATTGTTGATGATCATCTTAAATTTGATTTACCGAATATATGTTTTACATGAGATTTTTCATAAACCCTATATGTTACTATATAAAAGACTGCATGAATGAACCAAGGTTAGGGTCGAGTCCAAAGGGAATACATAGACTTAAGAGAATCCAAATAATGCAATTCAAGTGATTAACCAACTTACTTCCCCAAAGGGGGCGGGGGTTGAAATAATTAGTAGTAAAATAGACCTAACTAGCACAAAAGTTATATCAATATGGAGGGAAACTAGGGTATTGTGCTTTCCATAATTCTCTAACTCAGTATCACCGGATAACCTAATTCTTTTCTAGTGTGTGGCACGCAGGACTGTAAGTTAAGTTCACCGATCCCTTTGGTCCAGACAAGAGGTTAATTTCACTATGTGACTTGGCCTGTCTCCATATTGTATATTACCAAACCTTACCTATTAGTCCCAGTACAACCTCCCCTTGGCCCAGGTTGGTTGATTAGACGAGAACACATAGATCGAATCTTGTTAATTAATCTCTTTTCCTATCCATTACTACTTGGTCCCAGTTAGTAACACTAGGAGGTGACTAATGATGGCCACCATCATAAAACATGCAAAACGAAGAGAGTTAATTAATATATGCATGTACACTTTCTAAGAATTATGATTTATCCAATTTTACCTTGTTAGTTCTTTATGGTTCCCACAACCCTAGTTGTGGATTTAGCTGCTCATGATTTATGTAGATGCAAGACTTATGAATTGGAATAACATAATAGAGCACTTATACAATTGAATGAAGAACAAGAAAATCCAAACTTCAATGAGAATCACAAGATTATAAGATCAAATCAAAGTACAAGCGTTTCTCAAATATCTCCAATGTTTTCTATACTTCATCTCACTATTTTCCCTCTCTACTAGTCGAATTCTCTGCGCACTTCTGTAAACTTTATGAAAAATAACCTAAAAACCTATTTATAATATTTAAAATACAAATCCTAAATAAAATATGATAGTTGGGTCGGCACGTCGTACAAATAGCTTTACAGGCCGTATTGCATCCCACGGCCCATAATTGGAGTCTCGTACAATGTTGCTGCAAAACTAGACTAGAGGTTTATGACACCCCTCTATGGCTCGTAAAGTGTTCTACGACCCGTAAGGGGGTTTCATCTAATGAAACTTCAGAAACTCCTTCTTCTCTGATCCCTAGGGAATGAAAGTGATCTATGACTTGTAAACTAATCCACGACCCATCTGTATATTCTTAGAACAAACTTCAGAAAATCAGCCCCTCACTGGAATTGTTCATGAAACCTCCTTCATGGCCCATAGAGTGCATTACGACCCGTAAAGGGTCTCGTTCTTCATAAATATAGCAACTTCTGCATTTTCTTACCAAAATCAAGGCCAACCATGGAATCCTGCAAATAAAATTAAGGACAACCCTGGAATCCTGCATTTTCGAGCTTTTTGCCTTACTTTTACTCTTCATTTTTCTTTTTAGCTCACAACTAAGGCATCACTTATTTTTCTTGCACCCAGTACATGATTTTTCTCCTTTTCTCTGTATCACTAACTTTCCACCTTATTCTTGTGTTTCACTCTTACACCAACTACCCTCAACTTAGGCTTTTGGCCTGAGTTGTGGTGCTCGCTATCAATCCTCAGAACCAGGGACACTTTTGGTAGCCACTCTCAACCTAGGCATTTTGCCTCAGTCAAGTTGCACAATGTTCAAGGAAGGACCAGGGTCAATTTCAGGATTTTTCAACTAACAAAGCTAGGTCAATTAGGTGTTTGCAAATTATAGGTACATGTCAGGCTCAAACATTAGGATCAAGGGATATTCTACAAATTTGGTTAGTCATTTAGGCTTAGTGGACTTTTAAGAACAATGGCCTAAGATCCCTTCATAATCAAACTAATATACAATTTAACTTAGAGTAATAGGAAAAGTTCTGAATTAGCACACAACACGTGAATTTAGCAAATTAAGCTCACACTCACATGACACTGACTACATTATCAACAAAAGACTCATAGATCGTGCTTTTTATCTCAAATTAACCTCACTTATCAGGACAAGCGTTGTCAACATACTCAAACTACATGGTTTCCATCCAAACTAACTAATCAAACTTTTGTGGGTATCATTTTTAACAGAAAACATATAAACATATTTATGTGCCACAAATATTAGTACTATATGATACAAATGCTACCTAAGACGTCCTGAACATGTTGGTTCAATAGAAAATAACTATCCATAGGGGAAAAGAACGCAGGCAAGAAAACCTAGGATTAAAATTTGGGGTAGTTATGGACCTAAGCTACTCAGACTTCATTGAGGCCCATAACTACCCATACCCCATTGAAAAATAGGTGCATTGTCCCCAATGCACATAATCAAAGAAAATTAAAGTGTAAGGGATAAAAGAAACATACCTGGGCGCCTAAGCACTGGTGTATGGCTAAGTCTGACCATCCTTGCCCTGCATGGTGGTCTCCTAAGTAGTAGCACTCTGTCTGGAGGGGCCATCACCCCTCACCTGCTCTAGCTCTTGAGCCTGTCATCTCTCCTTCTCCTACTTAATCAGCCCTGCACGTGAGCGCATGACATCCCCATCTTCATTTGTGCGGGGTCACTTCTAGTGGGAAGGATGTATATGCCCATCAAGAGCAAATAAATCTACCATCGACTTCGGAAGTGTGATCTCAGGTAGTGTCACTGGTGCTGCCAGTGCTGCTGTCATATCGGCCTTGAGGTGTTGGATCTCCATCTTTAGGGCTATTAAATCTGTGGGCCGGGTTGTGTGCTAGCTTTGATGTACCCTCGTCTTGAAGGCATCCACGATGGAAAGACGATCCTAAATAGTAGTGATCGTGTATGCCTGGATGCGTTCCTCTACCTCTTAAATTGCCCGGTGGACCCAAGGCCTAATCTGCTGGACTAGATGAGTCAACTACGACTCAGCATGTAATAACCTCTGTGCCATGGTTTGTGTAGATACAACAGACACAAACCATGCTTTTGGGAGCAACCTGTGATATTGTGGCATGTGGTGTAGGAGCAGAAGTAGTAGGGCCCCCTCTTCTCATTTGTCTTGGACTATGGTGGCCTATCCTCAATAGCAGCAGTGGTGGTGGTGGTACGTGGAACCTCAGGCGATGACACTGGGGAAAACATATCCGGTAGAGAGGAGGCTGGTGTAGTGCCTGCTGAAGTTCCACCAGGTTCTCCTTAGCCTTAATCAAGCTAGTATCCAAGCTAGACCTTGATCAACGAGTCGAATTGGTGTAAAATCTCAACCCTTGATTCTTGGTAGAGTCTGTAGATCAAACATGGAAAAGGGATGGAGGTGACCTCTCAGGAAGGCCTCATGAATCTACTCAGCAATGAGGTGGGCCCTCTATCTCATAGCTATCTAAGATGCTGGCAACTACCACTGCATGATCTGGCATCAAGGCATTATCAACAAGTATCGACCGGATGCATGATTTGACAACCGCCCACTAAACTTTAGTAGGGAAACTGAGCGAAGCCTTCACAATAGACTCTGAGTGAGTGGAGACCCATGCAGGTTTCGGACCTTGCTAAGAAATCAAACCAGCCACCCATCTCATCAAGCTGGCTTTGTGCTCTACATCTCTCATCACCAGCAAATCTCTCGTCTGCCCCACTGTAGTCGAACTCAGCTGTGGATCTGGGGCAGGGAACTTTGACCCAAATAACATGCGGCGGATGGTGGTCTCTGAGATGTCCACCTGCCGGCCCCTCATTCTGGTCTCAGTCACTCAGGGCTAAGCGAGGGGTTTCTTCCCCTTGGGAAGTGTGCTGTGAATTGTAGTTGCATAAGATGCGTAGAACTCTCTCACCATGGTCGAAGAGTATCTCCTGAGTGATTTAGTCAACCATCGAAGCCCGTATCTGATCATTGTGTCCTAGAGATCAGGGACACTATAGAGTCTGTTTGGGATGACTCGGGGCCCTTCATAAATAGAGCGGGTCGGCTTGACCCGCTTCGTAGTCTATGAGCCCTCAAAGTAAATGTCTTGCATGTCCCTAATGCACCACCGACTAGTAATTGCATCTGGTGGAGATGGTGATGCCCGAGGTGCGACGGAGGTCTCTGTCTCTGACCCATCGCCAGATCTTGACTCTGAGTTAGACTCCTCTCTAGATGCAGTCATCTGTACAGAGTTGCTCTTATTGTTGGCCTCCCTTATCAGACTGGGGAGTACGAACGATAAGAGCCTGAGTATGCCCAGCTCTAGCAGCCACTCTCGTCTGTGGTCTGTCAGCTTATGGGTTAGGTCGGACGCGGAGGTCCTTTAGTGAACCACTCAGCGTGGGGGTTTGCTTATCCTGCGAGGCCTCATCCCTGAGCCTCCTTTGTAAGGCCCTGATCTCATCATGTTCTACTTTTGGATCCATAATACCTAGATCATGAACATTTAAGCACCTTGGTTAGACTCACAAATCAAAAATTAAAATGCAAAAAACAACTCACACTTAGTTGTAGAAGGGTCTACGAAAGCACCTCTACGGGCCATAGTGGAAACTACGACCCGTAGAAGGCTCTAGTAAAACAGTGGTCATAGGATCTTTGTTTATTGGAAATGTTTACGAGACTAAGTATGACTCGTAGAGTGTTCTACTAGTCGTAAGCTGACTCGTAGAGTATTCTAGTGTCTAAATGTTTTTCAAGTAGGGATCCATGAGACCTTTCTACAGGCCTAAAGTGTTCTACGACTCCTAGAAGGTCTCGTCTAATGGGTACTCAGAAACTTCAAGTTTCTGGAATCTTGCACGAGGGGCAATTACAACTCGTGGAGTGTTCCACAGGTCGTAAAAGTTGCTCATAGACCAGAAAACTCAGTCACATGAGTTTCTTAGTCCATTAACACGGATCACATACAACTTTTTCAATCCTATTCTACCAGCATCGAAGCAATATTTACACACCCATATGATTTTCAAACAACAATCACTACCCCAACATGATAGTCAACACATGTACCCCATCGAAAATAATTAGACATGCTTCCCCAACCCTGACGACTCCGTATGAATAACTTATCATACAAATTATGCACCCATGCCATCACACACCGAACGTCACACATACAATCAATTTAATTACATGGTGAATGATTAAATGGGCACCAAAGATACATCAATCAAACATAGGCAAAGGCAACTATACCCAATTCCGGTTCTACACACAAATTCAAATATGGGCAACCATAATTCAATTATCAAGATGACTATTTTCACATAAGGGTTTGCATCTAATACAACCATTCCTAACATATTTAACTATACAAATATTGGCAAATTAATGGTATTGATTGACCGAAAACGTACCAATTTGTGTGATTAGAATGTAGAAGATGAAGGAGGTGATGAGACACTAAAAACCCTAGTCCACCGGAAATTCTCATTGGAAAATGTAGGGGTAGTCACCATTAGTGGTCTGAATATTTGGGGTAGGGTATGGCTGGGCATGATTTGTAAATTAGGGCTCAAATGGGGTCAAAATGTTTTGATCCCAATATTTATACTTTGATCGGGTCAATTAAAAACAGATGGGCCTGGACTCTACAAAACCTCGATTACAGGTCGTAGAGTATTCTACGGCTCGAGAATTATGGATTCTTAGAACATTCAAACCCTAGTTTTCAGGACTAGATTTCATGGACCAGTCTACGAGTTGTAAAATAAGGTATGAGTCATAGAGTCGGTCGTAGAGACCCCAACACTTAGTAAAAAATTAAAAAAACCTACCTGGGTCTACAAGCCCTATTCATGACCCGTAGTTTTATCTACGGATCATAAAGTTGGCTCGTGGACTGGAGTGCACAACTTTTTGCTTAATAGAAATGTCTACGAGATGGTGTATGGGTCGTAAAGTGTTTTACGGCCCATAAAACCAGTCATAAAGGCACTTCCTTATGCTCTTCTCATCTATGTACCTGCATAGTCTTCACAGAACACACTATCACCCTGTATGCAACCAACCCAATGTCCAAAATTGTAATCAAATTACAAGAAATGAAACTACCTATAAATCCAAAACCTTAAAATAGAGATGCAACTATAACTAATACATCAAAAATCTGGGTTGCCTCCCAAGTAGTGCCTGATTTATTATCGCGGCCCGACTTGGACAACTTGGTTACCCAGACTTTACCAATTACCCAGAATTTATTCTTCAAATCATCTGGCCTCTTCATAGACTGAAAAATATTGAAGACAACTTCTTTGTCGTTCAATCTGAACCTAAGTTGACCAAATTTCATATCCACCAGTCTTTACCGGTGGCTAGGAATTATCTTCCCAAGATGATTGGGATGTTGAAGTCAACCTCGTAATCTAGGATCACAAAGTCTACAGGGAATGTAAACCTTCATGAGCACATCATACGGTATCCCACAGGATTCTTCACAGTGCAGCCAACCATCAACAATCGCATGTTGATCGAAGTAGGGGCTCCCAAGCCTAGTTTCCTGAAGACCGCAAGGGCATCAAATTAATGCTGATACTTAGATCACATGATGCCCTTGTGAACTCAACATCTCCAATGGTGCAGGGTATAGTGGACGCATTAGGATCTTCTCACTTTTGGACCAAGGACCTCGTAGCAATCACACTGCAATGTTGAAGCTCTTGGAGAGCTCCTGACTTATAGTGCACTTCTTTGTAACCAGGTCCTTCATGTACTTGGCATATTCTGGCATCTTCTCCATGGACTCAATGAGAGGGATGTTGATAGAGAGTTATTTCAGCATGGAGAGGAAGTGCTTGAACTTGCCTTCCTCCTCCCTCTTTTTGATTCTTTGAGGGAAGGGGAGAGTAGGCCTAGGAATGGGTTTCAATTTCTGTGGCACATCAGCAGCCTCACATACCCTATCCTTGCCAAGATCATCTCTTGTATCTGTATCCTTGGCCACAACCATCTCCTCTCGAACATCATTCTCATCAACTTGCATGGGAGGATCAATGGTGCTCTTGCCACCTTGAGTAGTAACCGTCATGCACTACCCTTCATTGTTAGGATTCCAAACTATGTTGCTAAACAGCGTACCTCTTTGATGTTGATTAAGCTAAGTCGACACTTGACCGAATTGTTGTTCAAGCTGTTTAATGGCAACAGAATGAGACTCAATTTTTTCATTGATACTAGAGATTTTAGATTTCATCCTTCGTAGAGCCTCATCCTGTATCTGAGCTTTCTTTAGTAGACGATCAAACATCTCAACTCTAGAACTACTCACACCTATGTCGCGATTGTGTGGTGGCACAGACAAACTATTTTTGTAACCCTCTATGTGACCTCAATATGCATCTCTCTCTTGGCCCCTATCCCGGTTATATTATCCTCCATGGTTGTCCTTGAAAGCTCCATCTTTGTTGAAGTTCCGATCTTGGTTTTCTTAACCTTGGCGCCAGTAGTCCTGATTGGACCCTTGGGCGTTGGTCTAGAAACCCCCAGTCAGATCAGCAATGAAACAAGTGTCCTTCTCATAGTAGGGATCATCATACATGTGTACACATGGAGGCTAATGAACCAATGCATTGACGCGCTTCTGATTTTGCTTCATCATCACCTCCATGCCGGTACGGATTTAGGCAAGCTCTTACATAATCTCTTCATTGATCTTAGCTTGCTCTGAACCAACACTGACAGCGCACAAACCTTTGGTAGATTCTCTGTCTCTTTGCCCCTATGCACATTGGTCTTGACCACTCTCTCCATCCTCTCTAAAATCCTTACGAATGGCTAATCTAAGAACATGCCCCCATAATTGTATCACCACAAGCCTGACTATTTTCATCAAGGGGCAGGGAAAAAGATCTCCACCAAGGCATCATCAACAATTTTGTGGTCCAAGACACTCCTTAAGCACTTAGTGAACTGCTCCCATGTAGTATTGATCGAGTCACCAGGAAGTTGCTCGAGGGTTTTAGTTCGATCTTTCAAACTTGAGATTTTTCGACCTCGGGAAGTACCTTTCCAAAAAGGCCCTCTGCAATTGAACCCAACTAGTGAGCGAACTCTGTGGGAGCTCAGATAGCCATAGTGATACATTGGCCATAAGAGACAATGGGAAGACACGAAGTCCCATAACATCCATAGAAAGATTTTGTGTTCCGATCACACTCTTGTAGACAAATACAATGTTGTGTAGATGGCTATGAGGATCCTCCGATGGTAAACCCGTAAACAATCCATGGTTCGGCAACATCTGAAGCAACCCACTCGAGACCACGAACTTTGTATCTGTTGGTAGAGGTGGCAGCATAATAGCTCTAGTCACCTCTATATCCATAGGATTCCGCCTGTATTGATTCCACTGATAAGCATTGCCGTTGAAATCATGTGGTTGTGGAGCAAAATCCTCAAGAAAAGGTGGGTTCTCATGGTCAGCATTCTGATTCTCATCCTATACAGAGCTGTGTTAGCCGCGTTGTTAGCGTTATCTTGGGCCATTCTTCTCAACATTTTCTGGATCTCTGGGCCAAATGGAGTCAAGGGATTTCTCGACTTCTTGTGTTGGGCATACACTACTCTTATACCCATAAAAAGAACAAAAATAACAAAAATGTAAAACGAAGAAAATAAGGGTTAATACTTAAATCACTTTTAAATTAACCAAGTCTAGCCGTATTCCCGAGCAACGACGCCAAAATCTTGATGTTGCCCAAGTTACATCTCCTTTTTGAGGATAAAATGGTCATTGTCAAGAAAAAGAACCTAACGAAGGTTAGGGTTAAACCCGTAGGGAATATATAGACTTAAGAGAATCCAAGTAATACAAATTAAGTGATTAACCAACATACTTCCCCAAAGGCGGGGGGATTGCAATAATCAGTAGTAAAGTAGACCTAACTAGCACAAGAGTTATATAAAGATGGATAGAAACTAGGGTATTGTGTTTCCCATGATTCCCTAACCCATTATCACCAGATAACCTAATTCTTTTCTAGTGCGTGGTATGCCGGACGGTAAGTTAAGTTCACCAAACCCTTTGGTCCAGGCGAGAGGTGAATTTCACTATGTGACTTAGCCCACCTCGGCAGTGTGCATTACTACCCCTAACCTATTAGTCCTAGTAAAACCTCCTCTTGGCCCAATTTGGTTGATTAGACAAGAAAATATCAATCAAATCTTGTTAATTAATCTCTTTTCCTATGCATTACTACCTTGGTTTAGTTAGTAACACTAGGCGGGTTCTAATGTCGGCCACCATCAGAAAACATGCAAAACAAAGAGAGTTAATTAATACATGTATGCACACTTTCCAAAAATTATGATTTATCCAATTTTACCTTGTTAGTTCTTTATGGTTCCCACAACCCTAGTTGTGGATTTAGCTACTCATGATTAGTGTAGTTACAAGACTTATGAATTGGAATAACATAATAGAGCACTTACATAATTGAATGAGGAATAAGAAAATCCAAACTTCAATGAGAATCACAAGATTATAAAATCAAATCAAAGTACAAGTGTTTCTCAAAATTCTCCAATGTTTTCTCTATTCTATCTCACTATTTTTCCTCTCTATTGGTTGAACTCTCTGTGTACTTTGTAAACTTCACGAAAAATAACCTAAAAACCTATCTATAATATTTAAAATACATATTCTAAACAAAATAGGATAGCTGGTCAACACGCCTTACAAACAACTTTATGGGCCACATTATATATTCCACGACCTGTAATCGGGGTTTTGTACAATGTTGCTGCGAAATTGGACTGGAGGTTTACGACACCCCTCTATGGCTCGTAAAGTGTTTAATGACTCTTAAGGAGATTTCGTCTGATGAAACTATAGAAAGTCCTTCTTCTCTGATCCTCAGGACACGAAGCGTGATCTACGACTCATAAACTAATCCATGACCCATCTGCATATTCGTAGAACAAACTTCAGAAAATTGTCCCCTCACTGGAATTGTTCACAGAAACCTCCTTCACGGCTCGAGAGTGCCTTACGGCCCAAAAGAGTCTCGTACTTCATCAAAATAACAACTTCTACATTTTCTTCCCAAAATCAAGGCCAACCCTAGATTCCTGCAAATAAAACATTAAAACACATAAAACCAACTAACATCGCATTGCCGTGACGGATACTATATTTCAAAGGACGTGTTGCATGCTGCAATGGATACTGTATTTCGAGAGTCATGTCGCACGCTGCGATGGATACTATGGTTCAAAGGTGTATTGCACCCCGTAATAGATGCATGGACTAAAAGTCCCCAATGGGTCCCGGACTGAGAGACAGCGAGTGTATATCACCAGGTTAAACATGCATCATTATACTTGACATTAATTTGCATTGCATTACACATCTTTATCATTTATGAACTTGTGAGTGGCATTTTGCAGAACTTGTGATGGATGAACTTGATCCTCATGTTGTTTCTCTATAATTATTGGTGTGTTGTTATTGAGTTATATATCATGTACATTGTGAACTATTAGGTTGGGTTGGTTTTTATGCAGGTTATAGTTGTGAATGTTTGGTTGGAGAGTTGGGAGTACCCGTATTCTTTATTGCATGACTTTGTGTTTAGGAGTTCACTCGCTAGGTACCGTATGTTTGGTACTCACCCCTTGCTTCTACATTTTGGTAGGTTATGAGCTCGGATATTTATGATACTCTCGTTTCCCTTTTTATCCAAGGCTTTCTGTGGAGATTAGTGAGGTAGCTAATTGTCATCTCAGTGAGCCTAATCCTCATATTTATGATTTTGTTCTATTTTAGAGACAATATCATTTGAGACTTGTATTTTTCTTTCAAATATATTGTAACACATTAGAGGCTTGTGTACGTGACAACTAGGTTTTGGGGGAATTTTTAATTAAGTTGACTTATAGCCGCAGTTAAACTTTTATTTTTATTATCCTTTCGCATTTTATTGTTATAATTGGATTTTTGGCTGGCTTGTCTTGGTGGGATAAGATGAGTGACATCAAATCCATTTTTGGGTAGTGACACCTACCTGGAAAAGCATAACACTGGGCACGACCACTCTCACGTTAAGAACCTCCACGACCACCACCTTGATTAGAATAAGAACTACCTCTATCACCTCTGCCACTTTGTGCACTCTCTCCGTCGAAGATTGTGCAGTATTGGAAGTTAAAGCGTGGGAATTTTGATGTAAACTACCACAGGCATTCTTGGGGCAATCTTTGACAAAATGTCCCATATCACCACACTCAAAACAACCCCTACGAGGAGTAGTATGATGAGAGTAACTTGAATAACTAGTATGCCCTCCACGACCTAAGGGTCTAGAAGATGAACCATGAGAAGTATGCGCGGAGCTGGAGGTGTTATACCTAACATAATCAGCGCCATACGTTGGTATAACAACATGAATAGCTCTGCTAGACTGAGAGTAATGACCTCTCCCTAAGTAACCTCGACTACTAGGTGGAACATTACTATAATCACACGAATGACATGCCCTCTTGCCCTCACGCTACTCAAATCCCTCATGTCGAATCATCTCTAACTCCATTGCAGCATCTAGCACTTTTTGAAAAGCAGCACAAAAAGAATCGACCTGAGAAACTTCCGTGTGAATTGAAATATCAATCCCTTGACAAACCTTCTAACTCTCTCAGCCTCAGTAGGAAGTATCATCGAAGCATGCCTAGCCAAGGCATAAAATTTAACCTCATATTCTGCGACTGACATACCATTTTGCTGCAACCTCTCGAACTCGGCCATTTTACGCTCCCTCTCACTGCGTGGAACAAACTTATCTAAACATACCTGTGTAAACTAACTCCATGAAAGTGAAGGTGATCAAGCTGGCCTGCTACTAATATAAACGCTCCACCACCGCTTGGCAGGCTCAATCATCTAAAACGTCATGTAGTCAACTCCATGAAACTCCACTAACCCAAGATTGTGCAGTCTCTCATGAAAATTGACTATAAACTCATATGCATCCTCATTTAAGTCACCTGTGTAAGTTGGAGGATTCATCATCTTGAACCTTCCAAACATCTTCTGCTCATCCATGGTGATAGCAGGTCAATTAGCTAAATGTGATATAACACCCGGCAATACCATACTATTAAAATGAGGAGTTGTACAACAACTGGCTAAGTACTTGGAGTCTGAGAACCTGGAGCAACCATCTTATCTAGAGTCTGGCCTATAATAAGAGTTTGTGAACTATTAGAGGGGACCGACAATGTTCCTACTTGAGCCATCTCTTCTAGGAGTCCTAGTATATGAACCAAAGTATCTTGAAGCACTAGAGTGGCAATAAAACCATGTGGATCTTGACAGGGTCCATATTCCCTAACATGAACCTGCACATCTCTGTGAATCACATCTGCATTTGGAAATACTACGCCAACATGGCCTTGGGTGGTAGTTGGTATATGCCCTCCTATATGTTCTATAGCGCGGCCTCCTCCTCAACATTGTCCACGCCCCTTGCCTCTGCACATGCACGAGTCCTCAACATCTATGAGAGAATGAGATAATAACATTAGAATTTCAAAAGAGTCAAATTTGCACGACAAAGAATGTAAAAGTAGAAGTTTTCTAAATGTCCTATAGCCTCTTGAAGATAAATATGGACGTCATCATACTAATCCTTAAGAATCTACTAGAAATTGCTCTTGTACTCATGAGATCGATGAACCTAGAGCTCTGATACCAAATGTTTCACGACCTTGAAAAATGAGTCATGATGGCACCTATACTCCAGCCAATTGGTGAGCCAACTTAATAAGTTACTAATTCAACGTAATAAATAAAGTGAAAGATAGATAACAAACGAATATCCTTAACAAGTCCCTTATAAGTATGAAATGCGGAAAGCTAAAATACCATCCAAGATTTGATGTCAGAAGTACAAGAGCTTCTAAAATAGTGATGCAAGTGTGAAACTAAGATAACAAGTCTAAACATAAGAAATATCTTGCCTAATACAAAAATATCGAATAATTAACGAGATAGAGGGAGCTGTGGACTGCGGAATAGCCAAGCAGCTCACCACAACTCCAAGATAATCCAAGCTTGAACTCAAACAGCTCCACGGGATACGCTCACACTCGAAATTGAATCTGCACCATAAAAGAGTGCAACAAGTGTAGTATGAGTACGGAATCATGTGTACCCAGCATGTCTCATTAACCAACAACGAAGAAGTAGTGACAGGAGTATGTATAAAAAAGATCAACTTCTAATTTTACAAGTCTGTATTATACTTAACAATCAAGTTTTATCAAATACGAATAATCAAATAATGTTCAACACTAATAAAGCACAATCCGCAAGAATGAAGAGTATATTGAGGTGCAAGGCGACACCGTGAAATGATATACCTCAAATGCCAAGTCATCTCTAAATCGTATACACACAATACCTATCGGGAATATGTCGAGGGTTTGTGACCTATGGGGGACTCATGAGGTACATATACTGACAAAGACAATATCTAAGCACTATCATAAAATCACCCATCCCTAGCGCGGGTGATCTACACGTGCACAACTTAAATTATAACAATGATCTCAATACACACTCAATATCATGTCAATAGGTATGCACAATATAACATCAATAATATAGGGGATGGTGACGCATCATAATACAACAATTATTGGAACAACATGTAATCACCTCAACTATCACAAGTATACGGGTTCAATAAAGAAACACAATCACATAAAGAAACTAAGTTATACCAAATCAGCTAATGCTATATGCTTTGGCATTCTTGGATTATAATCCATCATCCTATAGTAATAAACTTCCCCTTTAGAACACCGGTGTTCACACCAATGCCCATCATACCATTGGTATGAGACCTCATCTTTCACCCTTACCCATTCTCTATTTCATTGTTTTAATTTTAAATTAGAAAAAACATCCTTCAACAAAGTCTGAAAGTCTTAACATACCTCAATTGTTGAACACGTGTCACGAATTCTTAAGATTTTGTCTTTCCCTTTCGTAAAACTTCAAAACGTTTCCAATCTATTAAATGTGCAATATTGGTAAATAAACTAATTTATAGACATCTATATTGCTATACTTTTATCTCAAACTCTAAGAATTGAATCATAATGAAAGAAATTCAAAATCCAATTAAATACACTATCTATAACCTTAACCATTGGCAACAATACATAATAGGAGTTTCCTTCAAATGAATGCATATTTTCTTTTGAAAAAATGGAATGGCTGCTAATTTAAGGACCTTCTAATTATATTTCCCTCCTCACTATTTATCATGCCATTATTATTTGGTAAATAACCTATGAATGGCCAATAATATAAGTAAACTAAGCTTGCAATGCAAAACAGCAAGAAGAATTCAAAATTGAATTATCTTGACTTTATTTTCTCTTCAATTCTATAACACTCAATCATTACCCCTAAATGGATCCACCGACTAATAATAGCCAAACATATAGTGATGCTAATTTAATAACTCAATTTATTCCACCCACAACGTAATACCCATTTTCTTCCAAGAACAGTGCACAATTTTATTCATATACCCAGTAATTTACTTCGTATTTGAAGAATTGAGATTAGAACTCACGTGAAGGAGTTGTTTCCCTTGTGCCGATGTCGCATGTAAATCCCTTGTATATTCCCCTTTCTTTTCTTTTTGAAAGACAACTTATGATCCAAAATTATTACATTCCACTAACTTATTCTAATATATGGGTCAAGTGACGTAGGTTAAAAAATATTATTGACCTGGTTCATTTATCACCCTATAAATTAATTATCTAAAATTACTAGCCCTCTAGAATAATTATAATCAAACAAATAGTCCAAAATTACCATTGAAATTTTTTGAAAAGGGTCCTTTATGCAAAAAAATATTCTAGCACTCAAAACGACTTAACAAGCCATATCAATTTTTGTGCTCCCACCCCCTTCCCTCTCCCCTCTCCCCTCTCCCCTCTCCCCTCGAGTTTTTTCCTTTTCTCGGGATTTGATCACAATTCTTGGTGATTCATCATAATTTAATTTGTGACAAGGCATATTATGGGATCAATTTGAAAATTGTTAAATTTATGATCAAAATTCTAACAATTAATCAAGAATTGAGTAGAAAACAATTTTATTGTGACAAAAGGAGGTTTTTTGGTCAAAAATTTCTCATACACTTATATCTGTTTGTACTAAAGATAGAAATATAATTATGACAAAGAACAATGTTATTTTGTTTGCATATATTGATTTTTCGTAAGGAGAAGAAGATGACAAGCATTGATGTGATTGTTGTGGATAATTTGATAACTTGCTTCAAATCTTTGGTACTCCGATTGGGCAAAAAACTTAATTATATATTTTAAAAATCTAAATTACATGACCTTATCAACATTTTCATATTTACACTAGCATACTGATATTTTTTTTCCAAATGAGGTAAAATTGATTAACAACATAATTATGATAGTTGCACATTTAATGGAAGTAGGGGTGACAATTGGGCGGATTGGGTCAAATTTGAGCGGGTTATAATGGGTCAAGATAACAAATGGGTCAAGACCCAACCCAATCCAAATTTGCTTGGATCAAAACGGTTTGAGTAACGGTTATAGAGTGGGTCAAGACCCAACCCGACCCAATGTTTACTATGTTTTACTTATTTTATTTATTCTCTTTCAATATTTTAGTACTTGATTAATTATATTTTTCTATATTATGACTATATAAAACATATCAAATTAAAAAAAAAGTGTTTTGAAAATATTTTAACAAGATTTCTCTCAAGTCAATTTGGGTTGCATATCAACCCAATTTTAAATGGGTTGGGTTAAGTTAATAATTAGGCGGGTTAATAACCTACCCAAACTTCAACGGGTTGGGTGGGTTGGGCTTAATTTTTTCACCCCTAAATGGAAGGAATCTCAATAAATAAGGCATATTCTACCAAATTAATTAACATACAATCATTAAAAATGTCATTAATATAATTGCAATTTCTCAAAACCAAAATAAATAGCATAGGTTCCTTAAATAACTCTGCACAACTAATTAACGTATCTTACTTAATATACTGAACTTTGATGTATTATTTGGCTTATTATTAATTTTTTCTAAATTAAATATTTTTGGTACATAAGAGGTAAATATATGGGTATAATCTTAGCCTTTCTGCTTCTCTCTCTTCAATTTTATATATTTTTGTTATGAAAAGAAATTTTTATACTTGTATCGATTTTTAACCATAATGAATAACTTACAATAAAATATAATCAAATTGCATGCCTATTAAAAACTATTATATTTAAAATATTGCTTTCTTTTAAATTTGAATATATTAAATAGTATACATTGTTGATGTAAGTTTGGTGTTCAATTATTTTTAAACACAATGAATAACTTACACTATAATACAATCAAATTAATAAATAACTAAAACAACACATATGAAAAATCACCAATGTTGAAAAGATTTCATTCATAAAAAGTTTAAATGTAATGTACAGTAAAAAGTTACCAAAATACCCTAGAGGAGAGATGTGCGCATAACACATCTTCCCATGCTCCGATGGCAAACCCGAGGCCGGATATGCGATCAAAATAGAATATCGAGTGGGAGAATGGTCTCGATTGAGTTTTAGAGCAACCAGATCAAAAAATAATTTTTCAATGCAAAGACGAAAATCAGTCAGGGTGCGCGAAAGGTGTGCGATGTGCACCTGCCGTGGACCAACACTAAATTTTATTTCACAAATTTTCTACAAGATTAGAAAACTCGTTCGAAGAATTTTTAGCAAAAAAAAACACAAAAGTAGAATGGTTCGCATTGCGGACCCCCTTGTTCCAAGGCAAATTTTTTTCTTAATTTTGTGAGGGGCATTCTAGACCTTTTCAAACCTCTCCTAAATGTAAATAGGATCAAATAGGTTGTTTAAGTCGAAAAGGATTTTCTAAAATCATTCTGAAGCCTCTTACGCACAGCTTGAGATTAGAGTTCTTGAGAGAAAAAGATAAGGATTCTTGAGGTTGGGGGTAAAATCTTTGTGGAGAATTGTGTCATCCTTTAATTCCAAGTATGTAAGCCTATCTAAAGCGTTGGATTGAGTTCATCCACGTGCCTCTTAGTCTACTTGAGTCAAGTTTGTGATTGCTAATCGAATAATGCAAATCATGTGATTCTAAGTTCTTGCACTTGTTTGAGTCTTTATGAATGTATTTGAGCAATTGTGATGAGTTGCATTGTCATTACTACGATAGAGGAATGTTAATCGAATGCTTGATATCCTATCCCTAAAATTTATTGCTTTTCTTGCACGTTAACTGAGTTAAGATTTTGAGTCTAATTTTCTAAACTGAGTAAGTTGAGCATGATGATTACATTCTCTTGTTTCGTATATTCATGTGATGAATACCTATTATGTCTTATGTGTCGAGCACGGATGATATGATGTTACTTGACCATAATTAGTGAGAGTCTTGCATGATGTGAGTTAGAGTCTTGAGTTACATTACATTGAGTTCCAATTATGAGTTACAGAGTTATTTTGAGCAAGGGGAGTTGAATTGATCTGAGATGAGTTTGAGTTGATGTTCATGAGCATATTTTAGTCATGGAAGGAGTATTGAGCACCAAGTTAGGTGAGAGGAAATACCTTAGAACTATGTTGCTAGCGTAGGATGGTCGTTTAATTAACTTTGGCTGCCTATGTCCCAATAGATGGACATTGTCTTAGGATCCGAGAGAGAGGGAGAGGTTGATGCCCTTTACCGCGACAAGTTTAGGGTGTGGCAACATTGTATATTTGATTGTGCAGCACCAAAACTTATGTGGTGGAGAGTTTTGTCAATTAGATAAACCTCCAAGCAATACTTGAGTTAACATGGTATGATTTTCAAACCGAGTTGCATTAAACATTGAGTCTAATCCTAAAGCATGGATTTTAAATTTTTAAAGTTGCATCACTATCTGAGCTGGTTCATGAAGTGAATGAGTTGAGTCTTGAGTCGAGTCAGTTGATTTGGGTCTGAGTCTTATCTATTTTCTTGAGCTATTTTACATACCAGTGTATTTCATGTACCAATGCCCATTTGGACCTACATCATTAATGATGCAGACACTGGTGATATAGGACTTCAACAGGCGTATCGTTGAGGTTTGGAGTTCCTAATTTCTGGAGTTGGTGAGCCCTCCTTGCCATCTAGAGAAGCCTTTCTTTTATTTTGCTGTTATTTCTATTTTCTCTAAGTTGGGTAGCATGGTTTGTCTTGGTACCATCTAGATGTTTAGAGATAGAGGCTTCATAGACTTTGAGTAGAGTATCATTGAGTATTTTATCTTCCAAACTTGTCTTATTTTGGAGATTATTCTATAATATCTTTATCACTTCTTTGATGCTTTTATTGAGTATTCTTCTGCTGTTGAGTAGGATATGACGATAAGGCCAGGTGGTTCTCTTGGAAAATCATCAATGGTTCTTCAAGTGCCGGCCACGCCAAGGGAACCTGCCCGAGGCGTGACAAAATTGGTATCAGAGTGCAGAGTTCAAGCGTCCTAGGTAGTCTATGAAGCTGTGTTATGTAGAGTCTTATTTATGGGTGTGTTATGCACCACATTCCATAAGAAGGAGGCTATAGGACATTATAAATTGCTACACTTCTTTTGTATTCTAAGATCATACGATAGAGTTTAACTCTATTTAAAATGTACATATGATTCATGCATTACGCATTTGCAGATCATGCCTCCTAAACATATTGCTGCCCAACGAGATGCCTCAGCCTCTAACACTGAGAATCCCCCACCAGAGGTCCCTACTCAAATAGGGACGAGTTGACGGGGTCGACTAGCCAAGGCTACTAGGTTCCACAGGCAACTCCTACTTAGCCAGCCCCCACCTCTGAGGCAGACTTTAGGGGAGCCATCACTATGATCACCCAGCTAGTTTGCTCCAAGAACAGTAGTCGAGGTCTACAGGCCCCAAGCTCTAACTCCTAAGAGCCCACAACTACAACTAGGCTCAGAGATTTCTTGAGGATGAACCCGTCAGTCTACACGGGGTCGAAGGTTGAGGAAGACCCATAGAACTTTATCGATGAGATGTGGAAGGTCCTAAGGGCTATGCATGCGACAGAGGTTGAAGGAGTTGAACTTGCCTCCTATCAGCTCAATGATGTGGAAAATGTTTGGTATAACCAAAAGGAAGATAGTCAAGGTGAGGATGCTGAGCCTGCTAAGTAGGATGAGCTTGAGAGTGCTTTCCTTGATCACTTTTTCCCCAAGAGTTGAGAGAGGCAAAGGTTGAAGAGTTTATGAACGTAAAGCAAGAGGGGTTGTCTGTTAAAGAGTACAACCTCAAGTTCATTAAGTTGTCTAGGTAAGCCCTAGAGATGGTCAGGATGAGAGCGAGGATGATAAAATTAGTGTCTAGGTTGGGTAAACATGTGAAGAGGGAGTGCAAGGCAGCATTGCTGAGCTCAGGTATGGATATCTCCAGAATCATAGTTTATGCCTACCAAACTAAGGAGGATAAGAAGAAAGATATGGAAGATCATTTGAGTAAGAAAGCTAAGTCAATAGGGGACGAGTCTAGCCAACACAAGCAGGATAAGGGAGATAAGTCTTACTTTCAGAAGAGGCATTCAAGCTATGCACCATCATCAACCAGTGCACCGGCTCCAAATAAAAAGGTATGATTAAAGGTCCCAAGGTCACCTAACTTTAGAGAACAGGGTTCACAGGCCAGTGTGACCCTTGGCTCAAAAGGAAAACCACCTTGTGGGAAGTGTGGCGGGATGTATTTGGGAGAATGCAAAGAGGGAGGAAATGGATGCTATAGGTGTGGCGAGACAGGTCACTTTCGGAGAGAATGCCCACTCTGGGGCAATAAGGCACAATATTCTATTATAGTGTCACCAACCAAAGGTAACTAGAGAAGTTCTACACCAAGGACAGGCAGGGGAATGAACTGTCTATATGCGATGGGGGACCGATAGAACCAAGAGGTTGCACTAGATGTTGTGACAAGTATGCTTTGAATCTTTACCTTTAATTGTTATGATTCGCTTGATCTAGAGCAATTGTATCCTTTGTGACGCCATATGAAGCTAGAAAATTTGGGATTACTCCTGAATGTTTACTCGTGCCTTTCCTTGTTTCTACTCCTGTTGGTGAGTCTATTATAGCCGAGAGAGTTTATAGGTATTGCATAGTGTCCATTTACCATAAGGATACTCTTGCTGATTTGATTGAGTTAGAGATGGTTGACTTTGATATAATCCTTTATATGGACTGGCTTTATATCTACTATGCCTCTGTTCACTGTAGAACTCGAACCGCCAAATTTCAGTTTCCAAATGAGCCTGTTATAGAGTGTAAGGGAGATTCTGTCGTACCTAAGGGTAAATTTATTTCCTACCTCAAGGCCAGAAGGTTAATCTCCAGAGGATGTATCTTTTACCTTGTGTGAGTTAAGTCTGATGATATTGAGTCTCCTACTTCTGAGTCAGTCCTGATTATGAGTAAGTTTCCCAAAGTGTTTTCTGAGGATCTACCTGGAGTCCCTTGTGACAGGGAGATTGACTTTAGAATTGACGTTCTTCTTGATGCCCATACTATCTCAATTCCACCTTATAGGATGACCTCTGCTGAGTTGAAAGAACAATTGAGAGATTTGTTAGAGAAGGGCTTTATCAGGCCTAGTATTTCTCCTTGGGGTGCCCCCATCCTATTCGCATGAAAGAAAAATGGGACCCGCAGAATGTGTATCGACTATAGGCAACTAAACAAGATCACGATAAAGAATAAATATCCTCTCCCTACGATAGATGATCTATTTGACCAACTTCAAGGTGCTTTTTGTTTTTCAAAGATAGACCTCAGATTGGGTTACCACCAGTTGAAAGTGAGAGAGTGTGACATTCAAAAGACAATCTTTAGGACCAGATATGGCCATTTTGAGCTCTTCGTCATGTCCTTTGGGCTGATGAATGCGCTTGTAGCTTTCTTGGACTTGATGAACACGGTGTTTAGACCATATCTTAATATGTTTGTGATTGTGTTCATCAACAACATTTTAATGTACTCGAAATATGAGGAGGAGCATACCAATAACCTCAAAGCTATCCTCCAAACTCTTAGGACCACGAGTTGTATGCGAAGTAATTGAAATGTGAGTTTTGGCTCAAGTCTGTGGCTTTCCTAGGCCAAGTTGTTTTGAGTGATGGTATTCAAGTAGATACTTCGAAAATTGAAGCAGTTAAGAATTGGCCCAAACCGACCTTTTCCACCTGACATATTGGGGTTGGAAGCCTACTGCTGCAGATTTGTGGACGGATTTTCTTCCCTATCAACACCATTGACCAAGTTGAGTTAGAAGAAGGTCAAGTTTCAGTCGTCTGATGAATGTGAGAAGAGCTTTTAAGAGGTGAAGACTAGATTGACTACTGCACCAGTTTTAACTTTGCCTGATAGGATGGAGGACTTTGTAATATATTGTGATGTGCCAAGAGTTGGATTGGGCTGTGTGCTAATACAGAGAGGGAAAGTGATAGCCTATGCTTCCAGACAACTTAAGGTTCATGAGAGAAACTATCTGGCCCATGATCTTGAGTTGGCAGCGGTAGTATTTGTGCTTAAAATCTTGCGCCACTCCATGTGGAGTGCATGTAGATGTGTTCACTAACCACAAGAGCTTGCAGTATGTCTTTAATTAGAAAGAGTTCAACCTTTGAAAGAGGAGATGGTTGGAGTTGCTCAAGGATTATGACATGAGCATTCTCTACCACCCAGGTAAAGCTAACATTGTTGCTGACTCTCTTAGCAGGTTGTCAATGAGCAGTACGACCTATGTTGATAGAGGAAAGAAGGAGTTAGTCAAGGAAGTACATCGATTGGCCCGATTAGGAGTTCAACCCGAGGAGAATAATAAGGTAGGAGTCAATGTTCAGAGTGGGTCTACATCATCTCTAGAGGCAGAGGTGAAAGACAAGCAAGATCAAGATCTCGTCTTACTTCAATTAAAGGAAGTTGTCCACAAACAGAAAGTGATGTTCTTCTCCAAAGAGGGAGATGGAGTGTTGAGATACCTGAGTAGGTTATGCGTTACCGATGTTGATGGTGTTCGAGATAGAATCATGATTAAAGCCCATAGCTCTAGGTATTCCATTCATCCAGGCTCTACCAAGATGTACCACGACTTGAAGGAAGTTTATTGGTGGAGTGAAAGAAGAAGGACACTGCTGAGTGTCCAAATTGCCAATAGGTCAAAGTTGAGTATCAAAGGCAAAGGATACTGCCAAGTGTCCAAATTGCCAATAGGTCAAAGTTGAGCATCAAAGGCTATGCAACTTAGCTCAGAACTTTGAGATTCCTAAATGGAAGTGGGAGATGATCAACATGGACTTCGTTACTGGTGTATCGAGGTCTTCAAAGCAACATGTTTTGATATGGGTGGTTGTGGATAGGATGATCAAATTGGCTCACTTCTTAGCAGTTAAGACAACTAATACTGCAAAGGAGTATGCCAAATTGTACGTCCGTGAGATTGTGAGGTTGCATGGAGTTCCCTTGTCCATCATCTCGGACAAAGGAGCTCAATTAACTTTCCAATTTTGGAGATCTTTCAAGAAAGGATTGGGTACTAAAGTGAATCTGAGTACAGTTTTTCATCCACAGACAGATGACCAAGCGGAGCGTATAATTCAGACATTAGATGATATGTTGAGAGTCTGTGTCCTTGACTTCAAAGTAAATTGGGATGATCACTTAACATTGATTGAATTTGCATATAACAATAGTTATCATGCAAGCATTAAAATGGCTCCCTATGAAGCCTTGTATGGAAGGAGATGTAGATCACCAATTGGATAATTTGAGGATGGAGAAGCTGAATTGATTAGACCTGATCTTGTCCATTAGTTAATGGAGTGAAGGTCATTAAAGAGAGGTTGAACACTAACAGAGCCGGCAGAAATCTTACACCAAAGTGAGGAGAAGGGACTTAGATTTCGAGGTGAATGATTGGGTGTAGTTGAAAGTGTCACCCATGCAGGGTGTCATGATATTTGGGAAGGAAAAATTGAGTCCTCGCTATATTGGTCCCTATCACATTGTGAAGAGAATTAGGAAGGTTTCTTATGAATTAGAGTTGCCTTTTGAACTAGATGTGATTTATTGTGTATTCCACGTCTCAATGTTTAAGAAATTCTTGGGAGATCCTGCCTTGGTGAGCCCTGTTGAGAGTATTGGAGTAAAGGGTAGTTTGTCCTATGAGGAGATTCCAGTCCAAATCCTTGATCATCAAGTCCACAAAAGAAATCGCATTGGTCAAAGTCCTGTGGAGAAATTAATTCGTTGAGAAAGCCACCTGGGAAGCTGAGGAAGATATGAGAGCCAAATACCCGTATCTATTCGTGCCTGATGATAAGAATGTTGAAGGTAATGTTCTTACCCTTGACTTAATTGATGTTTCTATTCTTGAGTTGATGTGTCTATTCTTGAGTTTGAGTAGAGTTTGTTAAGGTTGAGGAGGAGTCGAGAGTTTAAGGTATTAAGTGAGTATTGAGATGAGTCTTGAGTCAATTTATGCCTTGAGGTCCATCTCCGCTATTTATTCTAGGACGAATGATTCCAAGGTGGAGATAATGTAACACCTGATAAATCATCAAAAAAATTCCTAGAGGAGAGATGTGTGCATAACGTATCTTCCCATGCTCCGATGGCAAATTCGAGGCTGGATACACGATTAACATGAAAAATCGAGTGGAAAATGGTCTTGGTTGATTTTTAGAGCAACCAAATCAAAAGATATTTTTTTATGCAAAGACGAAAAATAGTGAGGGTGCGCAACAGGTGTGTGATGCGCACCTATCGTGGACCAACATTTAATTTTGTTCCAGAAATTTTCTACGGGATTCAAAAACTCGTTCAGAGAAGTTTTAGCAAAAAACACCCAAAAGTGGCAGGGTCCGCGTCGCGGACCCCCTTGTTCTAAAGTAAACTTTTTTCTTAATTTAATAAGGGGCATTCTAGACCTTTCTTAACCCCCTCTAAACGTAAAACATGATCAAATAGGTCGTTTTTAGTCGAAAGGGGTTTTTTAAAATCATTTTAAAGCCTCTTACGCACAACTTGAGATTAGAGTTCTTGAGAAGAAGAGAAGAATCCAGGGTTCTTGAGGTTGGGGTCAAATCTTTGTGGAGAATTATGTCATCCTTTAATTCCAGGTATGTAAGGCTATCTGAAGCGTTAGATTGAGTTCATCAACGAGCCCCTTCATCTACTTGAGTCGAGCTTGTGATTAGAGTCAAGTTTGTGATTGGTAATCGAGTAATGCAAATCCTGTGATTCTAAATTCTAAGTTCTTGCACCTTTTTGAGTCTTCATTAATGTATTTGAGTAATTATGATGAGTTGCATTTTCATTACCACGAAATAGGAATATAATCGAATGCTTGATATCCTAGCCCTAAAACTTATTGCTTTCCTTGCATGCTAACTGAGTTTAGATTGTGAATCTAATTTTCTAAACTGAGTAAGTTGAGCATGAGGATTACATTTTCTTGTTTCATATATGCATGTGATAAATACTTATTATGTCTTATGTGTTGAGCATGGATGATATGATGTTACTTGACCGTAATTAGTGAGAGTCTTGCATGATGTGAGTTAGAGTCCTGAGTTACATTACATTGAGATCCAATTTTGAGTTACAGAGTTATTTTGAGCAATTGGAGTTGTTTATTTGAGATGAGTTTGAGTTGATGTTCATGAGCATATTTTAGTCTTGTAAGGAGTATTGAACACCGAGTTGGGTGAGAGAAAACACCCCAGGACTACGTTGCTAAGGTAGGATGGTCGTGTAGTTAACTCTGGCGGCCCACGTCCCAATATATGGAAACTCTCTTAGGATCCGAGAGAGAGAGAGAGGGGTTGACGCCCTTTACCGTGGCAAGTTTAGGGCAGGCGTGGCAACGACGTCTGTTTCGTTGTGCATCATCAAAACTTATGTTGGTGGAGAGTTATGTTGGTTAGAGAAACTTCCAGGCAACACTTGAGTTAACATGGTATTATTTTCGAATCGAGTTGCATTAAACATTGAGTATTATCCTAAAGCATGGTTTTCAAAACTATAAACTTGCATTATTATCTGAGTTGGGTCATGAGGTGGAGGCAGTTGATTTGAGTTTGAGCCTTATCTGTTTTCTTGAGCTATTTTACATACCAGTATATTCCATATACTAATGCCTATTTGGGTCGGCATCGTTAATGATGCAGACACAGGTGATAGAGGACTTCAGTAGGCACATTCTTGAGGTTTAGAGTTCCTAATTCCAAAGTTGGTGAGCCCTCCTTGCCATCCGGAGGAGCCGTTCTTTTATTTCACTATTATTTCTATTTTCTCTAAGTTGGGTAGTCATGACTTGTCTTGATACCATCCAGATGTTTAGAGGTAGAGGCTTTATAGACCTTGAGTAGAGTATCGTTGAGTATTTTATCTTCAAAGTTGGCTTATTTGGAGATTATTCTGTAATATCTTTCACTTCTTTGATGCTTTTATTGAGTATTCTTCTACTGTAGAGTAGAATGTGACGATGAGGCCAGATAGTTCTCTTGCGGAATCAACAATAGTTCTTCAAGTGTCGTTCACACCAAGAATACCCGCCCGGAGCATGACATTAAATTACAAAGTATTATATCTATGATATTATTTTACAAAGCAATACCAACATATCAAACAATTATACTAAAATAGATTTACAAATAATAACTTTACACCACAAAACATATTAAACTGAATTTCCCCCCCAACTTTATGGCGCTTGTCGTAATTGGCGCTTACATCATAAATGACTTCTTCAATCTTGAAATTCACATATTTTCTTGTAATACATTTCAACGAAAAATTAAAAACATACCAAACACAAGTTACCACAAAGAAATTTGAAAACCAAAAGATTAAAAAAAGATACAACCATTCACAAAGTATAAAAAAATTCATAATAAAAAAACTCAACACGTTACCAAGCCATAAGCAATATCCTAAACATATCGTATTATAATAAAATGAAAAGCACAAATATCAAATACCATAATCAAACCACAATTTAACCCCAAATACATACCAACTAATACCATAATGTAAACAAGAAAAACACCAAATATATACCAAATATAACACCATTCACAAAAATCAATTACACAAAAAAAAAATTATATATACGAAAAATAAATAAGAAAGCCAAAAAATGAATAAAAAATAAATCATTTAAAATACATTTTTATGCCAAATATATAAACAACTAATACCATAATTTGGTTCATTCAAGCTTCATATAATTTAGTTTTACCAATCTAACACCATAATAAGTATCAATCTAACAACACATTATTTATAAATATACCATATTAATATACACATATACCAAAAACAACAATAACTAACTTATCCCTTTTGAGGCACCAAAATATAACTCATCATAAAATTATGACACATCAATAAATTGAATGGAAATACCGTCACCTAATATATATTTCAATATATGAAAAAATACCATAAAAAAGAAAAGCAGCTTTCTTATTTTACACCAACTATCAAACATGCAAAATAATAATAATAATAATAATTTAAATGTGGAATTCACATTCAAACTACCATAACAAACATTAAAACCAGCCCAGTTTTTTAAAAATCAATAGCCACCAATAGACTTTGCCATAGTACTATTTCAGTTACTTTAAATCATCAATTATAGTACAACCAAACTTTATATATTATTTCACATCAAATATTCACCATATTATCTACCATAATTTACTGTAAATCAGATGTTAAAACTATGAATTGTTGAAAACCAATACAAAATTTTATATTAAAAAAATTAAAGTAACACGTTTAAAAACACAAATCATTTACATTTTTTTACCATAAAAAGGTCATAGATCGGATATGAATCATTAAATTACAAACCTGTTAAATCCCATTTTCCATCATATTGGATCAAAATTGATACAAAGTCATTATTCTTCATTGGTTGATTTGCAAAGAAAAATATTTTCTCTCGTTTATTTTTTAGATCAATTTCACATTATTAATCCTTTTTTTGTTAAGATGAGAAAAAAATCACCTTCAAAGAAGATTAATGAGTCGGTTTACCAGGAAGAAGAATAATTTTTTTTTGGATGTGAAAGAGAAATTAAAAGATTTGACATATCAGATAAAATATTTGAAAGAAAATACAAGAACTTTTTACCATAAATAAATATTTAACATTAAATGCAGCATAGATTACAAAAAGAAAATAACCATTCACATGTGTAAATGGTAACTAAAGGGAATTGTTTACTTTTGTAATTAAAATGGTATTTTGGTAAATAAAAAAATTACTGTTAATAAAGGTCTTAAAGCATATAATCTTGTACTTTTTCCACTCTAATTAAAATTGTTGGAATCACAATCACTGTGGAAGCAATAACAATTCGTACAAATTCGAAAATGCCATGAAGAAAGGTTAGTTAAAGGTACAAGTCTTATCAGATAATAAATTTAATGGATATGTTACTATGAAAAAAAAATTCACGAGAGATAGAGAGTAGTTTTAAAAATATTTAAAAACTTAAAAAATTATTTGAAGAGGTCAATGTGATGTATATTATAAGATCTTGAAATATAGTAACATTCAATTTAGTAAAATTATAATTCTATTCATATAAAATTGTTTGGTTTCTACTTTTTCCAGATAAATTGTAATTGATCCTATTGCTATCATTTAACTCTTTGACACTTTTGTACTGTAACACCCAGTAAATTACCAAAGTACCCTTAGGGAAGAGGTGTGCATAAAGCGCATCTTCCGATGCTCGGATTGGAAATTCGAGAGCGGATTCGTGATCAGCACTGAAAATTGCGTGGGCGGAGGGTCTCGGTCGATTTTTAGAGCGATCGAGTCGAAAGATATTTTTTCGTTCCAAAACGAAAAACAGTGTGCCTGCGTGACAGAACCGCGTCGCGGACATATCACGGAGCCACACTTATCTTTTTCTGTGATTTTTCGACGGAGTTGAATTTTTCGAAAATACAATGTCCGCGAAAGGTCCGCGTCGCAGACTGTGTTATTTTAGGTCGGGAAGAAATTCTTTTAAATTACAGAGGGCATTTTAGTCCATTCCTACATATCCTAAACGTTCCCCTACGACCAATAAAGGTCAGTTTCTAAGAAAAGGGTTTTCAAAAACCTCATTCTAAAGCGATCTTCCTAAAAGTCACAGGGCTTGAGGGGAGTTGAGGTTGAAGAGATCAAGAGGAGGTGGTGCATAATTGTGTTAACACAACATGCCAGGTATGTAAGGCTAACCTAAAGCATTGGAATGTTCTTCCATGTGCCCTTTCAGTAAAGAGATTTATGTCTTGACATGATGAGGTTAATGTGAAGGGTTTGATGCATGTATAATTGATGTTACTTTACGTATAACTATTTGCTTACATAAATTGATGATCATCACTACTCTATTTTTATGTCATAATGCATTTTCACGTGTATGTTTTTAAAACCCTATGATTATGTTATTAATTGAAATAAAAAGATGAACTGAGAGATGAGTCTAGCGCCCTCATGAGATTGATGTTATGATGTGGTGATTGTGTTTCACATTTGATGTAAGTCTTGATAATGATGTAATGAGAATGATGTTTTATGATGTCTTAAAATTAGAAGTTTAATTTCTAAAGGAGTACCTTGAGTCCATGATGTTAATGTTGATGTTGATGATGTGAGGTGATGTTAATGTTGAGGTACTATGTCCCTACGAGACTGATGTTGATGTTGAGGTTTTATATTATGTCCCTACGGGACTGATGTTGATGTTGAAGTATTATGTTATGTCCCTATGGGATTGATGATGAGGTATTATGTCCCTATGGGACTGATGAGGTTGAGGTTTTATGAGCATGTCGCATTCTGGGAGGAGTATTGAGCACCGAAATGGGTAAGAGTGAGTCCCACTTGAACCCATTAACTACGTGGCCCGCGGAGGAAGAGGGGATTGAACCGCAATGAGGATGACTCCTTTCTTGTCCCAAATGAGGACTAAGGTTTTTTCTTGTGGATCCACTGAGGTTGATGTCCTTTACCTCGGACAGGGTATTGGATGGATGTGGCAACGACATCGCTTCATTGTATCATTACTGGCTCATAGACTCCCAATTAGGTTCCTTTGATAGGACTCTGATGTTGATGTTGATGTGATGTCCTAAGTCGATGTTTCCTGAGTTCAGTCAATGTTTCATGAGTTGAGTCGATGTTGATGTTCCCTGAGTTGAGTCGACGTTGAGGTTCCTTGAGTGAGTTGGGTTGAGTTTCCTTGAGATGAGTTTGATGCGATGATGACATTGAGATGAGAGGTGAATGGGTCAATCGTCTATGCTACTCTCTTACCTTAGATAGACTCTTGACATTTTGATGGAGTATGATGTTGAGTTGATGCTTTCATTATGCGTTTGTACTTACATTACTATTCAGTTATTTTACATGCCAGTACATTCCACGTACTGACGCCATTTGGCGCTGCTCGTTTCATGATGCAGATGCAGGAGTTAGAGGACTTCAGCAGACGCACCATTGAGGTCAGAGATCGTGAGTCCCATCATTGGTGAGCCTCCTTGCTATCCGGAGGAAACCCTTTATTTGATGCTTCCTTTATTTCATTGAGTCTGGTAGCCATGGCATGTCATGGTACCATTTATTAGATAGTCGAGTCATGTTAGAGGCTTCATAGGTATGATGTCGAGGTTTGATGTTGATGGATGTTTTTTAAGAACCGAGTAGCATATTTCTATTTACTACTTATGATGAGACCGATGTTAGCCATTTGGCCTTTTATTTGAGGTAGCTCATTATTCTAATTTCGTTGTGTTGATGTTGAATGATGGTCCTGAGAACAAGTGGTTCGCTTAGGGGCTAGCAATAGTCTCTGAGTGTCGGCCACGTCTAGGGTACCCTCCCGAGGCGTGACAAACATGGTATCAGAGCATAGAGTTCAAGAGTCCTAGGGAGTCTATGAAGTCGTGTCTAGTAGAGTCTTGTTTATGTGTGTGTTGTGCACCACACTTCATAAACAGGATGCTACAGGGCATTAGGAAATGGTTACCCTTCTTTGATGTTCTGAGTTCGTGCAATAGAGTTTGACTCTAAAACCCCCTTTCTAATTCATGCATTACACGTTTGCAGATAATGCCTCCGAAACGCACTGCTGCCCATAACACTGAGAATCCCTTACCAGAGGCTCCAAATCAGCATGGGACAAGGAGACGGGGGCGGCCTGGCAGAGCTACTGAGGCTTCACCAGCACCTCCTGCTGAGTCAGCCTCCATTTCGTAAGCAGACTTCAGGGGAGCCATTACTATGCTCACCCAGTTTGTGGCCTCTCAGAGTAACAGTCGTGGTCCCCAGGCCCCTAGCTCCAGCTCCCAAGAGTCTGTAGTTGCATCCAGACTCAGAGATTTCCTGAGGATGAACCCGCCAGTCTATACGGGTTCCAAGGTTGAGGAGGATCAGCGAAACTTCATTGATGAGATGCGCAAGATCTTGAGTGCTATGCATGCCAACGAGGTTGAGGGAGTTGAGCTGGTCTCGTATCAGCTTAAGGATGTTGCCAATGTCTGGTATAACCAATGGGAAGATGGTAGAGGTGAGGATGCTGAGCCTGCTGAATGGGAGGAGTTTGAGAGTGCTTTTCTCGATCACTTCTTTCCCCAAGAGTTGAGGGAGGCAAAGGTCGAAGAGTTCATGAATCTGAAGCAAGAGGGGCTGACGGTCAAAAAGTACAACTTGAAGTTCATCCAGTTGTCCAGGTATGCTCCAGAGATGGTTCTTGATATGAGGGCAAGAATGAGGAAGTTTGTGTCTGGGTTGGGCAGGCATGTGAAGAGGGAGTGTAAGGCAGCATTGCTGATTCTAGACATGGATATTTCTAGACTTATGGTCTAGGCCCAGCAGACTGAGGAGGATAAGAAGAGGGACAGAGAAGAGCAACAGAGTAAGAAGGACAAATCGGCGGTGCATGAGCCTAATCAGCAGAAGCAGAATAAAGGTGGCAGAAACTTCTTTCAGAAGAAGTCTGCTAGCCATGCACCTCCAATAGCGAGTACACCTATTCAGCAAAACAGGTATGATCAGAAATCCTATGGTCACCAGAACTTCAGAGCACAAGGACCTCAGTCCCAAGCCAGTGTTGCTCAAGGTTCGAGGGGAAGGCCACCTTGTGGCAGATGTGGCAGGCTGCATCTTGGTGCGTGCCGTGAGGGCACCAATATTTGCTTTTCCAGTGGACAACCTGGCCATTTCCAAGGTGAGTGCCCTACGAGGAATCAGAGGTGAAGTGATAGAGGTAATAGAGCTCAGTCTTCTACAGCGCCCCCTGCGGGTAGTCATTAGAAGGCTCCTACTGCAAATGCAGGAGGCGGGATGAACCTTCTGTATGCGATGGGTAATCGACAGGATCAAGAGGTTGCTCCAGATGTTGTTACGGGTATGCTCCAAATCTTTTCTCATAATTGTTATGCATTGCTTGACCCGGGTGCCACCTTGTCTTTCGTGACACCCTATGTGGCCAATAAGTTTGAGGTTCTTCCTGAGTGTTTGCTTGAACCTTACACTAATTCGACTCCTACTGGTGAGTCAATTCTGGCTAAGAGGATCTGTAGAGACTGTGTAGTGTCCATCTGTTATAGGGATACTTTGGCCAATTTGGTAGAGTTGGAGATGGTCGACTTTCATGTGATTCTTGGTATGGATTGGATCCATACTTGCCATGCATCCATAGATTGTAGGACTCGAGTTGTTAAATTTCAATTTCCGAATGAACCGGTCTTAGAGTGGAAGGGAGGTTATGTTGCACCCAAGGGTAGATTTATTTCCTACCTGAGGGCGAGGAGGTAAATCTCAAAGGGGTGTATTTATCACCTTGTACGAGTTAAATCTGATGATGTCGAGTCCCTTACTCTTGAGTCGGTCCCGATTGTAAATGAGTTCCCTGAGGATTTACCCAAAGTCCCTCCTGATAGGGAGATCGACTTTGGTATTGATGTACTACCCGACACACAGCCCATTTCAATTCCACCATATAGGATGGCCCCTGCTAAGTTGAAAGAGTTGAAGGAGCAGTTGAAGGATCTGTTAGAGAAGGGTTTCATTAGACCCAGTGTTTCTCCTTGGGGTGCTCCCATTCTGTTTGTATGGAAGAAGGATGGGTCTTTGAGAATGTGCATAGACTATAGGCAACTGAACAAGGTCACGGTCAAGAATAAATATCCTCTTCCCAGGATAGATGACTTGTTTGACCAACTTCAGGGTGCCTCATGCTTTTCAAAGATAGACCTCAGATCGGGTTACCACTAGTTAAAAGTAAAAGAATGTGATGTTCCAAAGACAGCTTTTAGGACAAGATATGTCCACTTCGAGTTGTTGGTCATGTCCTTTAGGTTGATGAATGCACCAGCAGCTTTCATTGACTTGATGAATAGGGTGTTCAGGCCCTACCTTGACATGTTTGTGATCGTGTTCATTGATGATATCTTAGTATATTTGAGGAACGAAGAAGAGCATGCCAAACACCTTCGTGTTGTCCTTCAAACTCTTAAGGACCATGAGTTGTATGCGAAGTTCTCCAAATGTGAGTTTTGGCTTAAGTCAGTGGCTTTCCTAGGCCATGTGGTTTCGGGTGTTGGAATCCGAGTAGATGGTCAAAAAATTGAAGCGATTACAAGCTGGCCAAGACTAACCTCTCCAACAGATATAAGGAGTTTCTTGGGGTTGGCAGGCTACTACCGCAAATTTGTTGAGGGATTTTCTTCCC
Organism: Solanum rostratum; assembly: GCA_029948455.1. Taxonomy (NCBI): domain Eukaryota; kingdom Viridiplantae; phylum Streptophyta; class Magnoliopsida; order Solanales; family Solanaceae; genus Solanum; species Solanum rostratum. Next base: position 43,567,051 of record CM057055.1, on the reverse strand, counting down.
TATCCGTGCCATTGACCAAAATGACTCAGAAAAAGGTCAAGTTTCAGTAGTCTGAGGAATGTGAGAAGAGTTTCCAAGAGCTAAAGACTAGGTTGACCACCGCACCTGTCTTGACTTTACCTGACAGGACGAAAGGCTTTGTAATATACTGTGATGCGTCAAGAGTTGGGTTGGGATGTGTATTATATTAATGCGGAGAGGTAAAGTGGTGGCTTATGCTTCCAGGCAGCTTAAGGTTCATGAGAAGAATTATCTGACCCATGATTTTGAGTTGGCGGCAGTTGTGTTCGCACTTAAAATCTGGCGCCACTATCTGTATGGAGTGCATGTGGACGTGTTCACGGATCACAAGAGCTTACAGTATGTCTTTAGTCAGAGAGAGCGGTACGACAGAGAAGATGGTTGGAATTGCTCAAAGACTATAACATGAGCATCATGTACCACCCAGGTAAAGCTAATGTTGTTGCTGATGCTCTTAGCATGTTGTCTATGGGTAGCACAACCCATGTTGAGGAGGAGAAGAAGGAGTTAGTGAAGGAAGTGCATAGGTTGGCTCGATTGGGAGTCCAACTTGAGGAGAACGACGAGGGAGGAATTAATGTTCAGAATAGGTCTGCATCATCCCTAGTGACTGAGGTAAAAGAGAAGCAGGATCGAGATCCTATTATACTTTAATTGAAGGGGGATGTTCAGAAGCAAAAAGTGATAGTCTTCTCCAAAGGGGGAGATGGGGTATTGAGGTACCAGAGTAGGCTATGTGTCCCTAATGTTGATAGTGTTCGAGAGAGGATTCTGGCTGAGGCCCATAATACTAGATACTCCATTCATCCGAGCTCCACCAAGATGTATCACGACTTGAGAGAGGTCTATTAGTGGAGTGGAATGAAGCGGGATATCCTAGAGTTTGTTTCAAGATGCCCAAATTGCCAACAGGTAAAGGTTGAGCATCAAAGGCCAAGTGGCTTGGCCCAAAACTTCGAAATTCCAGAATGGAAGTGGGAGATGATTAATATGGATTTCATCACTGGCCTACCGAGATCCCAGAGACAGCATGATTCCATATGGGTGATTGTAGATAGGATGACGAAGTCAGCACATTTCCTGGTAGTCAAGACGCCCGACACTGCAGAGGATTATGCTAAGATGTATATCCAAGAGATTGTGAGGTTGCATGGAGTTCCCTTGTCCATCATCTCAGACAGAGGAGCCCAATTTACTTCTCATTTCTGGAAGTCTTTCCAGAAAGGATTGGGTACCAAACTGAACTTGAGCATAGCTTTTCATCCACAAATGGATGGTCAGGCAGAGCGCACTATTCAGATGGTAGAAGATATGTTAAGAGCATGCATCCTTGACTTCAAAGGAAATTGGGATGATCATTTACCATTGATTGAATTCGCATATAACAATAGTTATCATGCGAGCATTCAAATGGCCCCTTATGAGACCTTGTATGGGAGAAGATGTAGATCACCCATTGGATGGTTTGAAGTTGGAGAGGCTAAGTTGATTGGTCCTAACCTTGTCCACCAGTCGATGGAGAAGGTGAAGATTATTTGAGAAAGATTGAAGACTGCCCAAAGCCGTCAGAAATCTTACACAGATATGAGGAGAAGAGACCTAGAGTTTGAGGTGAGCGATTGGGTTTACCTGAAGGTATCACCCATGAAGAGTGTCATGAGGTTTTGGAAGAAGGGGAAAGTAAGTCCTCGCTATATTGGTCCCTACCAGATCGTGCAAAGAATTGGGAAGGTCGCTTAAGAGCTAGAATTACCTTTCGAGTTAGATGGAATCCATCCAGTGTTCCATATTTCGATGTTGAAGAAATGTTTGGGGGATCCTGCCTTGGTAATTCCTGTGGAGTGCACGGGAGTCAGAGACAGTTTGTCTTATGAGGAAATCCCAGTTCAGATCCTTGATCGGCAGGTTCGCAGACTGAGGAACAAAGAGATAGCCTTTGTCAAAGTTCTGTGGAGGAATCAATTTGTTGACGAAGCCACATAAGAAGCTGAGGAAAAGATGAAAGCAAAATACCCGAACCTGTTCGTGCTCGAGGTTGATGTAAGTGTTGAAGGTAACATTCTTACCTTTATGTTAATTGATGTTCCTACCATGAGTATATATGTGTAAATTCCGATGTGTGAGTAAAGTTATTGAGGTCGATGAGGAATTGAGGATGTGAGTTTCTGAGTGAGTATCGAGGTGAGTCTGGAGTCTATTCGTGCCAAAGTACAATTCCCACTCATCATTTGAGGACGAATGATCCCAAGGGGGAGATAATGTAACACCCGATAAATTATCAAAATATCCCTAGGGAAGAGGTGTGCGTAAAGCGCGTCTTCCGATGCTCGGATTGGAAATCCGAGAGCGGATTCGTGATCAGCACTGAAAATTGAGTGGGAGAAGGGTCTCGGTTGATTTTTAGAGCGATCGAGTCGAAAGATATTTTTTCGTTCCAAAATGAAAAATAGTGTGCCTGCGACAGAACCGCGTCGCGGACCTATCGCGGAGCCACACTTATCTTTTTTGTGATTTTTCGACGGAGTTGAATTTTTCAACAATACACTGTCTGCGACAAGTCCGCATCGCAGACTGTGTTATTTTAGGTCGGGGAGAAATTCTTTTAAATTATGGAGGGCATTTTAGTCCATTCCTACATATCCTAAACGTTCCCCTACAACCAATAAAGGTCGGTTTCTAAGAAAAGGGTTTCAAAGACCCTATTCTAAAGCGTTCTTCCTAAAAGTCACTAAGCTAGGGCTTGAGAGGAGTTGAGGTTGAAGAGATCAAGAGGAGGTGGTGCATAATTGTGTTAGCACAACATTCCAGGTATGTAAGGCTAACCTAAAGCATGGGAATGTTCTTCCATGTGCCCTTTTGAGTAAAGAGATTTATGTCTTGACACGATGAGGTTAATGTGAAGGGTTTGATGCATGTATAATTGATGTTACTTTACGTATAACTATTTGCTTACATAAATTGATGATCATCACTACTCTATTTTTATTTCATAATGCATTTTCACGTGTATGTTTTTAAAACCCTATGATTATGTTATTAATTGAAATAAAAAGATAAATTGAGAGATGAGTCTAGAGCCCTCATGAGATTGATGTTATGATGTGGTGATTGTGTTTCACATTTGATGTAAGTCTTGATGATGATGTGATGAGAATGATGTTTTATGATGTCTTAAAATTAGAAGTTTAATTTCTAAAGGAGTATCTTGAGTCCATGATGTTGATGTTGATGTTGATGAGGTGAGGTGATGTTGATGTTGAGGTACTATGTCCCTACGGGACTGATGTTGATGTTGAGGTTTTATATTATGTCGCTACGGGACTGATGTTGATGTTGAGGTATTATGTTATGTCCATGTGGGACTGATGATGAGGTATTATGTCCCTATGGGACTGATGAGATTGAGGTTTTATGACCGTGTCGCGTTCTGGGAGGAGTATTGAACACCGAATGGGTAAGAGTGGGTCCCACTTGAACCCATTAACTACGTGGCCTGCGTAGAAAGAGGGGATCGAACCACAATGCGGATGGCTCCTTTCTTGTCCCAAATGAAGACTGAGGTTTTTCTTGTGGATCCACTGAGGTTAATGTCCTTTACCCCGGGAAGGGTATTGGATGGATGTGGCAACGGCATCGCTTCGTTGTATCATCATTGGCTCATAGGTGATGGTTATCGGTTAGAGAAACTCCCAGTAAGGTTCCTTTGATAGGACTCTGATGTTGATGTTGATGTGATGTCCTAAGTCGATGTTTCCTGAGTTGAATCGATGTTTCATGAGTTGAGTCGATGTTGATGTTCCCTGAGTTGAGTCGACATTGAGGTTCCTTGAGTGAGTTGAGTTGAGTTTCCTTGAGATGAGTTTGATGTGATGATGACATTGAGATGAGAGATGGATGGGTCAATCGTCCAATGCTACTCTCTTACCTTAGATAGACTCTTGACATTTTGATGGAGTATGATGTTGACTTGATGCTTTCTTTATGTTGTTGTACTTACATTACTATTCAACTATTTTACATGCCAGTACATTCCGCGTATTGATGCCATTTGACGCTGCATCATTTCATGATGCAGATACAGGAGTTAGAGGACTTCAGCAGACGTACCGTTGAGGTCAGAGATCGTGAGTCCCATTATTGGTGAGCCTCCTTGCTATCCGGAGGAAACCCTTTATTTGATGCTTCCTTTATGTCATGGCACCATTTCTTAGATAGTCGAGTCAGGTTAGAGGCTTCATAGATATGATGTCGAGGTTTGTTGTTGATGGATGTCTTTTAAAAATTGAGTAGTACATTTCTATTTACTGCTTATAATGAGACCGATGTTGGCCATTTGACCCTTTATTTGAGGTAGCTCATTATTCTAATTCCGCTGTGTTGATGTTGAATGATGGTCCTGAGAACAAGTGGTTCGCTTAGGGGCTAGCAATAGTCTCTGAGTGCTGGCCACGTCTAGGGTACCCTCCCGGGGCGTGACATGCACATTAATCTATGGGACGCTTGACAGCACCTTGCCATTTGCCAATTACTATAGTTTTCACTGTACATTTTTTTCCAGTTTCGCCTTATGGAAGTTTCGTTTAAGATGTGTTTGACTTTTTCACTTCCTCTTATGGAATTTTCGTCTAAGGTGTGTTTAGCGAGTACGAAAATGTTTTAAATTTTTATAATATTTTGTTGATTAAAATTTAATTTAACTCTTTTTTATAAAAAAAAAACATAAGTTGCATAAAAAGAACAAGAATAACTTTGTAAATGAAAAATATGAAAAACAAATCTCGTAAGTGGTACTTCACATTGGTTGTCATTTTTACCCCTCTCCAACATACTTTATCATCACCCAAATTTCCATATCCCCCATTTCCCACCAACAATCTCGCCGTTTTTTATAATATTTATTCAGATTATTGTACACATATTTTTAGAATAATATTCTTTACCTGCATAATAAACGTGAGAAAATAAGTAAAAACTTATATATTTTCTTAGCTAGGCATTTCACCATAGTTTTAAAATATGTTTGGCAAATCATTTTTTAAACTTTGGCCATAGATTTTGAGAGAAATGTTTGACCTTTTCAAGCATTTATATCCATAAGTCTAAAATCTATTAAAAATATTCATAAATTTTGCATTATTATTGACAATGAACATATTTCGTGAAAAGTCATGACAACGAATACAATTAACATAAATATGAAATATGAGAAAGAAAATAAAAAAGCACCATTGATTTGTTACGAAACACTACTGTATATTATACTTGTAATTGAAAATAATTTCAAAAATTCTAAAAACTGTGTAAAAATATGTTTATAACTACATAAATTTTGTACAATAAATTAGAAATGAAATTCAGTCCAAGACTGTAAATAATGAATATTTTCATGAAACATAAGAATATTTTTAAATAATAATAAATTACATAACCAAATAATATTTGCCAAATTTCTCCCAAATATTTTTGAAAATATTTTTTATCAAATGGATCGTTGGAAAGTATTTTATTCGTAGAACACACTTCTAGTTCTTATCGTACATAACAACTTTTGTTTCTAAGGGCATCTCCAATCCAAACACCAAATTTTTTGTTAGCACTATTTTTAGTGTAAATCAACTCAAATCTATTGCACCAAATTTTACTCTAAATTTTTTTTCTTATTCTCTCTTTATTATTATATTATTATTTCTTATTACATTTATATTTTCTTATTTCATAAAACAAAATTCTTTCTAAAACATTCACTATATATTATTTTCATATCGTTTTTTTATAGCCGTTTGATATGAAATTGTTTTATATCATAATTATTGAAATAATGTAAATTGCTAGCAAATATTACATATTATACATAATAATGGATAGTACCAATAAAAGTAAAATCATTCACGAAATATAATTAAACTAACATTACACAATTGAAAATTATTATGTATTTTATATTTTAATTTTAATGTATGTCAATTACTAGTTTGTTGAATGTTTATTATTTTCGATAATTCTAAAGTACATTATATTATTTGTCTAATAATTTATATTTTTGCATGTTTAGTTTTTGTGAAGGTTAATTGTAGTAATATCCAATTAAAATTTATAGTAGAATTAACATAAATTTAACTTCAAAAAGTCATGCATAGAAATATAATTGATAAAAAATTAATTTTTTTAATCTAAAAGTGATATTATAAAAATATTAAAAAAATATAAAATATTATTAAAATATATAATTTATATAATATTTAATTTAAAGTATTATATAATAAAATAATATTAAAATATTTAAAGAGTAAATTAGTGTGATGAATAGTGTTACACCACACACAAAATTTAATGTTAGGTTGGAACACCAAAATACCAAATTTTACACCAAAAATAGAATTTGGTATAAAATCAAGTATTAAGTTGGAGATGGTCTAATATAGGAGGATTTACTATGATTACAATGATTCTAGGTTCTGACATCATGGCCCCCGCCAAGTAAAAAGAGTGTGGCGACAAGTTTCGTGGTCACCGAGTTGTCACTAACCCAAATTTTTAGGGAAAAACTATGTTTATACCCATTTGAAGCAAACTATTTACATCCATATATCCCTTTACATTTATGCCTTCTTACTATTAGAATTTGCACGTTGACATCAGCGCCCACCTTGCATGATACGCCAATAGTGTATCAATATATTGGCAGGGTATTACTGAGGATTATGCTCATTCCTATATGATACCAATAGGTATCAATATACCGACAAAATATCACAAAGAATACATTTTCTACTAATTTAGAATTTAATAAATAAGTTTGTGACTTTAATAATTTTTCTTAATTATTTTATTTATTAAAAAAAGAGCTCAAAATTATATGATACTGGTAGGGTATCAATATACCGACGGAGTATCACAAAAATATATTTTCTACTAATTTAAAGTTTAATAAATAATTTTATGACTTTAATAATTTTCTCTTAATAATTCTGTTTCTTAAAACAAGAGCTCAAAACTATATGATACCGATAGGATATCAATATATCAATGAAATATCACAGAGAATTAAACTTTAGTCCTATACGATACTAATATAGTATCAATATATTGATGAAGTATCACAAAGAAAATATTTTCTACTAATTTAGAGTTTAATAATGTAATGACCCTCCGGGTCATTTCTGTGGTTCTGCGAATATTTTATCATTTTGAGCATTTGCATAGTGATTACGGGCTATTTGTGACTTATTAACACTAATTGTTCGGTCATTGGGTGAGTCGTTTTACAATCATACAACTTTTCGAGTTAAACGAGAGATTATAACAGTAAAATAAATTTTTAGGGAAACTCCTAGTAAACGGCCTAAGAGCGGAATTTTGTTGGTTCCATCAGCTCCAGAATGTCCGAATTAGGCTAGGGGCATGTTCGGTGCAATTATATCGAATTTTGCAAATTTAGCCACTGAAATGGGTTAATATTTGACTTTAATTAATATCCTTGGAAACCTTCCCCAAATAGAAATTTACAGAATACCATTGGATCCGAAACGTCGACTTTGGTGTAGGAGGACTTTTTGTTTGGTTCTCGAGGCTTTTAAGTGTATTTTGGCCCCTTTGGTAAACTTTGATATTGGAAAATGGGACCCACATTGGAATAGGATGACCTCTAATGGAAATTTCAACTACACCGTTGAGTCTGGAATATCATTTCTGTTTAAATTTCATATATGGATTGTATTTTTATGACTTTGAATGAGGCTAGAACATCGAAATTAAATTTGAGCGGTTGTTGAAAAGTTAGGGCAGCTGGTGATGTGGCCGAACCCCAGGCTTCCACATGCCATAGACGGCAAAGTGACATATGTGCCTAGAATTTGTTCTAGAAATGCAAAACGTGCAAGCCAATTTTCGATCAGCGACTTCTCTCCTGTTTTTAGTCTGATTTTGACGATTCAAAAGGCTAACTTGTATATTTTTCCAAGAGGAACGTCGTGGAAGCTTGGAAAACTGATTTCGGCATGACGCTTGAGCTGAGCAACATTTGGAGGTCATCAGGGAGAAAAGACTCGCGTGGACTGATTTGGAGCGCGTAGATTTGTCTTTCAGGTACTGGGCTTTCCTTACCTCTAGACTGAGCTGAAATACATGTATATTGGGAGCCTGTCTATGGTTGGAAGTCTTGAATAAGATATGTATATGTGTCGTGAGGCTGATTGTTAGTTATACTTCCTGCTATGCATTTAAACACTATTGTCATGATTTATTAATATTTGTTTCCCTGGATACTGGTTGCACTTAGCATATGGGGTGACTATAGTTATTTTGAGGCACTTGTGGTTGTTCTGGATTGTACTAGCTGTAATCACTATCATCACAGAGTGTTTGCACTGTTGAACTATGAAAGGCCTGGTAAAGGCTGGATATGGGCTAATGCCATGTGACAAGTATGTATTCTAGCTTAACTCCTATCTATATGGATGTGTAGCCTAATGGTACTGAAATATGCTAGCTGTGAGGCTATTTGTTGATTACAACCGTACCGTGGACTTATTCTAGTATAGATATGATTCTGATGTGTTGATTTGTTCGGGATACCTATGATACAGCTGTACTGTGGACTGATTTTTGTATAGATGTGACTCTGAAGTACTTGGTTGTTTTAGATAGTTGTGATATACCTGTCAATTGTCCTTTAGGTTCGGACCCTATCGATTATGCTTTGGGTCGGGGACCCTATCGATTGCTTGTGGGGTTAGGGACATTACTAATTTTTCTAGGTTCGAGGCCCTATTGATTTTTCCTGGGTTCGAGGCCCAGTTGACTATTCTTGGGTTCGAGGCCCTATTGCTTTTTTTGTGGGTTTGAGGTCTAGTTTACTGTTCTTGGGTTTGAGGCCTTATCGATTGTGGTAGGGGGATTCTTTCTCTCACGGGGGACACGTCCTACTGTTATGTATATTTTGTCAAACCATCTAGCCCTGGCTAACTGCCCCCCACCAAAGGCGAGGTTAGGAAGGGGGTTTGAGGCCCCTAGTGATAGTTAGGGGTTCAAGGCCCCGAGTGACAGTTAGGGGTTCGAGGCCCTATGTGATACTATATCCTGTACTGGTTACGATCTCATACCATTTATTACTGACCCCTATACCTCTTTGCCTATTAATACCTTGATTGTGTGTGGGTGTACCTCTTGGGGTTTTGGGGGATCAGAGGGCGTTTAAACTTAGACACTCGGGCCTTACACCCACATACAATGGACCCTTGTTCTGATGATATAGAGAGTTGGGCTATGTGATTGTTCTATGTGGTTCTGTGATAGTTTTGAGGGATTTTGTGATGATCTGTTGGTTCTATATTGTGCGTGGGTGTACCTTCTAGGCTTATGAGGGTCCAGTTGGCGTATAGGCGTAGTTACTAGGGCTTTACATCCGCGTACAACAGTATGCCTCAGTTGGGGGCAGTTGTTGTATTAGCCTATGCAGTCTTCATCAGCCGGTATTGATGTTCACCACTTAAGTTAGTTCAGTTCATCATTGTTCTTCATTTTGGTTGGTTTAGTTGTGGTTGAGGATTTCCCGGCATGCCTATGACTTGATCTAGGTTTTTTTTGCTACACTGTTGCAATTTCTACATGCTTGGGCTTATTTATGTTCACTATTTCACTTAGTTGGCAGATGATGCCTACTAGGTGTCTTTTATGGTACTCACCCTACATTTCTGCATCTTCCTATGTGCAGGTCTAGGTACTAGCCGCAGTCGCTGAGTTAGGAGTGCGTTGACGATTCAAGAGACTTTGGTGAGCATCACCAGCTCTAGACATTCTACATTCTCCCTCTTTCTAGTAATCCATCTTTTGTATTCATACACTGACCTTATATATGTTGTTTGGATTTATACGTGTAGATGGCTATTTCTGTTATGTGTGTAGATATGTATATTTTAATTTAAGTTTATAGTAGCTCTATACAGTTGACTTTTAGGTCCTGGGTAGGTTGTGTTCGTTGTACTTATATGTTGTTAGTATCTTTATCAGTATTGATTCTGGACAGGTGACATGGACATTGGGTTGGCTTGCCCGTAGGTGGGATCTACTAGGTGTCATCATGACCTGAGAGGTCGGGTCGTGACAAAGTGGTATCAAAGCCTTAGGTTCACTGGTCTCATCTGTACAGAGCTACCGTCTAATAGAGTCTCGTGGATGGGTGCGGAGACATCCGTGACTTATCTCCAAGAGGCTACAGAATGTTTAGAAAACTTCTTGTGTTTATTATTCTGATTATGTGATATCTCCAATAGTTCATCAACTTCTTGAAATCTAATTTGATTCGCCTTTTCATGCTTGTGCAGCATACAGGGCAGACTCTAGGCAGGGGTAGTGTTGTGTCGTCAGTCCTAGATAGGGAACAACCCCCAGAGGCCATTGTGTAGAGATCAGGTCCCCTCGAGTTGTGAAAATTGAATAGGAAGACTAGGGGCATTGAGATTATAGGAGCCCTAGAGATACGTTTCATAATTAGTTACTTGTCTGGCGGTGACTGTGTACGGAACTATGGGATATGTTGTTGAAGTTGGGACTCTGTAACACCGATACTTGTATGTTAGTTGTTGTTTAAAGGTTGTGTGGGTTGTGAATACTGTTGATAGTGGGAAAGGATATGACTGGGTAATATTGAGCATTGATGCTCTCTACATATTCGTATTTGATTATTTCACCACTGGTCTAACCCATTGGGCTTCCTGATGCGGATAAGTATACTATACCATATGGGATTCTGAGTAATTATCATTTATGTTATGGTTGTACCCTGCTGGTTGTGTGTGTATGTGATTCTTTTGTTGCTTGACTACTGGAGTGGGTAGTCTGATCCAAGAGTTACATATTATTTAAGTGGATGGCTATCAGCTACACCTCTGGGTACACCTTGTGCCTCTATGGTTATGATATTGTTGATATGATGTTCTCCTGATGCCTTGGTGACTAGATTGTGAGACAAATGCTATGCCTGAGGTCTTAGTTGGGTTGTCCATTGTAGGATGGGATATTGTGGTGTTATCAGCTAAGTTGCCGGCCTTTTAGCCCCAAAGACTTGTTATAATTGTTAGTTGGCTAGGATTGTGTTGTCTGGATTCCTAACTATGCTTGTTAGTGGGAATGTTCATCATTTTGCCAGGTTGGCTTGTACTTGAGTTGTGATTTTACATTGTTAGCTGCATTGCTTAGCTTATCGTCTCCTACTTGAGTGCGGGTTCTTAGCTTCTTTTATTCTAGATCAGGTATCGAGGTAGTGGAAGGTCTCTTTTATTAGTGGGAGATTTGGTATAGTTATTCCTTAGAATTGTGATACGCAGGTCCAACGATATTGTTGGATAGCCTCAATTTTAATGTTGCCTTGGGGGTCGGATTGATTGTTTCTAGTGTGCGGTTGCCGATGTTGTATTCCAGCTTATTGGTTTGAGCCTACAGAGTCAGGAAGCCATTTGGGGTTAAGTTCCAAGGGTTGTGTGATCGTTGAGGATCCCTAATAGATTGTTATACTAATTCTCGGGCATACTGATGGGTTATTATATTTCTGATTAGTTGAGGTGGCCAGAACTATTGTTTGATGATGAACATGCTTATTACTATGGTATTCATCGTCTAATGTGAGTTCAAGGTTTAGGATCCCTATATGGGTTGGAGTCTTCTGATACATCTTTATTCTTACTTTCGTGGATAAAAGTTCCATTAGTGGGGGATGTTGTGATGACCCTCTGGGTCATTTCTGTGGGTTCACAGATATTTTATTAGTTTGAGTATTTGCATAGTGGTTGCGGGCTATTTGTGACTTATTGGCACTGATTGTTTAATCGTTGGGTGAATCGTTTGACAATTATACAACTTTTTGAGTTAAACGAGAGATTATAAAAATAAACTGAATTCTTAAGGAAATTCCTAATAAGTAGCTTCGGAATAGAATTTTGATGGTTCCATCAGCTCTAGAATGGCCAAACTAGGATAGGGGCATGATCGGTGCAATTATATCGAGTTTTGCAAATTTGCCATAGAAATAGGTTAACAGTTGACTATAATCAACATCCTTGGGAAATGTGGCCCAAATGGAATTTTTGACTGTATCGTTGGATCCGAAACATTGAGCTTGGTCTAGGAGGACCTTTTATTCGATTCTCGAGGCTTCCGGGTGTATTTTGACCCCTTTGGTAAACTTTGATATTGGGAAATGGGACAAACATTGGAATAAAACGACCTCCAATGGAAATTTCAAATACACCGTTGATTCGTGAATATCATTTCTGATCAAATTTCATATATGGATTGTATATTTGTGACTTTGAATAAGGTTGAAACATAAAAATTAATTTTTAGCGGTTGCTAAAAAGTAAGAGCGGTGGTGACGTCGTTGAACCACAGGCCGCCACGTGTTATTGGTGGCAAAGTGATATATGTGCCCAGAATTTGTTCCATAAATTCAAAGTGTGCGAGCTAATTTCAATCAACGATTTCTCCCCTGTTTTTATTTCGATTTCAGTGATTCAAAAGGCTAACTTGTATAGTTTTTCGAGAGAAACGTCATGGAAGCTTCAAAAATTAATTTCAGCACGTCGTTTCAGCTTAGCGACATTTGGAGGTCATCAGGGATGAAAAAGCTCGAGTGGACTGATTTGGAGCACGTGGATTCGTCTTTCAGGTAGGCTAGGCTTTTCTTATCTCTAGACTGAGCTGAAATACATGTATATTGGGAACTTATCTATGGTTAGAAGGCCTGAGTAAGATATGTATATATGTCTTGAGGCTGATTGTTAGTTATACTTCCTGCTATGCATTTAAACACTGTTGTCATGATTTGTTAATATTTCTTTTCCGTAGATACTTATTGTACTTTGCATATAGGGTAACCATAGTTATTTTGAGATATTTGTGGTTGTTCTGGACTGTACTACCTGTAATCACTATAGTCATTGAGTGTTGGCACTGTTGAACTATGAAAAGGCCTGGTAAAGGTTGGATATGGGCTAATGCCCTGTGGCAGGTATGTATTCTAGCTTATCTCCTATATATAAGAATGTGTAGCCTAATACTACTGCAAAATGCTGGTTGTGAGTCTGTTTGTTGATTACAGCCGTACCATGGACTGATTCTAGTATAGATATGATTTCGATGGGCCAATTTGTTCGGGATACCTATGATACAACCATAATGTGGACTAATTTTGGTATAGATATGACTCTATTAGACTTGATTGTTCCGGATACTTGTGCTATACCTATAAATTTTCCTTTAGGTTGGGGACCTTATCGATTATGCTTTGGGTCAGGGACCCCGTCGATTGCTTGTAGGTTTGGGACCTTATTAATTTTTCTGGCTTTGAGGCCTTATTGATTTTTCATGGGGTCGACGCCCAGTTGACTATTCTTGGGTTCTAGGCCCTATTTGTTTTCTTGGGTTCGAGGCCTAGCTGGCTATTCTTGGGTTCAAGGACCTATTTTTTTTCTTAGGTTCGAGGCTCAGTTGTCTGTTCTTAGGTTTGAGGCCCTATTGGTTGTGTTAGGGAGATTCTTTCTCCCATAATGGAAACACGTCCCACTGTTATGTATATTGTCAGACCATCTGGCCCTAGTTGACTACCTCAACTGGAGGCCAGGTCGGGAAGGGGGTTCGAGGCCCTAGGTGACAGTTAGGAGTTCGAGGCCCTGAGTGAAAATTAAGGATTCGAGGCGTTGGGTGATAGCTAGGGGTTCGAGGCACCATGTGATACTATATCTTGTACTGGTTGTGATCTCATACCATCTGTTACTGTCCCTTGTACCCCTCTACCTATTTACACCTTGATTGTGCATGGGTGTAACTCCTGGGCTTATGGGGGCTCAAGGGTGGTTAAACTTAGACACTAGGTTCTTACACCCACGTACAACTCACACTTGTTATGATGATGGGGAGAGTTGGCCTTTGTGATTGTTCTATAGGATTTTATGATAGTTTTGAGGGATTCTGTGATGATCTGCTGGTTCTATATTGTGCGCGAGTGTACCTTCTAAGCTTATGAGGGCCCAGTCAGCGTACAAGCATAAATATTAGAGCTTTGCACCCGCGTAAAACATATGCCTTAGTTGGGGGCAATTGTAGTATTAGCCTACGTAGTCTTCATCAGTCGGTATCGACGTTCACCCTTTGGGTTGGTTCAATTCATCACTATTCTTCATTTCGATTGGTCCAGTTGTGGTTGAGGATTTCCTGGCATGCCTATGTCTTGATCTGGGTTTGTTTTGCTACACTGCTGCAGTTTCTACATGCTTGGGCTTTATTTATGTTCACTGTTTCACTCAGTCGGCCGATAATGCCTACTAGGTGCCTTTTCTATTTTTCACCCGTGCAATTCTGCATCTTCCCATGGTGCAGGTCCAGGTACTAGCTTTAGTCATTGAGTTAGGAACGCGCTGACGATTCAGGAGACATTGGTGAGCATAAGCAGCTTTGGATATTTTGCAGTCTCCCTCTGTCTAGTGAGCCCTCTTTTGTATTCAGACACTGGCCTTATATATGTACTTTAGATTTGTATGTGTAGATGGTTATTCTGGTTATGTATGTAGATATGTATATTTTAATTTGAGTCTATAGTAGCTCTTACAGGTGACTTCTAGGTCCTGGGTAGGTTGTGTTCGCTGCACTTATATGTTGTTGGTATTTTTATCACTATTTATTCAGGACAGATGACATGGACATTGGGTTGGCTTGCCTGTAGGCGGAGTCTAACAGGTGCCATCATGACCCATCATGACCTGAGAGGTTGGGTCATGACAAATAATATTTTTTTATTTTTTCTTAAAAAGATATAATTCTATATGATACCAGTACGGTGTCAGTATACTACCAAAGTATCACAAGAGTATTACATAGAATTATTTCATAGCATTCATGCTAATGATGACATCATGTTAACGCCAACATGATGTCATGGGCGAAATAAAAAGGGAAAAGTAGGGTAAGAGGGTAATTAGTTTGGATCATGGGTCCTTTAATGGTATAGGAGTAAATAATTTCACATCAAGCCTATTTTAAATAGTGATTAACACAATATTTTTCAAACTTTTAAATAGTTATAACACAATGTTTTTCTTAAATAGTATTCCCCCCCCCCCCCCCCCTTCATTTTATGTGACAACTCTTTGACTTGGCATAGTGTTTAATTTATTTTTCTAAACATTTTTGGTCTAAATTAATTTTTAGATATTTTAGTGCCTGAGAATGGTTTGATTAAAGATAAAAGGAAAATTTTAAAGTTAAATTATTTTATGTTAAAGTAAGGTAATTTTTTTTTTGGAGGGGGGGGGGGGAATTAAACAGGAATAAGTGTCACGTAAAATGGAGGAAAGAGAGTTAATCATTTGATTTTAGATGAGATTAGGGATGTTAATAGTATAATTTGATTAATTATTTTGAAGAATTTGAACTATATGATTTTTTTAGTTATCTTATTTTGTAAAATTAAAATTAAATTTTTTGAAATCATTTCATCATGTTGATTTTTCTTTGTTATTGATCTAATTTTATTAATGTTTGATGTTTCATTAAAATTATTATATAAGAGTCACAATTAAAAGTTATAATATAATAAATACCATATATACTTTTATATAACTCTAGCAAAAATTCTTTAAATATTACTATTTAAAAGATAATGAATCAAGGAACATGAAAACCGATAGTTAAAAACGCGCTCTAAACCAAGCCACCAACCCCTAAAAACTCACGTCATCATTGTCACTAATGGTTGTTTCGGTCACTAGCAGCCTCCTAAGGAGGTTGCTTAGTCTAGTTCATCTACTACTATGACACCAAGGACTAAGCAGCCTCCTAAGGAGGTTGCTCAGTCTAGTTCTGCTATTACTATGACACAAGGACCGATGAAATAAATTATGTTGCTACTTTACAATCCACAACTCCAAAAAATAACAATTACCAAGAAAGCCTTTAACTTTTTTGCATTGAGAATAATGAGTAGTCTCGAAAGAGAAAGAAGTATCATAAATGATAGTGAATGAAGATTTACAATTTGTTGTGATTGGGAAGTTCTCATATAGATGGTCAGATCTACAAAATCTGAGGAACATACTGCCAAAATAATTTGATTTGAAGAACGATTGCATGATTGGCTATTTGAGCAATAGATATGTCCTTATTAGGGTATCAAGTTTGGAGGATTGAATTCATCTATTGTCAAAGCCCATAGTTTACCTTGGCCATAAGAATTGGCATTACCCTATGCACACTCTAAAGTTAAATTTGATGTTTGATCCGAAAGAAGAAGCATCAATCGCTATTGCCTAGGTATCTTTTCCATCATTACCACTAAATTTTATTAGAAAAGAAATGACTTTCTCATTTGCAGGTGTAGCATAGAAGTCTTTACAAGTTGATAAGGCTACATAGAGTGAAACAAGACCAGTTGTGCAAGGGTAAAGATAGAAGTGGCTTTACTTTGTGAATTTCCTAAAGGAATTAATATTTGTGTGAGGAATCGGAACCGGGTATAATTTAAGAAAAATGAGATCAATCATGATTACATTCCAAGGTACTGCAAAAATTACGAATTGTAGGAACAAATGAGAAGGAATCATACGTGTTGCATTTATAATTGTATAAAAAAAGAGATAGGAGGAGAACAATGGACTCAGAAGGGTGGAATAGGACAAGATAATTGAAGAGAAGAATTAGACGCATAAAACTTGGAAGAGACAAAAAGACAAAGGCAAAAAAAAAAATAGTGAGGATTTCTAGGAATAAAGGAACAAGGGTGGTTGAGGTTGAGGATGCCACACTTCGATTTCTCAGATTGTGATAGCATCTACCCTAACCTAGCTAGTAGGTAAGCCTAACATATAGCCCCTGAACTGTAGGCAATGGGCTACCCAATAGAAGACTGTGAGACCCCATGTTTCTCGTCTTCCATTATTTAAATATTGTGGCGTTATACAAGGCACATGTGATTTTTGCTAGCACCTAAGGATAATAAGGCTGAAAATAAGTGGTAATATCAAGGACTTAATGTTTTAAGCTAAAGGAATACCCTAAATGCACGTTCGAGATTAAAGAAATGACCCGAGTGGCACCTCGCCCTTTTCGGAAAGTTTAAATTAGGTTTCACTTTTCAGATGAAACTAAAAGTTTATAATTTGCTAATAATGGATTTTTTCCAAGTTATTTAATAGCACAAAGGTCATACATTAAGTTTTGGAATCAAGAAAGTTGCAAGATAAAGGTTGGCAAAAGTTACCGTAAGTTTCCTTAAGAAATCCTTCTTAAATTTGGGTCAAATGTATCAGGTCATATCTCCCAAAATATGAGAAGTTAGAAGGTCCATGACCTATCAAATTGAAGATCTATGAGTCTAGTTTGCAACTCATAAAACCGCGCATCAAACTGACCTCAGAATAGAGAGTTATGACTGTTTTACCGAGACTGTCCGAGCTGGAAACGGGTCATGGGCCGGGTCAGGTCAAGCCCAACTTTAAGTCGGCTATTTTGACTTTTTAAAGCTTAAAAATGAGTCATTTTCATCCCAAACCAGTACGAAATTAAAGAGAAAGCTCCTAAAAGTTTTCTAAGTGATTTAGGTAAGTTTTTCACGTTTTTGCCGTTAAAATTCGTCCCCGTACCTAGAAATGTGTGCCTTACGCTTTGCAATTGTTTTCTGCTCGTATTAGCTGTGTTTAGAGTTGTTTTTGGGCTGCAAAAAAAATGTGGTGTTCTTGCTAGTATTGTTGGTTTGCAGCTGGTGTGTGTAGGTAATAATTTTGGGGCTCTTCTACGGTTCTTTTTACGAAGTTTTACGGATATTTCCTCGTGTAAATGCTCTTTGCCAAAGCTGGTCATTAATGTTAAATCATTGACTATTTATATGTGTCTTTAAGATGCGTATATAAGGTCATTGTGAAGCTTAGGATGTAAGGAACAACTTTTGTGAAGGAACTTTTGGCAATTGGACGTTCGTTGGAGAGGTATGTTAAGGCTAAGCTCCGTCCCTCCTTTTAGCACGAAATCCGGGAAGTTTCCCTAAACGTCAAATGTGATATCTTACTATTCTGTTTCTAGAAAGACCTTCTGTGAAAGGCATTGGGACTGCAACTGAGTTATATTTACGATGGTATCATTTGCTTAAACTGGACATTCAATTTCTATATATCATTTCATCGGTTTCCCGGCTACCTATTCATATGTTCGAGGTGTTTCTCTTCTTGGTGTAGTGCCACTAAAATAAATGTAGAACGCGAAGGGAATATAATATTCATAATCAGTCCTTCTTCCATACAAAAATATGATTGAAGCATTTAACAAGTAACGCGTTGGTTTCCAATATTCTCCCGTGAAATGCTCCTATTTAAACTACTAAGGCACTTGATCCTATTTAAATGCATTCTTTTACTAATTGACATGAGACCAAGTATAAGCATTATGTAAAGCACCTTTATGAACATTTTGAAAGTTAAGGCTTCACTCTAAATGTTGGGTTAAGTTACCAAACTTGTTAAAAAGACATGTATGATCCCACGAGCCATATGTTTATGCTATGACAAGGATTATGATGTTCTGAGAATAAGTGTACCAACGAGCCAAGATTGGCTAAATGACAATGATTATGATGCTATGAGAATAAGTGTACCGATGAGCCAAGATTGCTAAGTTCTTGTTATGGTCTACTATGTGCATTCAACTTCATATCATACATTGTACGTTATGCATGGACTTCGAACTATAATCAAAGGTATGGGACCTATTTGCCCAAACATATATATATATATATATATATATATATATATATATATATATATATGTATATGTATATGGTACAGATGGCCAAAGGTTAGCAAATATGATGCCGGTTAGCTACTAGAAATGACCACCAGTGCTAGCATTTGGTTGGGTATATCATGTATTTGCATATATATATATATATGTGTGTGTGTATTCATGACACGCGATACTCGAGCATACCATGCATTTGTTTATCACTATAAGGTGGCTTATTGGCCATTAAGGCTACTTGAGTTTTCGTTACAGGTGGTATCTCTATAAACCTTTTTACTACAGTTATCTATGTTTTTACTTCCTGCCTTACATACTAGTACATTTTTATTCGTACTGACGTCCCTTTGCCTGGGGACGCTATATTTAATTTCGTGTGTGCAGGTTCAGGTAGGGGTTCTGATTAATTCCTCCACTAGGAGCCTCGTTCAGCTGTGAGTTGGTAAGTTCTACCTCTTCCTAGAGCTTTCACAGGATGCTTACTTTTTGTTGTATAGTTGGGTATAGTCAGGACCCTGTCCAGGCAGTGTTAGTAACTCTCTTAGAGGCTATTGTGGACATGGTATTGTGAGTTGGTCCTTTTTTGTCTTTCAGTCTCCAGTCATAAGATTGGCATGTATATATGGTGTGTGCCTGTACCTCTATGGTGACAGCCTTGTCGGCTAGCTAGTACTTTATCGTTTTGGTTTATTTATCTTGATGTGCATCATTTACTGTTGACCAGGTCATTACCTAAAATGTCCATGCTTAGTTTTTCAGACGTTATGTTGCCCGATTTTCTTCTGGTCCCTAGTTAGTTCACCAGCATGTTTAGTGGCTTACCCGGCCAATGGCAGTATCGGGTGCCAATCACGCTCTCTTTGGGGCGTGACAAACATGGTATCAGAGCAAGTCGTGTCCCAGGGAGTCCACAATGCCGTATCTAGTAGAGTCTTGCTTATGGGTGTGTTGTGCACCACACTTATAATGAGGAGGCTACGAGGCATTTAGGGATGGTTACATTTCTTTCACTTAATAGATCGTGCTATAGAGAAAAGCTATAGGAACATATGAAATCTATATCATGTTATGTTGTTCTTATTTATATGCTCAGGAGATGGCATAACATGAGATAAGTGTGGATCTGAGAGAAGGTACCAATCATTTCTTGCTTGGTGAGGAAGATATATTCCCTATTGAGGCACATAGAGAGCCTCCAATGCCCACAGTACTAGATTCACCAGCACTTGTTAGGGCCCAAGGAGATCTAGTACCCCAAGCCCTATTAGAGATTGGGGATCAGGGGATGAAGGAGGCTATTCAGCTACTAACTATGATAATTTCTATTCATGAGAGACAACTAAAGGTGAGAGCAGACACCAGAAGGGATAAAATAGAAAGCTCAAAGGTGCGAGAGTTTCTTTAATTGGCCCCTCCAATATTTACAGGGTCCAGTCCCACTGAGGATCTACAAGACTTTAGAGACCATATGTATAGAGTATTGAGGGTGATGCATGCCTCTATCACCGAGGCAGTGGATTTGGCTTCTTTTCAACTACGTGATGTTTCCATCTTATGGTACGAGGAGTGGGAGAGATCCAGAGGGACTGATGCTCAGCCAACAGAGTGGGAGGACTTTTCTGAGGCATTTTTAGCCCATTACGTACCACGGGAGGTGCAGGAGGCCCGACCAGTTATCAGTTTGGGTAGGGGGATATAAGAGTAAGGGAGTATAGCCTTAGGTTTAATTCTTTGGCTAAGTATGCACCAGATATTGTACGTACCATGAGTTCTAAAGTTTATCATTATGTGGATGGTTTGGGGGATCATTTGATCAGAGACCGTAGGATAGCCTTTTTACTAGATGGTGTAGATATTTCTTGTATTCAGGCTTCTACTCAGACTACATAGGATCTTTCTCATCAAATTCGGGATACCCGTAGAGATAGGGAGGAGAATAAGAGGCTTGTACTATTGGGTCTTATAGGGAGCCACGGGGTGATTTTAGGCCTTCTTTTCATCGATATCCACCTCCGTCAGTAGGTAGTTCCCCGCTATAAATACAGAGCCAGCGAATTGATCATTATATTCAATCAGGGCCCGGGCGGAGTTTACGCTAGCTTGAGAGATATCGACAGGAGCGTTATGCACAAATGAGACAACCTACTCCCCCATGTACACAATGCGGTAAAATTCATACTAGGCAGTGTAGAAAGGGTTAAGGTGCATGTCACCATTATGGGAAGACAGGATATATTATTAGCAACTGGCCCTTTAGCCAGTCCCTACTGTGAATGAATTCATGATAATATTCCCCAATGAACTTCCCGGGATTCCCCAAAAGGGATATCAATTTTTCTTTAGATTTTCTCCCTGA
Source organism: Solanum rostratum (assembly GCA_029948455.1). Classification (NCBI taxonomy): domain Eukaryota; kingdom Viridiplantae; phylum Streptophyta; class Magnoliopsida; order Solanales; family Solanaceae; genus Solanum; species Solanum rostratum. Next base: position 43,545,900 of record CM057055.1, on the reverse strand, counting down.
TATGGAACATATACCCATTCCTCTCTAAAAAATGGCTCCTGTAGAGCTAAGAGACTTGAAGTAATAATTGAAGGGCTTGATTGATAAAGACCTTATTAGGCCAAGCACATCTCCATGGGGTGTTCCAATGCTCTTTGCTATAAAGAAAGATGGCTCCTCACGGATGTGTATCGGTTATAGATAGCTAATAATTCACTATCAAGAATAAGTATCCTTTTATGTGGATTGATGGTTTTTCAAAGATCTACTTGTGACCCAGGTACTACCAGCTAGGAGTTAGGGATGTTGATATTCAAAAGGCAATATTTAGGATGAGTCAGAAGCTGAGCATGCAAACCACTTGCGAGTTATATTACAGACTCTCCAGGACAACAAGTTATAAGCTGAATTCTCCAAATGTGAATTTTGGTTAACTTCTATAGCTTTTCGTAGACATGTTATTACTAGCGATAGTATTAAGATCAATGGCTAGAAAATTAAAGCAGTAATAGCCTGGCCGAGACCATTGAATCTGACAGAGGTCCATAGTTATTTGGGCTTTGTAGGATATTATAGGAGGTTTGTTGTAGGATTCTCCACTACCTCTATACCACTAACGAGGTTGACGCATCAAGCAACTAAGTTTCAGTAGACTGAATTATGTGAACAGAGTTTTCAATAGTTAAAGAAAAGGCTTACCGCCGCACCTAATCTGGCTCTTTGAATGGAACCCAAGGCTACATTGTATATTATGATGCCTCGAGAATTGGCCTAGGTTGTGTTCCTATGAAGCATAGTAGAGGTATTGCATATGCTTCCAAATAGTTGCAAAAGTATGAACAAAACTATCCTACCCATGGTCTTGAGTTCACCGCAGTTATTTTTGCCCTAAAAACAATTTGGTGGCATTATCTATACGGAGTTCATGTTGATATTTTTACCAACCACCAGAGCCTCTAATATTTATTCAAGCAGAAGGAGTTGAACCTATGACAAAGAAGGTGGCTAGAATTACTAAAAGATTATGTTTTTGACACTTTGTACCACATCAATAAAGCTAATCTTGTTGCTGATGCACTTAGCTGAAAGTCCATGGGAAGTCTAAGTCATGTTGAAGCTGATGAGATTGAAATGACAAAAGATTTACTTCAGCTAACTAGTTTGCAGGTGCGATTAGCAGATACGTAAGGTGGAGGTGTGATTGTTCAAAATACAGCAGAATCTTCCATTGTTAATGAAGTAAAAGAGCGACAGCGCGAGGATTTGAGCTTAGGACACTGAGGGAGAGCATTTCACAACAACAACATTCTTTTTTTGAGCTGACTAGAGAAGGAATCCTTAGGTACCAAGGCTGCTTATGTGTGCCAAACATCAGAGGGATCTGTGCCAAGGTTCATTCTGAGGCTCATTATCCTAGATATTCAGCTCAACCTAGGGCAACAAAAAAAAGGGGGTATTGAGACCTATGACAAATTTATTGGTGGAATGGCATGAAAAATATATTCCAAAGATGGTGGCCAATGCCCCAACTACCGGCATGTTAAAACAGAACATTAGAGACCTAGAGGCCTAGCTAAGTATACTGATTTTCCATTCTAGAAATTTGGACATGATAAATATGGGCTTCATTACTAGGTTGGCTCGCACTCCACGCAGGTATGACTCTATTTGGGTAATTATTGATAAGTTGATAAAATCTGCTCATTTCTTGCCAATAAGAACGACATATTCAGCGGAGGATTATGCTAAGCTTTATATTCAAGAGATTGTTTGCCTTCATTGAGTTCCATTATCTATTATCTCTGATCGAGGGGCTCAATTTACCATACATTTTGGAAGACTTTTCAGAAGGGTCTGGGCTTTCAGGTAAATCTCAGCACCGCTTTTGGTCCACAAACTGTTGGGGCAAGCAGCGCGTATCATCTAAACCATTGAGGATATGTTACGTGCCTATATGCTAGACTTTAAAGGAAACTGGGATGATCATCTACCTCTTATTGAGTTTGCTTATAATAATAGCTTCCATGCTAGTATTCAAATGGTTCTTTAGGGAGCACTATATGGGCAAACATATAGGTCACTGATTGATTAATTTGCAGTTGAGGAGGAAAAGTTTCTAGACCCTAATCTAGTTCAACAAGCAACGAAAAAAAAGAAACTTATTAGAGATTACCACAAAGGGCCCAGAATCAGCTGAAGTCTTATACAAATATTCAATGATGAGACTTAGAGTTTGATGTAGAAGATTGGATCTTCTTAAAGGTATGACCTATGAAGGGAATCATGCGGTTTGGAAAGACAGGAAAGCTCAGTCCTATATATGTTGGACCGTATAAGGTTATTAGAGAAATTAGCAAGGTAACATACAAGTTTAATTTTCCTTTAGAATTGAGGGAAGTCCATCCAGTGTCTCATGTATCTATGTTGCGGAAGTACATTAGGGATCCTTCATGTATTACTCACATTAAGGATACCCCCATTGCTGAAGACGTACATGATGAGGTACCAGTGGCTGTTTTAGATTGACAAATAAGAAAGCTTCGAAATGAAAAGTGCCCTTCATGAAAGTGTTATGGAAGAACAACAATATTGAGGAAATCACTTGGGAAGCCAAAGAATAAATGATGAGGAATCACCCCCAGCTATTTATAACTTATGGAGGTGAAACTTGTATGTTTTGTCGCGGGATAGCTATACAAAGCTTAGTAATTAGTGTTTTTGGAAGCTGATATATGGTTTGCAATGGTAATAAATGTATCCAAAAAAAATAACATTTTAGTAGATGGTAATGAAACCAAGGGGCTGTCTTGACATATTCGCGGATGAATGTTCTTAAGGGGGAGACTATGAGACCCCGTATTTCTCGTCTTCGATTATTTAAATAGTGTGGCGTTATATAAGGCACGTGTGATTTTTGGTAGCACCTAAGGATAATAAGGCTGTAAATAACTGGTAATATCAAGGACTTAATGTTTTAAGCCAAAGGAATACCCTAAATGCATATTCGGGATTAAAGAAATCACTCGAGTGGCACCTCGCCCTTTTCAGAAGGTTTAAATTAGGTTTCACTTTTCAGATAGGACTAAAATTGTATAATTTGCTAATAATGGATTTTTTTCAAGTTATTTTAATAGCACAAAGGTCATACATTAAGTTTTGGAATCAAGAAAGTTGCAAGATAAAGGTTGGGAAAAGTTACCGTAAGTTTCCTTAAGAAATCCTTCTTCAATTTGAGTCAAATGTATCAAGTAATATCTCCCAAAATATAAGGAGTTAGAAGGTTCATGACCTATAAAATGGAAGATCTATGAGTCTAGTTTGCGACGCACAAAACTGCCTCATCAAACCGACCTCAGAATAAAGAGTTATGACTGTTTTACCGAGACTGCTCGAGCTGGAAATCAGGTCATGGGTTGGGTCGGGTCAAGCCCAACTTTAAGTCGATATTTTGACATTTTAAAGCTCAAAAATGAGCCATTTTTGTCCCAAACCAGTATGAAACTGAAGCGAAAGCTCCTAAAAGTTCTCTAAGTGATTTAGGCAGGTTGTTTCTCATTTTTACCGTTAAAATTCGTCTCCGTGCCTAGAAATATGTGCCTTACGCTTTGCAATTGTTTTTCCCTCATATTAGCTATGTTTGGAGCTGTTTTAGGCGATAAAAAAAGTGGTGTTCTTGCTGGTATTGCTGGTTTGCAGCTGGTGTGTTCAGGAAATAATTTTGGGGCTCTTCTACGGTCATTTTTACGAAGTTTTACGGATATTTCCTCGCATAAATGCTCCTTGCCGAATATGGTCATTAATGTTAAATATTTTACTGTTTATAGGTGTCTTTAAGATGCATATATATAGTCGTTGCAAAGCTTAGGACATAAGGAACAACTTTCGTGAAGGAACTTTTAACAATTTGGCGTTCGTTGGAGAGGTATGTTAAGGCTAAGCTCCATCCCTCCTTTTAGCACGAAATCCAGGAAGTTTCCCAAAACGTAAAATGTGATATCTTACTATTCTGTTTCTAGAAAGACCTTTTGTGAAAGGCACTGGGATTGCAGCTGAGTTATATTCACAATGGTATTAGGTTGAAATTCCATTCATTCGCTTAAACTGGACATTCAATTTCTACATATCATTTTGTCGGTTTCCCGGTTACCTATTCATATGTTCGAGGTGTTTCTCTTCTTGGTGTAGTGCCATTAAAATAAATGTAGAATGCGAAGGGAATGTAGTATTCATAATCAGTGCTTCTTCCATAAAAAAATATGATTGAAGCATTTTACAAGTAACGCGTTGGTTTCCAATATTCTCCTGTGAAATGCTCCTATTTAAACTACTAAGGCACTTGATCCTATTTAAATGTATTCTTTTACTAATTAACATGGGATCAAGTATAAACATTATGTAAAGCACCTTCATGAATATTTTCAAAGTTAAGGCTTCACTCTAAATATTGGGTTAAGTTCCCAAACTTGTTAAAAAGACATGTATGGTCCCACGAGTCATAGGTTTATGCTATGACAATGATTATGATGTTATGAGAATAAGTGTACCAATGAGCCAAGATTGGCTAAATGACAATGATTATGATGCTATAAGAATAAGTGTACCAATAAGCAAAGATTAGCTACGTTCTTGTTATGGTCTACAATATGCATTTAACATTCATATCATACATTGCACGTTATGCATGGACTTCGAGCTATACTTGAAGGTATGGAGCCTATTTGCCCAAATATATATATGTATATGGTACAGATGGCCACAGGTTGGCAGATATGGCGTCGGTTAGCTACTGGAAAGGACCACCAGTGCTAGCATTTGGTTGGGTATGTCATGCATTTGCATCTATATATATGTATTCACGACACGCGATACTCGAGCATACCATGCATTTTTTTATCACTAGGACGTGGCTTATTGGCCATTAAGGCTACTTGAGTTTTGTTACAGGTGGTATCTCTATTAACCGTTTTACTATGGTTATCTATGATTTTACTTCCTGCCTTACATACCAGTATATGTTTATTCGTACTGACATCCCTTTGCATGGGGATGCTGCATTTTATTTCGTGCGTGCAGGTTCAGGTAGGGGTTCTAATTTACCCCTCCACTAGGAGCCCCGTTCAGCTGTGGGTTGGTAAGCTCTACCTCTTCTTGGAGCTTTCACAGGATGCTTACTTTTTGTTGTATAGTTGTGTATAGTCGGGGCCCTGTCCCGGCAGTGTTAGTGACTCTCTTAGAGGCTATTGTGGACATGTTATTGTGGGTTGGTCCTTTTTTGTCTTTCAATCTCCAGTCACAAGATTGGCATTTATATATGGTGTGTGCCTGTACCTCTGTGGTGGCAGCCTTGTCGACTAGCTAGTACGTTATCGTTCTGGTTTATCTATCTTGATGTACATGATTTACTGTTGACTAGGTCATGACCTAAAATGTCCAGACTTAGTCTTTAATTCGTTATGCTGCCTGATTTTCTTCTGGTCCCTAGTTAGTTCACTAGCATGTTTAGTGGCTTACCCGGCCAATGGTAGTATCGAGTGCCAATCACACCTCCCCTCTCTTTGGGGCGTGACAAAGACAGCCCTATTAAGTAAAAGTTGTCACAATAAAGTAATAGATACAAATGCCGAAAAAGACAACACACCAAACCCACCCCAAGACCTGGCATCTGTCAGTATTCGAGCCTCTAAAATATAAAATAAGAGTAGAAGGCTTTTCCAATACAACATTAGAATAGACTATCTCTGAATACAACATAAATATAAGTCCAAACGTAGAAAGAGGGAAATTGGAAACTTTGGGTGCCATGAGCTCACCAAGATCTTTGAAATCCTCATCTAACTCTGTATGAAAGGAAATCAACAGTAGGGACTCACACCATGATCTATAGGGGAAAGAAGTGTAGTATGAGTACCAAACAAATGGTACTCAGCAAACATAGACCGACCAAGCTTCACAGATAAAGCAAGTATAACTATCATGAAAATAAGGTAAGCAAAATCCAAGCGTAGAATAATAGCCAAACTAACAAGTAATTAAATATATAGGATGACGAGAAGGAGATATAAAATGTACCTGGGAGGATCAAGTCTATTGTCTACTAGTACGAAAAATAAGGCACAAAGTCAAATCAGTAACAACAATAGGAAATAACTATAGAGTCTGCCAACAACCTCGGGACTAGTTCGAACCAACCAAGTCAGGCATACACTCAACTCAGGATAACAATCATACTTACCATAACTATCAAGTCCCTGCAAAATAGAACAACACAGATAGTATAGATATAAGCAAACAAAACCAATCGACGTCCCATACCACTAACGATACAAGCAAGAAACAGAACCCTGACCAGCATCTCATACTATCTACAGACCAAGCAACGAACAATATACTTGGGATGACGATGCATATGAATTCAATGCATGATACCTCTCCTCCGTGTATAATCAAGTGTTGTATGACCTACCCTAGCTCAGATAGCAGGGGAGGACCCATTGTGTCCTTCACCTAACATAATATCTCCTCAACGTGAAGACTCATGGGGCCTCGAGAAACCCATATGCACTGCTTGGGCCCGCACCAGGTCTTATGATAATAATTATCTCCATCAATGATAGTGGAGGAATAGTAGTCACCAAATACAGAAAGGGCATTGACGCGCCCAGTAGTCAAATCACAAAAAAACCAAGGTCATCCTAGATACCTCTTATAACCACAAGTAGAAAGGAGTACGTCCTCGACATCTCAAAGTATGAAATTAGAAGAACATGTAGTCCAGGTGGTACGAATCCCCATAAAACTAGTAAAAATCCAATAGATGTCCATCCCATATAACCAGTCCAAAACAATATCATATTAGTAGTACAAAAACCCATTTCACCACTCTTTCTCTCCGTGCACCATAGTGAGTCAATGCTTGACTGAGATCGTACCACAAAACAGTATGCATGAATAACCAATCAATGCATTCCACCCCAGTATCCAGACAAGTCACACACGATTTATGAAATGAACCATAACCATTACAGAGGCAAGGGCTGAGAGGACTAACTTGGGGTCCAGCTACTCCAAATTCAAGACCTCAAGTCCTAATAACAGATACCAATAAAAAATACTTATAAATCATGGAAAAAATCACAAGCCGCTAGATAAGGCTACGTCTATTGAAACCCTAAACGACTAAAGGCAAGCTGGGAGATAGAGTTTATCACCAAAAATCATCGCTTACACCAAGTCCAAAACTGAGCCAGCTTAACGAGTCCTTAGCCACACCAAGCCTCTTGAATCCCAGAACCTATACAGAATACTCTACTCCACAGAAAGCCTTGCCACAAAACCATGACTTCCAACCTAGAACGAAGTACCAATAAGCTAACCTATGGCTACGGTAGCCTTCCACTGGCTGAACATATTACCACCTATAAACCCCATCAAAAGTGAAGACTAACTATAACCACTATAAGAGTCCACAACCATGTGCTGTCTTAATCTCATTCTGAGGCCAACCAAACTTTTCTTCAAAGGATATGACACGCTACTCGGTATTTACCACAACTTTTACCTTAAACTAGAGTCCAAAAAGGAACTTTATTAACTAAAGAATTGGACTAGTATAACGTCTAATACATGATCCCTACATTGGACTAAACACCCCACATCAATGCATAACATAATCACCAGCTCTAACCAAGGTTCTCTAAAGCAATACCCTAAACTAAGGTTCGACCGACCATCATGGAAAGGAAAAAAAGAGAATGGGATGGGATACAGGGAAATCACAATCCAAATTATCATGATATGCATACTAAGTATTATTAGGAAGAGTGTAGTCAAGAGCGAGGGTCGCTGTCTACCTCAAAGTCGATCATGTGCGCTCCAAAATCACTCCCCAGCAGCTATCCACATTCGAGTCACCTCCTATTGTTTCCACACAATCAAATTATCGATCTATATGATAAAAATGAATGTTTTAATACCAAGAGTATAATTTTCAAAGTTAGACCAAAAATTGGGTAAAAAGCGAAATTGCAGAACTCGTGATGGGAAATCCTGAAATAAACTCCATAAACATGTTTATAACGTAAAGCGATAAAGGTCAACTAAAGCAAAGATGGCATTTTATTTCAACAATTACAAAAATGGGACATCAACGTATTTCGACAAAATTACGTTCAACTATGCTTCAAAATATGTTTTGACCACACCACAACAATACCCTTGAGAAATCACCCAAAATGGACAAATGGCAAAGTTATCAACTCATGAAGTTGTCTAAAAAAATCCAAGTCCAACAGCCATCGAAATAGAAAAATTACCTCGAACGACACACCAATAGCAATTTCTAATACCTCCAGGATGTTCCTCGTGGAAAACCCCATAATTAGGACCCAAGAATCATTGAAAATGGACTCTAATCGCTCAAGTTATTGCCTTCCAAACGTTTTTCAAAATTCAGTTGGAAAACGCCAAATGCATAAGCTAAATCAGTATATTCACCTCAAACAAAAGTCCCAATCTAGATTTTGAGCTTACCAATGTGTCCCTTAAGAAATTACCCGTAAATTAGGCTCTTGAATTGCTAAAAATGAGTCTATAATGATCAAAGTATTAACTCCCAGAGATTACACAAAAACTACTCCAAATGTTCCAAAACCAGCAATTAATATAAAAATTTTACCTCAACAGAAAGTTTCAATCCCAACTTCGAGCTTACAAACATATTCCTTATGAAATTCCACACAAGTTAGACTCAAGAATCATTAAACATGGACCTAAACTGGTTTAAAAATCAGCTCCCAAAGTTCCTTATTCAACCCTAAAATAGTGCATGGCAGCGACTAAATTTGACGTTTTAGAAGGTCCTAATCGAGTTTATGAGCTCACGAATTGATTCCTCTCAAAATTTAATTGAAGTTTTGGGCCTTTAAATCACTCAAATTGGCTATGAAAATGGCGGAGAAAATATTCCTCAAAAGTTCCCTCCTTATGGTAATTGTTACTAAAATAAGGAGCAAACATAAAGCACCAGATTTCAGCTGATATGTTGATATATCTCGCCTTCAAAATTTTCGATGGGGTGCTCGAAATTTTGGGATCCCATGCGAGCAAACAAACTATGCTACCCAACCAAATTCATTGTCCCGAATATGATAGCACAGTCGAAATTTCCATATGAGGTCGTTATAACTGAATGTGGGTCCCACTCCCAAGCCATCTTTTTCAAATTTAACCGAAGGGCTCAAAATGAGTCCAAAAGTCTTGGAAGCTGATCAAAAGGTCATTGTAGACCAAACTTAATATTCTGAAGCTAATGAGCTATTAGAATTTCCATTTGAGCATGTTTTCCAGGAGTATTGCCCACAATCAACTCTAGTCAAATTTCAACTAGTAAAACTTTAAATGATCTAAACTCGCACTGAAGGCCTCGATACTTGAACCAACTATGTTTTTATCCTAATTTGACCATTCTGAAGCTAATGCAACTGTTAAAATACCATTCAGAGATCATTTTCCTAGAGTTTTGATTGAAATCAACTATTCTAACTCCAAGAGCTCCAAAACATAAAACTAGTCTAAGAACCAAGTGAACGACCGTACAATCGAGCTATCAGCGCCAGTAAGTCATAATGACCTGGGGTCGTTATAGGAAAGCTATAAATTCTACAAAGAATGAGGGGCTAATAAAATGACCTAGAGGGTCATTACAACATCCACTTCTAAAAGGGACTTTCATCTACGAAAGTCAGGGACAATTGTAATCTCAAGCACTAAAAGAGGAGGATGCCAGACCCAGAAGCAACCCCATAAAGAGAACAATGCCAAGATAGAACTTTGGCTTAGAAAAAACCCTAAACTTACTTCAAAAACTGGAAAAACTCCTCCAAATTCGTCTCTATCATCAAACTCCACTCAACTAGACCAGAAATACCTGAAATCAACAGAACCACCCAAGAAAACCCAAATCATAGTGAAACAACCTAATCGAGTGATGTAGGACCCCAGAAAGAATCCACCATTTGAATTACCGATTTTAACTTTAAAATCCATCATTTTAGTCTATTAGAAGCATCCCGTCGATCCTTATCGATTTTAAACCATTCCAATGCAATTTGAATCTTATCTAATAATTCTCACAACTCCAGCTTTGGAAGAATCATACACAACCTCTAAGGATCAAGGAACAATAAGGCAAAAATCCAAAACCCTGCTTCTTTCCCAAAAATAACTTACTCCGATTACACAATACTTCCTAAACAACCACTCTAAACTTGAAGATAACTACCTTACTAAAAGTTAGGTTACACCAAGCCCCAAATACTTAGGTCTAAGATCTTTTAAGTTGTTGACAAACGAACACAAACAACCGCCCAAAGTTGACCTAACAACATGAACTCCACGATAAACAACGTAGCCACGAAGTATAACAAAACCAATAACAATGGACCCATAACACTTACTCATGTTTACTAACACATCAACCATCAAGCAAGCCAAACAGAGATTCCATTGGCCAATCACGAGCTTAAAACTCTATGACTTAATTTGACCTTATCCTGTAGATGAATCTTATAAGAAGCTTTATCCTTAAATCAACATACAATTCTGAAGCTCGAAACAACTAGGGACCCAACCATTTTGACTCTAGCCCATTGTTCTCGACCTTGGATGCTACCATTATCCACACAGAGAACCAATCACAGCACCAATAATAAACACCAAAGAAACCACGCCCCTAATTCTCAGCTAACCAAACTAATTTACTTAATACTTGAAAGAAGAGAACTCAACAACCCGAACAGACGAAGCATATCATATCGTAATTGAGGAAAAGATAATGGTAAGGAAGGAAGCATTTAATAGGAACTAACTGAATCACCCTGAAGCTACACTACCTAGAATAAGTGACCACCTAAATCCATCAATAATATGCGGTTAAACACAAAAAACTTCTCATATCCGAAGGAAACAATGGTCTAGGCCAATTCTTTACTGTCTCTGTTTTCTTTGGATCAACTATGATACCATCATCGGACACAATGTGACCAAGAAAATCCACCTCCCTCAACCAAACTTCATACTTGCTAAATTTGGAAAACGATTACTTGTCTGTCAAAGTTTGCAATACCATTTACAAATGAACCATGTGTTTCTTTTTGCTTCGAGAATAAACTAATATATCATCAATAAACACCATCACAAATATGGCTAAATATGATTTGAAAACCTGATTCATCAAGTCCATGAAGATAGATAAAATATTTGTCAATTCAACGATATAACCAAAAACTCAAAATGGCCATACCTTGTCAAAAATATCATCTTAGGAATATAACACTCCCTTACCCTCAATTGATGATATTGGACCAAAAATCAGTTTTTGAGAAGTAGCTTGCACCTTAGAGTTGATCAAATGAATCACCATCCTTGGAATAAAATTCTTCTTCTTTATAGTTAACTTTATTTAATTGTTGGTAGTCTATACATATCTGGAGTGACCCCATCCTTCTTACTAACAAACAATATAGGAACACCTCATGTTGACATGATTGGCCTTATGATACCCTTATCCAACAAATATTTCAATTGTTCCTTTAACTTATTAAGTTACGTTGGGGCCATATGGTAAGGAGGAATAGAAATGGGTTACGTATCAGGGAAAAGATCTATAACAAAATCATCAAGAGGAATATTAAGAAAATTATCAAGAAATACATCGAGAAATTCATTTACAACAGCGACCAACTCAAGAGTGGGAATTTTGGGATTTACACCCCTAACCCACACTAGATGATAAATACAACCCTAAGAAATTAAGTTTTGGACTTTAAGAGAAGAGATGAATCGGCCCTTAAATACCAAATTACTACCCTTCCATTAAAGAACTGACTCATATGGAAATTAGAATTTGACCTTATGGGTTCTATAATTGATGAATGTATAAGAACCATAAAGCCAATCCATACCAATAATAATATCAAAATCAGTCATATCAAGCTTAATAAAACCACATAGAATTACTTTACGCAAGTCTGACATGAGACAACTTCTTTAAACTCTCTTGGCTGGACCAAATCACCAACGAAGGTACAAGCCTCAAAAGGTTCTAACAAGATTTCAGGGGACACATCAAATCTTATAGCAAGGTAAGGAGTAACAAAAGTTAAATTATCACTCAGATCAAGCAAAGCATATATATGAAGTGAAAGACTGGCAATATACCCGTAACAACATCAAAAGACTCCTCAAAATCTTTCCTAGCATGGAGTATATGGAACCTATTAGCGTGTTGTTCACCACCTTGTTGAACTTGTCCATCTTGAGTAGCTTGGCCTTATGGACGATCTTCTCTCCCCTTATTTGCACGGGATAGGGTATTTGAAGATCTTGTGCCCTATTTACCACACCCATAACAAGCACTCAAACCAATCAAGAAATCACCCCTATGGTTCCTTCCACACTTGAGACACTTAGAAGAGTTAGGCCCACTAGCATTAGCACTTTCCTTGGGGCTTAAGGTTAGATACCTTACATTTATCAAATCTTTCGCTTAGAAATTGAGAAGAACCTTAATCTTGAAACCTTTAGACTTATTGAGAATAACCATTACCGTTAGACTTAGAGTTAGAGAGCCCACCTTCAAATCGATCTCTTTTGGACTCGCTCATCTTCCTTTCCTTAAGCTTTTCATTCTCTATTTGCTCAGCATATATCATCATCCTAGAAATTTACATCTCCTTAACAAGCATAATACTCCCACATTCATTCACTGCAAGATTTGACACTCCAAAAATGAACTTACTCATATAGTCACGGGAGTCGGCTACCAAAGAAAGAGCATACTTAGACAATTTTATGAACTTGAGGGTATACTCTCTCACACTCATACCACCTTTCTTAAAGTTTATATGCTCTATCACCTTTGCCTTCCTTAATTCAAGTGAAAATAAGTAGTCAAGAAACGCAACCTTGAAGACCTCCTAACCTATGGGCCCCTCCTCAGCTCTCTCACTCTTCCATTGGTTATAACACACTTGTGCCACCCCCTTGAGTAGGTAGGCTACCAACTCCACCTTCTCTTCCAATGACACCCTCATAATAGCAACCATCTTATACAACTCATCAATGAAATCTTGTGAATCTTTGTCCATCTTAGAGCCATAGAACTCGAGAGGGTTCATTCTTGTAAAGTTTCTTACCCTCAGAGCTAGTGTGGCCATATTAAGAGGAGCCACCATACCTTGGTTTGCTTGGTTGGTCATATATTGAGTTAGGATAGAGATGATAGTCTATAATTCTACATTAGTATCTTGCTCGGCTAGAGGTCATTAGGGTGTTGAGGAACCGGAGAAGCTATGTCCTCATTAGCATCGACTTTCATTTGTATAAGTGCGTTTCTATGAGATATTGTTTGAAAATAGCAAAGGAAGTCATTAGAGAGAAAAATTCTTAGGGTGCACTCTATCGCATGCCATAGATTAGAAAAGAAGTGAAGAATTTCTAAATGTCTCATAGCCTTCCACTCATAGATGTGGCCCACTTCACACCTGTGAATAAGATTCTACTTGACACGGCATGTTGGACTCCCTAGGACACTTCAAAACCTAATGCTCTGATACCATGCCTGTCAAGATCCAAGCTAGGACCTAAGTGTGACATAATGATTGGGACCTCGAAGGAACCAAATCAAGCCATCATATCATATCAACAAACATAAAAGAGGCAATAGGAACATCATCACAAGTTATATGACAATAGAGGGAATGGGCCTTATCTCAACATCATAAGGGGAAAGCAACAAGCTAAATCCAAGGGAGAGAAATTATAGGCTCTTTACACCATATCCAACATGCCTCTAAACATAACATAAGCCAGGGACTAAGGACATCTTCCTCACCACCCTTAAAGGTAGCAAAATGACATAGTCTCAAAATACCAATGGAAACTAAACAACACCAGGTAGAATTCCACTTAACTTGTCCAGGAAGTATGAGGACTCGCCACAACATCTACAAATGAAACTCTGGAGTTTATCCATTAGCCTGAGAAGTAGAATGAAGCCTCTCCTACATTATAACATAATGCAGGCATAGTGTATGTGTTGTTACATTTGAATGTACTAAGTATGTGAGAAATATAATGCAATTACGTCATAATATGTAAGTAACCATTTCAAAGATAATAATGAAGGAGTAATAGAGTCATAAGTACACACAAAGGAAATCAATGCATAAGTACGTCATAATAACTTCATGTAAGAGAAGGAATTAAGAGTAGTCAATAAACTATCATAAGGACCATAGATATGTTGTAATGACCTTGAAGGTCATTTTGGGTATTCTCGATAAAATTACTATTTTGCCCTACCCGAAAGTTGCCTTGGATCGATTTTGGTTGAGTTAAAAAGTTGAAATTTGAAAACCTTGTAAAAAGTTGGAGTTCTGCTAGAGAAAGAGTTATTAAAGGCTTAAAGTTGAAAATTTTGAGTTTTGGGGTCATCTTGACTTTCGGGTGTCAAAATACAATTCTATCAACTCCATCAAATTTGGAATGCAGAATCTGGTGTAGGAGAATTGACTGAACAAACTTTAGAGTTAAACGGAGATTTTAGATCCAAAGTTGTATTTTCAGTTGATTTTGGATCATAGCATGACTTTGATTAACATTGAAAGTTTGGAAGCTAAATCAAAATTTTGATAGTTCCAGTGGTTCCTTGTGGCGAAACTAAAACAAGAAATGGTCTTACTGTAATATTTAGAGTTTTTGTGGGTTGGGTATTTTGAGTTTTAACTAGTTTCTTTGAGTTCTATCATATTTTGAGCCAAGGAGGCCTCAAACTTGAATTCCAATGTTCCCATTGCATCCGAAATATTATTTTCGGTGGGTTTGCATATATAGTTTGTATTCATGAGATTTTCAATGAATCTCTAGGGTTAACTTTGTGAATTTTTGTGCTAGCACATTGCTGATATTTGGTGTATTACCATAGTACTCTACATTCGCAGAGGGTTAGTTATCTTGACCTCCGTGTTCACGAAAGGGGGTCTCTGCTTTCGTGGAAGGTTGGCTTCCAGTGATCCGTGATCACAGATGTAGGCCCCAAATTCTGGAAGTGTCAACTCTGTGGACCTCCATGTTTGTGGAGTATAATCATACCTAAAATATTGTTTTATTTTTTAAAGTGGGGTTTCACTATTTTCAACATTCTAAGCTCAGTTTTTAGAGAATTTTCAAGGTTTTTCAAGGCAAGACCATTGGGCAACTTATTTCTAACCTATTTATTTAATTCCTTTTGATTAATTTTAAATTTTAACATAGAAATTAGGGATTTTAATTGATGAAATCAGGGTTTTCTTGGATATTAATTTTCTATACAAAAGTGATGATTATGAACTCATTAACTCCTTTATCGAAATGGTTTTCATCATCAGATTCCTTATAACTTGTGGATTAATTTTACGTAAGACTTTCTAGATTTCGGAACCTTTTCCGATATGGGATTTTCGGACCATTTTGCCCTTTTCACTTGAGTTGTTTGATTTTAGTGTGATTAGTTTCGTAAGGTGATTGTCATACTATATTTGACTAGATTGTGGTAATTTAGATTATTGTGGAAGGGGAAAAGGCATGGAATTTACTTGATTGAGACTTCTACTAAGACAAGTGGACTTCTAACCTTTTGTTAAGTGTGATTAAACCTTATATTCTCCTGTATGTGCGAATTTGGGTTATTTGAGACATGATTTGGGATAGAATTGTATTATGTAGACTTTAATCATATGATTTCGGATTGAGTAATTGTTTATGTTACAAAATCTTGACTTGGAATTAATTGTGGATTCGTGACACATGTGATCTTGTGAATTATTTTAAATTGTTGTCGAGATGGTACTAATATTAAGACATTAATGATATTGAGGTTGCGATGACATTGAGATTGTGATGATATTGAAATTGTGATTATATTGAGATTGTGTACATTGCATCCACTATTACTTATGCATTGATACTTGTGATAGCTATGACGAAGAGATGTGTAAGGTGACATATGGATAAGTGGCCGAGGTATCTACCGCTTGATGATTAGTCGAGGCTTATGCCGGCGAGCTGAGGTAATATTCTAGCAAATGATATGGTCGAGGTTTCTGCCGGTTAGGTGAGTACTAGCCGAAGTCTTTGCTGACAGTGTTCACAGATACATGGTCCATGTTAGGCTCCCATAAGTTCCGATCTGAGTTTACCATCGAATGTGTATCATAGGGCAGACATGCATTACGATTACATGACATTGCATCATATTGTCTTCATTTCATAGAATTCACTCTGTTTCACATTATTATTTTTCTGACATTGCATCGCATTGTCTCCATTTCATAGAATATACTCTATATCACATCATTCTTTTTCTTAGATTATTATATGTACTATGTGTGATATGTTAGATACTTTGAACCTTGTATATTGTGAAGATCAAACTATGTGGATACTGTGTTACGAAGCTGAAACTACTTATGTTACTAAAGAACTATTATACTAGACTTTGGAATCAGTCCAATATCTTGGGAGACTATTCTATATTGTGTTTGTATATGTCTATTGTGTTGTGCATGGACTTTGTTTAGTATAGATGTGTAGTTTGGCGGCATGTGGTTTGGTAGATAGGAGTGCTTGTGTTCTTCATTGCTTTACTTTTGGTTTAGTTTCCATTTGTTGAGTACCGTATTATTTGGTGCTCACCCCTTGCTACATTTTTGTAGGTTGTGATCCCGACCCGTCTTGTTAGACTTCCCAGATATGGGATCAAACTTCTGGATCCCTTGAGAGGTTGTGGTTTGTCCCTTCGGCAGGCCGTTGAGGATACTTTATTATGTTATGTTCTATTTGAGGACTAGACATTGAGAATTGTATTGCCTTCTGGGCATTATTACTATTTAGAGCCTTGTACATGTGACACCAGTTCTGGGATGGTTATAGTTCTTTTCCCTATGTCTATCTATTATATTAGACTATTTTTTCGTCCTCTTTTGTTATCGCTTTGGGTTGTTGCCTTGGTGGGTTAGGTGAGACTGGATTTCAGATCGTGACAATTTGGTATGAGAACCCAAGGTTCATAGGTATAACATGTGTATAAGCCCAATCTAGCAGAGTCTTGAGGATTAGTATGGAGACGTTAT
Source organism: Solanum rostratum (assembly GCA_029948455.1). Classification (NCBI taxonomy): domain Eukaryota; kingdom Viridiplantae; phylum Streptophyta; class Magnoliopsida; order Solanales; family Solanaceae; genus Solanum; species Solanum rostratum. Next base: position 43,528,753 of record CM057055.1, on the reverse strand, counting down.
GCAGACTGTTAGAAAATTTTCTTTTTCTTCTTTCTTATCAAGTTGTGTGTTGGTTCTTATTTAAGTGTTGAGTGGTCATGTGTCCTTTTGGCAGATGGCAAGCACTAGAGCTATAACAACTACAAGATAAGGGGTGGCAGCCCTCAAGATTGATAATAAGACCCTAGCTAGGGGTAAGGGCTAAGCCAGATGCTGGGGTCGAGGAGAAGCATTGGCTAGAAATTATGAGAGGGGTATCTCCCCTAAGCCAGTGATAGAGCCTATGGAGGAGAAGGTCCCTCCTGAGTATGTTACAACACCACTACTATAGGATACAGTTCTACGGGTTTTGAGTGTGCTTGAGACCATGGGGCAGGTCGATAGCCTAACTGATACACCAGGCACTTCTTAAAAATAGGTTAGGATTCAACCTTTAGATAAGCATCAGGCCTTTGTGGCCCAAGTTCTAGTGGAGCAGCCACTAGCAACACCTATTGTTGAGATCACTCCAGAAGCTACCTTTACTGATGATGAGCAGCATAGATATAAGAGGTTCAAGAAGATAGATCCACCTCAGTTTCAAGGTGAAAAGATTGAGGATGCACATGAGTTCCTGACAACTTGTAGGGAGTTACTTGTGGTTGTGGGATTAGCAGAGACTTATGGTATCTTTATGTTACTCTCCAGCTCTATGGACTAGCCAGGGAATTGTGGAGCACTTATTCAGAGTCTCTTCTAGTTGGGTCTCCTCTGATGACTTGGGGACCTTCTCTAGTGCCTTATATTACAAATTTATTTCTTGGGGTGTCTGAGAGAAGAGTCATCTGAGATTCAAGAGTTCGAGAGAGGTCACTATGATAGTTTCTAAGTAGGAGATCTATTTCTTCCAGCTAGCTCGGCATGCTACAACTATACTTTTTATTAACACAAAGAGAGTTCGTTGATTTTTTAGAGGGCTAGGATTTCTATCAGATGGTCGGTGTTTCGGGTATCTAGGGAGGGAGCATCTTTACCGCCAGTGGTTAATTCCACCAAGAAGGCAGTGCTCATAGAGAGAGAGGAGTTTGGGGACCTCAAAAGGGTCCATATCTGGACAGTTCTCGGGTGGCTCATCCGGAGGCATAGATATGACTAGGAAAGGTGGTTCATTCCAGAACCGTGGGATTCATACAGATCTACAGCATCTGAGGCAGGGCAAGGTACTTATGATTCTTATAGTTCAAGCCATGGCTTTTCTAGCTCATATCAAAAGCCTGCGGGTCGGGGTGGCTACAGTATTCCTCTTATTCCTTCACAGCAGTAGCTACCCCAAAATCATATTTTGGGTGTTGATTCCCAGGCCATATAGTTTGCCAGTGTCCCATATAGACTCATTCGGGGCCACACCTCTCTTATTCAATAGCACAAGTCATAGATTCGGCACCATCAACTAGAGGTACAACCCTGCAGATTAGGGTCAAGGTAAGGGTCATACTATTAGAGATGGATGCACTAGAGGTAGAGGAGCGGGTGATGCCTCTACATATTCTAGTGGTAGAGGGGCAACTTTGACTAGTGGAGGATGGGGAGGCCAGTGTTGTACTTTCCCAGGTAGACCCGAGGCTAAGGCATTTAATATTGTTACCACAAGTATTGTTCCAATTTGACATCGCTCTGCATCTGTATTATTTTATCCTGGCTCCACTTATTCATATGTGTTTGTATATTTTTCATCGGGGTTTGATCTCCATGTAATAGTATATTTTTACTTGTTCATGTTTCGACCCCAGTAGGTGAGCCTTTAGTAATGGATCGGATGTACCAATCGTATCTTATGACATTGGTAGGTTGTGAGACTTAGGTGGATATAATTACCTTAGATATGGTAGATTTTGATGTTATATTGAGTATGGATTGGATATCTCTGTATTGTGTTATCCTTGATTGATATGCCAAGATTATTACCTTAGCCATGCCAGGCAGACCGAGGATGGAGTGGAGAGGTTCAAGGGGTTTTTATCCTAGTAAAGTTATGGCATATATTCGGGCCCAAAAGTTGATTGATAGCGGTTGTTTTGCTTATTTGGCTTTTATACATTATACTATTACTAAACCACCATCTATAGGCTCTATTCCTGTGGTTTGTGAGTTTCTGGATATGTTTCCTACTGATCTACCAAGAATCCTTCTTGATACTGATATTGATTTTACTATAGATCTTGAGCTGGGCATTAAGTTCATTTCTATCACTGCCTATTGTATGGGTCTGACTGAGTTAAGGGACCTAAAAGAGCAGCTCCTAGATTTGTTGAGTAAGGGGTTTATTCACCCTAGTATTTCACAGTATTGTTTAAGAAGAAGAAAGACGATTTTATGAGGATGTGTATCGATTATCGGCAGTTAATAAAGGTGACTATCAAGAACAAGTACCCATTTCCTTATATTGATGATTTTCTCAATAGCGTTGTTCTCTAAGATTGATTTGAGATCTGGGTACCATTGGCTACGGAGTCGGCCTTCAGACATTCCTAACATAGCCTTTTGGATCAAGTGTGGCCATTATGAGTTTCTTGTCATGTCTTTTGGTTTGACTAATGCCTCTGCAACATTCATGTAGTGTATGGACGAGGTACTTTGGCCGTATTTGGACTTATTTATGATAGTATTCATTTATGACATTTTGGTTTATTCCAAGACCGAGGGAGATCATGTGAGACATTTAAGAATCACGGTTCAGCAGCTTAGAGAGGAGAATTTGTATGCTAAATTCTCCAAGTGTGAATTCTGGCTGAGTTTGGCGGCGTTTCTGGGTCATGTTGTGTCTAGAGAGGATATTCGCGTACATCCAACAAAGATTGAGGCAGTTCAGGGTTGGACTAAACCTACTTCGGCTACTAAGATTCATAGTTTTGTAGGCCTAGCGGGCTATTTCAAGCAGTTCATTTAGGGTTTTTTTCTATAACAACTCCATTGATTAGGCTCACTTAGAAGAATGTCCATTCCCTTGGTCGGATGAGTGTGAGGAGAGGTTTCAAAGGCTCAATGTTCTATTGACTACAGCTCCTACTCTGACCTTACCGGAAGAGGATGGTAGCTTTATGGTATATTATGATGCGTCCATGGTTCGCTTGGGTGGAGTCTTGATGCAAAAAGGGAAGGTAATTGCCTATGCCTCTAGACAGTTGAAGACTCGTGAGAAGAACTATCCTACCCATGACTTGGAGTTGGCAGCTGTTGTATTTGTGTTGAAGCTATGGAGAAATTACCTTTATGGTGTTCATTGTGATATTGTAATGACCCGTTAGGTCATTTTGGTAATTGGTTCTCTTGTGGTCTTAAAATGTCCTTCTCATAAATTTTAAAGGAGTCTTTTGGATTATTCGATAATTTCTATTACTGGGTTGAAGGGTAATTTTAGATAGTCAAATTAGTTGATGGGCAAAAGTAATAGTTAAATAAAATTCTATATCACTTACACCACATTTACAAATTAATAGGTTATATAATTCAACACTTTTAGTATATAATTAGGTTAAAATAAAATAAGGGGAACAGAGCAGTGGGCGGCGACTGAGCGAAATTCTATTACGGCAGGTAAAAATTCGCAACTCCTATTAAGTGCATACTACTAATTGTTTAGTAATTTAATGTTGATAATTGAGGAAAGATTTAAAAAGGATAAATGGGTATTGTTGGAATTGGAGCAGGCGTATTGCACTAAGCAAAAGCAACATATGGATGCTGCTAACTTATTAAAATAGGAGAAATGTTGGTTTGCTTTTAGGTTAAAATTAATATAATAATCATTATTAACTACTAAGTGTAAATATGATTTTGTTTGCATGATGAATTATTATTTTAGAGAATGTGAGGATGGATAACAGTATGTGTAAGAGATTAATGGGATGGTGTAATTGGCCTTGGTTCGGGATAAAATTAGATTTTTGAATTCTTTTATATAATCATCACAATTCTAGTTGACATATTAGTATGTATAATTAAATGTGGATGTATTATATCATATGAACGCCATGGGAGTTATGTTAGTTGGAGGAATTAAAACTTAACCCTAGGTTTGAAATTTTGAGAATTTATTATAGAATTGAACGAGTTTTGGGTGTAGGTTAGACATATAGTAATATGGGTGTCATTGGACTCCTTGTGACGTGTACGTTTTGTTCTTGATAGAGAATTTTCATTGTGGGAGTTGAATTCAAGATTTGGTCCATTCGGTAGAAGTGTTCGAGTGCGGTTTCGACATCGAGGTAGGTTTGGCTATCCTTCTTTGAGATTGGGGTTGAGTTATTGAATATCCTTATGTTATAATCTATGGGATGAGATCATATCATGTGTTGGGTTGAAAATTCTTATTGTGTTGCTTCGAGAGAATGTGAATCCTAAATTGAGAATAGTGCGGATATGACATGTTGAGAAAGGGAGAAAATTTGTGCTTATCGAGAGAAATGTTGTTTCCATAATTGTGTCTTGCTTGCATGCATCCTCATACTACATGTCATGACATTTTGGGAAGTTGTGAATGATTGTTTTTATCATGAGTCCTTGACCACGGGCACTTAGGTGGCAAGGTAGTTGATATATTGTGATTGAGGTATATGGCCTGCGAGGTCCCCATGGGTCCCATTAGTCTGGGAGCCTTAGCTCGACGGGGGTGTATACGACAGGCTGAGCGACGGTCTTGATACCACCTTGCATTGCATTGCACTGCACGACATTGCATACCATATTATTTCACTACTTGTGGTTGTTTTGGGTTGGCTTATGTGAGATTATATGTTACTTTTCTTGCGCAGTCCTATATAAATTGGCGGCACCGATGCCGGACTGGTTTTCCTGTTGCAGGTGGAAGCGTTCCTAGATTATTTCATAGCTTATTCAATTTCTAACTCCCAGTCAGTTAAACCTGTTGGGTACATATTATGTGTACTCACCCCTACTCCTTTCTCCCCCGCAGATTCTCATCAAGATTACCCATGTGGTAGTTAATTTGCTCCTGCACTTGGTTCATACCAGATCTAGTGGTGAGACTCAGGGCTTCGAGTTTTCATTGAATCCTATCGTAGTTGTTTAGTCTTTATTTCTATTCGAAGACTGAAATGCATTCATTTCATTAGTTAGGTATTAGATTCTCTTTATACTCGTGACACCAGGTTTTGGGATATTGTTTTTACGTGATGACTATTTGTTTATTGAATTTTTTCTCCTTCTAGAGTACATTTGTTGTTGGGATTGGAGTTAAGTGATCTTTTAGTCATGACCCCATTTTGGGTCGTGACAGATATCTTCACTGACCATCGCAGTATAGAGTACATTTTTAGCTAGAAGGACCTGGATTGAGCTCCTAAAGGACTTTGACTTAACCATTTTGTATCACTAGGGTAAAGCCAATGTGGTGCCTGATGCTTTGAGTATGAAGGCTTCTAGCATGGGGAGTCTTGCAGCTATTTAGGTTGAGGAGCGACATTTGGCCAGAGATGTTCGAGGTTGGCCAATGGGTTGGTCAATTTGCAGCTTTTGGATAGATGTGGAGTGATTGCTTTCATAGAGTCCCAGTCATCTTTGATCGATCAGATTCGTGAGAGGTAGTTTGAAGATGAGAAGTTGTGTATTCTCCGAGACAAGGTGGCTAGAGGTGAAGCTTGGGAGGTGATACTTGATTCCGATGGTGTTTTGAGGATTAGGAGTCGCATTTGTGTGCCCAAGGTGGATGATTAGATAAGATTAATACTTGAGAAGGCTCAACACACTAGGTATTCCATCTATCCAAGAGCAACAAAGATGTATCATGATTTGAGCCAGCATTTTTGGTGGTGAAGAAAGATATATCAGAGTTCGTGGCTAGATGTTTGACATGCTAGCACGTCAAATATGAGCATCTGAGGCTGGGTGGTGAGTTACAGAGGATGCTTATTCCCGAGTGGAAGTGGGACCACATTACCATGGATTTCGTGGTAGGTTTGCCTTCTACAGTTAGTGGTTTTGATTCTATATGGGTGGTAGTGGACTGGTTGACTAAGTTCGACTATTTTATCCCAATCAAGGTAAAGTATACAACCGAGAGATTAGCCTAGCTCTAGACTAGTCAGATTGTGAGGTTTCATGGAGTCTTAATTTTCATTGTGTCAGACCGTGGTTTATTGTTTACATTATATTTTTGGAGGGCCTTACAATATGGTTTGGGTACCCATTTGGATATGAGTATAACTTTTCATCCTCAAACCGATGGGCAATCTGAGAGGACCATTCATGTATTGGAGACTATGCTTCAGGCATGTGTCATTGACTTTGGTGCCAGATAGGATCAACACTTAGCCTTGGCAGAGGTTGCTTACAAAGACAGTTACCACTCTAGCATTCAGATGGATCCTTGAGGCTTTGTATAGCCAGAGGTGTAGATCGCCTATTGGATGGTTTGGCTCAGTTGCGGTGGAGAGCATCAGTACAAATATGTTGAGAAATGATCTAGAATGGGTGCGGTTGATTCAAAGTAGGTTGGTGGCATCCCAGAGTCGCCAAAAGAGCTATGCTGATAGGCGGGATCGACCTTTGGTATTCATGATTGGTGACAGGGTATTATTGAAGGTCTCACCCTTAAAGGGTGTTATGCGGTTCAAGAAGAAGGGAAAGCCCAACCCGAGGTTTATTGGTCCTTTTGAGGTTCTAGACAAAGTGGGAGAGCTGTCTTAAAGACTTGCCTTACCACCCAACCTCTCCTCAGTCCATCTTGTGTTTCATGTTTCTATGCTACGGTGTCATATTCCGGACGAGTCTTATGTGATTTCCATGGATTCATTTGAGTTGAGCCCAGATTTGACTTATGAGGAGTAGCCAGTTACCATTTTAGACAGGCAGGTGAGAAAGTTGAGGACTAAGAAGATAGTTTTAGTAAGATCCAATGGTGTCACATGCCCAAGAGTGAGGCCACATGGGAGATAGAGATGGATATGTGTGCCCAATACCCTCAATTTTTTGAGCCTTCAGGTATGTTCCTTATCTCAAGTTTGAGGACAAATATTGTTTTTAGTATTGGATGATGTAATTGATCTTGAAGGTCATTTTAGGCATTCTCGATAAAATTACCATTTTGCCCTTCACAAGAGTTGCTTTAGATCATTTTGTTGAGTCAAAAAGTCAGATTTTGAAAACCTTGTAAAAAGTTGGAGTTTTTCTAAATAAAGAGTTTTAAAAGGCTTAAAGTTGAAAACTTTTAGTTTTGGGCTCAACTTGAGTTTTGGGTGTCAAAATGACATTCTGTTGATTTTATCAACTCCAGAATGCAGAATCTGGTCTAGGGGAACTAACGGAACTAAATTTGGAGTTAAAATGGAGATTTTAGATCCAAATTTGCATTTTTAGTTGATTTTGGATCATAGTTTGACTTTGGTCAACATTCGGAGTTCGGAAGCTCAAATAAAAAATTCGACGATTCTAGTGGTTTCGGGTGGTGAAATTAATGCTAGAAATGATTTCATTGTAATTTTTAGAGTTTCTACGGACAGTTTGTATTATGAGTTTTAATTAATTTCTTTGATTTCTATCAGATTTCGGGCCAGGGAGGCCTCAAACTCGAAGTTTGATAATTCTATTGCATTTCGGGCCAAGGAGGCCTCAAACTCGAATTTTGATATTTCTATTGCATTAATAACATCGTTTCTAATGGGTTTGCATATCTGGTTTGTGTTCATGGGATTCCAAACGAATCTGGAGGGTCAATTATGTGAATTTCTATGCTGGTGCATTGCTTATATCTGGTGCATCACCCTAGTACTTCGCATTCGCAGGGGATTGGTTCTCTTGACCTCCGCATTCGTAGAGGGTTGGCTTCTAATGATCACGATGGTAGATGTAGGCACCACATTTGTGAAGTGTCAACTCTGTGGACCTCCACGTTCGCGGATGCCTTTTTACGTTCACGGAGTATAAACGTGCTTGAAATAGTGTGATGTTTTAAAAAGTTGGGTTTCACCATTTTCAACATTCCAAGCTCGATTTTTGAGAGAATTTTCAAGGTTTTCAAGGCAAAACCATTGGGTAACTCATTTATAACCTATTTACTTAATTCCTATTATTTTATTTGTAATTTTAACATGGAAATTATGGATTTTAATTGATAAAATTGGGGTTTTCTCGAATATTGATTTTCTATACAAAAGTGATGATTATGAACTCATTTTAACTCCTTTATTAAAATGGTTTTCACTGTTAGATTCCTTATTACTTGTAGATCAATTTTATGTAAACATTTCAAGATTTCAAGAAGCTTTTTTGATATGGAATTTTCGGACCAATTTTCGCTTTAGTTTTGTAATGTGATGTTATATTTGACTATATTATGGTGATTTGGATTATCTTGGAAGGGGAAAAGGTATGGTTCTACTAACGCAAGTGGACTTATAACATTTTGTTAAGTATGATTGAACCTTGTATTCTCCTATATGTGTGGATTTGGGTGATTTGAGACATGAATTGGGATAGAATTATATTATTGTAGGCTTTAAGCATGGGATTTCGGATTGGATAATTGTTCATTTTGTGAAATCTTAACTTGTGAATTTGTGACATATGTGATCTTGTGGATTATTTGATATTGATGTTGAGATGGTACCAATATTGAGACTTTAATGATATTGAGATTGTGATGATATGAAAATTGTGATGATATTAAGATTGTGTCATTGCATTTACTATGACTTGTGCATTGATACTTGTGATGGCTATGACCGAGAGATGTACAAAGTAACATGTGAATTTGTGACTGAGGTCTCTAACGATCGATGATTAGCCAAGGTTTCTGACGATGAGCCGAGGTAATCTTCAGGTGGATGATATGCCTGAGGTTTTTTTTCAATCGAGTAAGAATTGGCCGAGGTCTTTGCCGATAATGTTCACAGATACAAGGTCCATGTGAGGCCCCCGTGGACTCCAATCTGAGTTTATCAACGGATGTGTAGCGTAGGAAAGACATACATCACGATTACTTGACATCGCATCACATTGTTTCCATTTCATAGCATTCTCTCCATTTCACATCTTTTTTTTTAGATTGTTATTTGTACTATATGTGATGTGTTGAATGCTTTGAACCTTGTATATTACGAAGATAAAATTTCTTATGTTACTACATGACTTTGGAAATCAATCAAATATTTTAAGAGACTATTCTATATTGTGTTTTTACATGTCTATTGTGTTGTGCTAGGACTTTTCTGAGCGCAAGTATGTAATTTGGCGGTATGTGGTTGTGTGGATAGGAGTACTTGTGTTCTTCATTGCTTTACTTTAGGTTTAGTTTCCATTTGCCAAGTACTGTGTTGTTTGGTGCTCACCCCTTACTACATTATTGTAAGTTGTGAGCCTGGTCCCTCTTGTTAGACTTCCCAGATACAGGATCGAGCTTCTGGATCCCTTTAGAGGTGGCTTCTTGTCTCTTCGGCAAGCCCTCGAGGATTTTTAATTATATTATGTTCTTTTTTAGGACAAGACATGGGGACTTGTATTATCTTTTCGGTATTATTACTATTTAGAGGCTTGTACATGTTACATCAGTTCTTGGATGGTTGTAGTTTTGTTTCCCTATGCCTATTGTTATCGCTTTGGGTTGTTTGATTTTGCGTGGACTCGCCTTGGGGGCTAGGTGAGTGCCATCTCACCTGGATTTCAGATCATGACATATGTGAGAGGTAACATAAACAATTATTAGACCATGCGAGCTATAACTTGGAATCCCAATGTCTATCCGTACATTTGAAAAAAAAGGAGTCTACTTGCTAAGGTAGAACTCTAATTTCAAAAGCTATGTGGATCCACTAGCAAAACCATATTGGTAAAAATATAAATCCTACTGTGAGAACATAGTTATGAGACTTAAAAGCTTTATGTAAGGGCCTCTTGGATTGAATCCTTACCTAAAAGCCTCATTCGGTGCTAAGTTAACATCCCATGAAATACATGTCATAGGCATAAAATCTTTCTTGACATAAATCATTATTCATACTTGTCATAATTCATATGCTTGACATAAATTATAGTTCATAGGATCATGTTCATAAAGTAGCTCATTTCCATTATTTGTGTAAAGTGCATTGTGCACTCCATTATCATTACACATCATAATGATTGGGATCCTAAGTCACCTCCAAGGTCTTATGTTACCCATATTTGGGATCAGAAGTCACCTTTAAGGTCTTATATCACCCTTTTCATAACATTCTTGAACACTTAAAACCTCATGTTCATGACTTGTGAAGAAGAATTAGGTTAGAGGTATGCATTTCAACTCAATTAACTAGAAATCATGTAAGAAGGATAAATTTATACATAATGATATAAAATAGGATCAATATCAAAATAGACTCATAGGTAATCCCATGAACCCTAAGTAAACTATATGAGAAATTCCTTAAAAATCATCAAAATCATGCAATTAAATTGTAATTCATTCTTAATTAAGTAAATAAATAATAAATTAAACTTAATTAATGAAATTAAAGGAGAATTCATCAAAACCATAAGAGAATCATAAGCCCCAAATAGTATTGCAAAGAATTCATGTAGGAAATCATGAATTTTTTCATGCAATTATGATTAATTCAAGTCAAAATAGATTAATTATCACAAAATAAATCATGATTCATGAAATAGAATTGATATTGAGAAGATCCATCAAATATACATACTTGAAATTGGATGAAAAGTTGAGTTTGAAGAGGCTCCATAGCAGAAAGGATTTCATGATTAAAGCCATATACCTTGGATAAGAAGTCATAAGAAACTTGAGAAATTCTGGGAATTTTGATGAACAACTTGAAGAACTCCTTGGGGTCTTCATGGGAATTTGAGAGCTTTGGTAGAGAGACAAATTTCGAGATTGGTGAATTGGGAGTGAACGAATGAGTAGTTGGGGTGTGGGATATATAATAGATCGGAATTTTATTTCAAAAATCGTCCAGGTTCATTCACTAATGAATTGGAAAATAGTCCAATGTACCTCTACTAAAAAACTAAAATCAAACAACAATAGCACATTCAGTTCGCGACGCAAAGATGCTTCACCACAGGTCATTTTTGTGCGAATTGAAACTTGGCCAGATTGGCCTAACTTTTGGCCAAGGTCAAATTTGGTCTATCTAGGAGCAAGTCTACAACGCACCCCTGTCACGGACCCTTTTGGATAAGAATTTTTTTAAAAAGAATTATTTTGTGATCCGCTTGACCTAAAAATCCACCAAGGCCATTTTTCAATATTTTACCTTATTATATCATATTCAAACCTTCATGTCATTGACCCAAAACTCGAGTGTGATGGCACTCACCTAACCCACCAAGGCAAGTCAGCCCAAACCCTAAACAACTCAACATAATAATAAGAGTGGAAGATAGAAACGGTCTAATAAGATAGATAAGCATAGGAAATCAAAACTACAACTTTCCCAGAACTGGTGTCACATGTACAAGCCTCTAAATATAGAATACTCAAATAAAATACATGTCTAAATGTCTAGTTCTCGAATAGAACAAAACATAAAAGGTAAAAATCTCTGAAAGGCTACCGAAGGGACAAGCAACTACCTCTGATAGATTCAAAGCTCGATCTTGTAAATTAGAAAGCTAGTAAAGAGGATCAAGCTCACAACCCACAAACATGTAGCAAGAGGGTGAGCACCAAACAACAGGGTAGTTAACAAATAGAACTAACTTAGAATAAAGCAATGAAGAACACAAGTACTCCTTAACACCTAATCCACATACCGTCGAACTACACACCTGCACTCAGGATATAATACACAATCATAGGAATATAGATATCACCATCGCATAACATCATATCTCAATATACTATAACACCCAACAAATTACTAAAATACCCCTAGGAAAGAGGTGGGCGTAAAACGCGTCTTTCGATGCTCGGATTACAAATCCGAGAGTGAATTCGTGATTAGCACTAAAAATGGAGTGGGAAGAGGGTCTCGGTCGATTTTTACAGCGATCGAGTTGAAAGATAATTTTTCGTTCCAAAATGAAAAACAGTGTGCCTACGCGATGGAACCGCATCGCGGACCTGTCGTGGAGCCACACTTATGTTTTTCTGTGTTTTTTGACGGAGTTGAATTTTTCGAAAAAACACTGTCCGCGACAGGTACGCGTCGCGGACTGTGTTATTTAAGGTCGGAAAAAAATTCTTTTAAATTATGGAGGGCATTTTAGTCCATTCCTATTTATCCTAAACGTACCCCTATGACTAATTTAAGTCGATTTCCAAGAAAAGGGTTTCAAAATCCAAATTCTAAAGCGTTCTTCCTAAAGGTCACTAAGCTAGGGCTTGAAGGGAGTTGAGGTTGAAGAGATCAATAGGAGATGGTGCATAATTGTGTTAGCAAAACTTTCCAGGTACGTAAGGCTAACCTAAAGCATGGGAATGTTCTCCCATGTGCCCTTCTGAGTATTGAGTATTGTATCTTCACATGATGAAGTTAATGTGAAGAGTTTGATGCATGTAAAAGTCTACTTTATTTTATGTATAAATAATTTTCCTACATGAATTGATGATTATCACTATTTTGTTTTACGTTATAATTCATTTTATGAGTGCATTTTAAAACCCTATAATTATTGTGTTTTGGAAAGAGCATGCATAATGAAATTAGGAGATATGTCTAGAGCCTTGACGATGATGATGTTATGATGATGTTGATGAGAATGATGTCTTATGATGTCTTAGCATTGAGATTTAATTGCTAAATGATGTCTCTTGAGTTCTGATGTTGATGTTGATGTTATGAGGTGAAGTACTATGTCCCTATGGGACTGATGTTGATGTTGAGGTTTTATACTATGTCCCTCTGGGACCGATATTGATGTTGAGGTATTATATCATGTCCTTATATGACTGATGATGAGGTATTATGTCCCTATGGGACTGATGAGGTTGATGTTTTATGAGCATGTCGAGTTCTGGGAGGAGTATTGAGCACCGAAATGGGTAGAGAGTGGGTCCCACTTGAACCCATTAACTACGTGGCCCGCGTAGGAAGAGAGGATTGAACCGCAATGCGGATGGCTCCTATATTGTCCCAAATGAGGACAGGGGTTTTTCTGGTGGATCCACTAAGGTTATGTCCTTTACCCCGGGCAGGGTAATGGATGGATGTAGCAACGGCATCGCTTCGCTGTATCATCACCAGCTCATAGGTGATGGTTATCAGTTAGAGAAACTCCCAGTTAGGTTCCATTTAATAGAACTCTGATGTTGATGTTGATGTGATGCTTGAGTCGAGTCCTTGAGTCGATGTTATGTTCTCTTGAGTTGATGTGATGTTCCTTTGATGTGAGTTGATGTTGGGGTTCCTTGAGATGAGCTTGATGATACGTTGAGGTTTGATGAGTCAATTGTTTAATCTAATCTCTTGCTTTAGATAGACGGATGATATCTTGATGGAGTATGATATCGAGTTGATGTTTCTTTATGCTGTGTACTTACCTGTTATTCAGGTATTTTACATGCCAGTACATTCCACGTACTGACGCCATTTGGCGCTGCATCGTTTCATGATGCAGATATAGGAGTTCGAGGACTTCAGCAGACACACCGTTGAGGTCAAAGATTTCGAGTTCAGGCTTTGGTGAGCCTCCTTGCTATCCGGAGGAGACCCTTCTATTTATATTCCTTTATTGCATTGAGTCCGGTAGCCATGGCATGTCATGGCACCATTCTTAGACAGTTGAGTCAGGCTAGAGGCTTCGTAGACATGATGTCGAGGTTGATGTGGATGTTTTCCCTTATGAACTGAGTAGTATTTTTCTTACTTAGTTGATGTTGAGATTGATGGTTGGCCATTTGGCCCTTACCTGAGGTTTTCTAATTATGATGTTTCCGCTATGTTGATGTTGAATGATGTGATAAGGCTAAGTGGTTCGCTCGGGGACTAGCGATAGTCTCTGAGTGCCGGCCATGTCTCGGGTACCCTCCCGAGGCGTGACAAAATTGGTATCAGAGCACAGAGTTCAAGAGTCCTAGGGAATCTATGAAGTCGTGTCTAGTAGAGTCTTGTTTATGCGTGTGTTGTGCACCACACTTCATAAACAGGATGCTACAGGGCATTTAGGAAATGGTTACCCTTCTTTGATGTTCTGAGTTCGTGCGATAGAGTTTGGCTCTATGAAACCCCCTTTCTAATTCGTGCATTATGCGTTTGCAGATAATGCCTCCAAAACGCACAGCTGCCCAAAGAGATGCCTCAGTCCCTAACACTGAGAATCCCTTACCAGAGGCTCCTCATCAGCATGGGACAAGGAGATGGGGACGACCTGCTAGAGCTGCTGAGGCTCCACCAGCACCTCCTGTTCAGTCAGCCTCCACTTCGGAAGTAGACTTCAGGGGAGCTATTGCTATGCTCACCCAGTTAGTGGCCTCTCAGAGTAGCAGCCGCAGTCCCCAGGCCCCTAGCTCCAGCTCCCAAGAGCCTGCAGCTGCAACCAGGCTCAGAGATTTCCTGAGGATGAACTCGCCAGTTTATACGGGGTCAAAGGTCGAGGAGGACCCACGAAACTTCATTAATAAGGTGTGTAAGATTTTGAGGGCTATGCATGAAAATGAGGTGGGGGGAGTCAAGCTGGTCTCTTATCAGCTTAAGGATGTTGCCAATGTCTGGTATAACTAGCGGGAGGATGGTAGAGGTGAGGATGCTGAGCCTGCTGAGTGGGAGGAGTTCAAAAGTGCTTTTCTCGATCACTTCTTTCCCCAAGAGTTGAGAGAGGCAAAGGTCGAAGAGTTCGTGAATCTGAAACAAGAGGGGTTGACAGTCAAAGAGTACAGCTTGAAGTTCATCCAGCTATCCAAATATGCTCCAAAGATGGTCCTTGATATGAGGGCAAGAATGAGGAAGTATGTGTCTGGATTGGGCAAGCATGTGAAGAGAGAGTATAAAGCAGCATTGTTGATTCCAGACATGGATATTGCTAGACTTATGGTCTATGCCCAACAGACTGAGGAGGACAAGAAGAGGGACAGAGAAGAGCAGCAGAAAAAGAAAGCCAAATCGGCAGGGCATGAGCCTAATCAGCAGAAACAGAATAAAGGTGATAGAACCTTCTTTCAAAGGAAGTCTTCTAGCCATGCACCATCGATGGCGAGCGCACCTGTTCAGCAAAACAGGTATGATCAGAGATCCTATGGTCATCAGAACTTCAAATCACAAGGACCTTTGTCCCAACCCAGTGTTGCTCAAGGTCCGAGAGGAAGACCACCTTGTGGCAGGTGTGGCAGGTTGCCTCTTGGCGCGTGCCGTGAGAGCACCAATAATTGCTTTACCTGTGGACAGCCTGGCCATTTCCAGGGTGAGTGCCTTATGAGGAATCAGAGGTGGAGCGATAGAGGTAATAAAGCTTAGTCTTCTACAGCGCCCCCCGAGGGTAGTCATCAAAAGGCAACTACTGCAAATGCAGGAGGCGGGACGAACCGTCTGTATGCGATGGGTAATCGACAGGATCAAGAGGTTACTCCAGATATTGTTACGGGTATGCTCTGAATCTTTTCTTATGATTGTTATGCATTGCTTGACCCGGGTGCCACCTTATCTTTTTTGACGCACTATGTGGCCAATAGGTTTGAGACTCTTCCCGAGTGTTTGCTTGAGCCTTACACTGTTTCGACTCTTACTGGTGAGTCAATCCTGGCTAAGAGGATCTATAGAGACTGTATAATGTCCATCTGTCATAAGGATACTTTGGCCAATTTGTTAGAGTTGGAGATGGTTGACTTTGATGTGATTCTTGGTATGGATTGGCTCCATGCTTGCCATGCATCCATAGACTGTAGGACCCGAGTTGTTAAATTTCAATTTCCTGATGAACCGGTCCTAGAGTGGAAGGGAGGTTATGTTGCACCCAAGGGTAAATTTATTTCTTACTTGAGGGCGAGGAGGTTAATCTCTAAGGGGTGTATCTATCACCTTGTACGAGTTAAATCTGATGATGTTGAGTCCCCTACTCTCGAGTCAGTCCTGATTGTGAATCAGTTTCCCGAGGTGTTCCCTGAGGATTTACCCGGAGTCCCTCCTGATAGGGAGATCGACTTCGGTATTGATGTACTTCCGGAGACGCAGCCCATTTGGATTCCACCATATAGGATGGCCCCTGCTGAGTTGAAAGAGTTGAAGGAGCAATTGAAGGATCTGTTAGAAAAGGGTTTTATTAGACCCAATGTTTCTCCTTGGGGTGCTCCCGTTCTGTTTGTACGGAAGAAGGATGGGTCTCTGAGAATGTGCATAGATTATAGGCAACTAAACAAGGTCACAGTCAAGAATAAATATCCTCTTTCCAGGATAGATGACTTGTTTGACCAACTTCAGGGTGCCTCATGCTTTTCAAAGATAGACCTCAGATCGGGTTACCACCAGTTGAAGGTGAAAGAATGTGTTATTATAAAGACAACTTTCAGGACAAGATATGGCCACTTTGAGTTCTTGGTCATGTCCTTTGGGTTGATGAATGCACCGGCAGCTTTCATGGATTTGATGAATAGGGTGTTCAGGCCCTACCTTGATATGTTCGTGATCGTGTTCATTGATGATATCTTGGTATATTCGAGGAATGAGGAAGAGCATGCTAAGCATCTTAGAGTTGTCCTTCAAACTCTTAAGGACCATGAATTGTATGCGAAGTTCTCCAAATGTAAATTTTGGCTCAAATCAGTGGCCTTCCTAGGCCATGTAGTTTCAAGTGATGGGATCCAAGTAGATGGTCAGAAGATTGAAGCGGTTGCCAGCTGGCCAAGACCGACCTCTCCAACTAACATCAGGAGTTTCTTAGGGTTGGCAGGCTACTACCGCAAATTTGTTGAGGGATTTTCTTCTCTATCCGCTCCATTGACCAAACTGACCCAGACAAAGGTCAAGTTTGAGTGGTTTGAGGAATGTGAGAAGAGCTTCCAAGAGCTAAAGGCTAGGTTGATACTGCACCTGTATTGACCTTGCCTCATGGGATGGAAGGTTTTGTACTATACTATGATGCAGCAAGAGTTGGATTGGGATGTGTGTTAATGCAAAGAGGTAAAGTGGTGGCTTATGCTTCCAGGCAGCTTAAAGTTCATGAGAAGAACTATCCGACCCATGATCTTGAGTTGGCGGCAGTGGTGTTTGTACTTAAAATCTGGCGCCACTACTTGTATGGAGTGCATGTGGACGTGTTTACGGATCACAAGAGTTTACAGTATGTCTTTAGTCAAAGAGAGCTCAACCTGCGACAAAGGAGGTGGTTGGAATTGCTCAAGGACTACGACATGAGCATCACGTACCAACTAGGTAAAGCTAATGTTGTTGCTGATGCTCTTAGCAGGTTGTCTATGGGTAGCAAAACCCATGTTGAGGAAGAGAAGAAGGAGTTAGTAAAGGAAGTGCATAGGTTGGCTCGATTGGGAGTCCAGCTTGAGGAGAACGATGAGGGAGGAATTAGTGTTCAGAATGGGTCTGCATCGTCCCTAGTGACAGAGGTAAAAGAGAAGCAGGACCGAGATCCTATTATACTCCAATTGAAGGAGGATGTTCAGAAGCAAAAAGTGATGGTCTTCTCCAAAGGGGGAGATAGGGTATTGAGGTACCAGAGTAGGCTATGTGTCCCTGATGTTGATGGTGTCCGAGAGAGGATTCTAGCTGAGGCCCATAATACTAGATACTCCATTCATCCGGGCTCCACCAAGATGTATCACGACCTGAGAGAGGTCTATTGGTAAAGTGGAATGAAGCGGGATATCGCAGAGTTTGTTTCAAGATGCCCAAATTGCCAACAAGTAAAGGTTGAGCATCAAACACCAATTGGCTTGGCCCAAAACTTTGAGATTCCAGAATGGAAGTGGGAGATGATTAACATGGATTTCATCACTCGCTTACCGAGATCCCGGAGGCAGCATGATTCCATATGGGTGATTGTGGACAGAATGACGAAGTCAGCGCATTTCCTGGTAGTCAAGATGACCAACACTGCAGAGGATTATGCCAAGATGTATATCCAAGAGATTGTGAGGTTGCATGGAGTTCCCTTGTCCATTATCTCGGACAGAGGAGCCCAATTTACTTCTCATTTCTGGAAGTCTTTCCAGAAAGGATTGGGTACCAAGGTGAGTTTGAGCACAACTTTTCATCCACAGACGGATGGTCAGGCAGAGCGCACTATTCAGACGGTAGAGGACATGTTGAGAGCATGCGTCCTTGATTTCAAAGGAAACTAGGATGATCATTTACCATTGATTGAATTCGTGTATAACAATAGTTATCATGCGAGCATTCAAATGGCTCCTTATGAGGCCTTGTATGGGAGGAGATGCAGATCACCCATTGGGTGGTTTGAAGTTGGAGAGGCGGAGTTGATTGGTCCTGACCTTGTTCACCAGTCCATAGAGAAGGTGAAAATTATTCGGGAAAGATTGAAGACTGCCCAAAACCGTCAGAAATCTTACACAGATGTGAGGAGAAGAGACCTAGAGTTTGAGGTGAGCGATTGGGTTTACCTGAAAGTACCACCCATGAAGGGTGTCATAAGGTTTGGGAAAAAGGGGAAATTAAGTCCTCGCTACATTGGTCCGTATCAGATTGTGCGAAGGATTGGGAAGGTCGCCTACGAGCTAGAATTACCTTCCGAGTTAGATGGAATCCACCCGGTGTTCCATATTTCGATGTTGAAGAAATGTTTGGGAGATCCTGCCTTGGTAGTTCCTGTGGAGAGCACGGGAGTCAGAGACAGTTTTTCCTATGAGGAAATCCCAGTCCAGATCCTTGATCAACAGGTTCGCAGACTGAGGAACAAAGAGATAGCCTCTGTCAAAGTTCTGTGGAGGAATCAATTTGTTGAGGAAGCCACATGGGAAGCTGAGGAAAAGATGAAAGCTAAATACCCGCACCTGTTCGTGCTCGAGGTTGATGAAAGTGTTGGAGGTAACAATCTTACTTTTATGTAAATTAATGTTCCTACCATGACATGATGTTTATAGTATTGATGTCTAAGTATATGTTAGTAAAGTCGATGAGAAGTCGAGGTGGTGATGTTACTGAGTGAGCATCGAGTGAGTCTTGAGTCTATTCGTGCCAAATTACCGTTCCTACTCATCATCCGAGGACGAATGATCCCAAGGGGGAGATAATGTAACACCCAAAAAATTACTAAAATACCCCTAGGGAAGAGGTGTGCGTAAAACGCGTCTTCCGATGCTCGGATTGAAAATCCGAGAATGGATTCATGATCAGCACTGGAAATGGAGTGGGAAGAGGGTCTCGATCGATTTTAAGAGCGATCGAGTCGAAAGATAATTTTTCATTCCAAAACAAAAAACAGTGTGCCTGCGCGATAGAACCGCGTCGCTGACCTATTGCGGAGCCACACTTATGTTTTTCTGTGATTTTTTGACGGAGTTGAATTTTCTGAAAATATACTGTCCGCGACAATTCCGCGTCGCGGACTGTGTTATTTCAGGTCGGGGAAAAATTCTTTTAAATTATGGAGGGCATTTTAGTCCATTCCTATTTATCCTAAACGTACCCCTACGACTAATTTAAGTCGGTTTATAAGAAAAGGGTTTCAAAAATCCAAATTCTAAAGTGTTCTTCCTAAAAGTCACTAAGCTAGGGCTTGAAGGGAGTTGAGGTTGAAGAGATCAAGAGAAGGTGGTGCATAATTGTGTTAGCAAAACTTTCCAGGTATGTAAGGCTAACCTAAAGCATGGGAATGTTCTCCCATGTGCCCTTCTGAGTAATGAGTATTGTATCTTGACATGATGAAGTTAATGTGAAGAGTTTGATGCATGTAAAAATCTACTTTATTTTATGTATAAATAATTTTCCTACAGGAATTGATGATCATCACTATTTTGTTTTACGTTATAATTCATTTTATGAGTGCATTTTAAAATCCTATAATTATTGTGTTTTGGAAAGAGCATGCATAATGAAATTAGGAGATATGTCTAGAGCCTTGACGATGATGATGTTATGATAATGTTATGATGATGTTATGATGATGTTGATGAGAATGATGTCTTATGATGATGTCTTAGCATTGAGATTTAATTGCTAAATGATGTCTCTTGAGTTCTGATGTTGATGTTGATGTTATGAGGTGAAGTACTATGTCCCTATGGGACTGATGTTGATGTTGAGGTTTTATACTATGTCCCTCTGGGACCGATATTGATGTTGAGGTATTATATCATGTCCTTATGTGACTGATGATGAGGTATTATGTCCCTATGGGACTGATGAGGTTGATGTTTTATGAGCATATCGAGTTCTGGGAGGAGTATTGAGCACCGAAATGGGTAGAGAGTAAGTCCCACTCGAACCCATTAACTACGTGGCCCGCGTAGGAAGAGAGAATTGAACCGCAATGCGGATGGCTCCTATCTTGTCCCAAATGAAACTTTTCAAAATTCTTTTCTTTCTTTTATTTTTATGTTTTTATTTAATTTATTATTTATTTTTATTATTTTAAAATTTTTATTTTTATTATTCTAAAATCTTCTAAAAGTATTTTTTTATTATTCGTATTTTATTTCCTTCTCATTCTCAACTTTTACTTCTTCATGTGGTTTTACGTAATTTTTTATGTGATTTATTCTAATTTATTTTTTTCATTATTGTTAATATTCTAACTTTTAAACTAAAGTAGAATTTATTGTTAAATAAAGTTATAATGTTACGTTTTTCTTTTCTTTAATGCTACTAACATTTATAATATTAATATTTTTATTGAACAAGTTTTTTTTATGTACATCGAAATTTTATGTTTTTAGTTATTATGATTAATTTGATAAAAAATATACTAACTTGAAAAATATAAACAATTTTTTCTATAATATTAGTTAAGAATATGTATTTACTAATTAATATATTTTCAAAAGATAACATATATCTTAAATATGTAATTTAATATATTTTTTGTAAACATCCTTTTTTCTAAATATTAATTTTTAATTTTAAATAATTAATTTTTATTTTTGAAATTGAATATAACTTTATAGTTACATTTGTGGAACCAAACACATTGTAACAAATAAATAAATTAAAATAATTATTAAATTATAGCTGGTAGCTTTCTCCTAAGAAAATTGGTCAAAAATATTCAATAGTAATCATTCAAAACTTAGCACAGGCATTTTTCTTGGTATGTATATCAAAAGGCCACACGTCTCTTTCCTTGACCTGACCCATGGATGGCCAAAAGGTTGCCCCTTACAAAAACACTTGCCTAGGGGAGCTTCACATGACATACCTTTGACCTTTTTAAACCCCACATAGCTGTAATAGGGATATCCTAGTCATTAGCACTTGTAATTTTAAACAACAACGACCCTTTGGAAGTTCCAAGAGTCCAAAACCACTGTCCCCTCTACCCCACCTACGAGTCACGACTATAAAAATGGTCTTATTCCTACATTTTCACGATCACCGCCACCCTCAATCAACTAAATTTCTCCATTACTTTCTCGTTCTTGTGTAATTTGTCGAAATGACATCTTTCTCTGTTAAATTTTCAGCAACTTCACTGCCAAATTCTAATAGATTTTCCAAGCTTTATGCTACTCCACCCCAGACGGTGGCGGTACCGCCATCTGGGGCGTCGGACATAGCTGCTGAGAGGCTAGAGCCTAGAGTGGAGGAAAGAGATGGATACTGGGTGCTCAAGGAAAAGTTTAGACAAGGCATAAATCCTGCTGAAAAGACCAAGATTGAAAAGGAACCTATGAAATTATTCACGGAAAATGGTATTCAAGATCTTTCTAAGATGTCGCTTGAAGACATCGAAAAATCAAAGCTTACTAAGGAAGATATTGATGTTAGGCTCAAGTGGCTTGGCCTCTTCCATAGGAGAAAACACCACTGTAAGTACCAATTTGCTTGACATCGCTCTTTTTCTATCTTATAGTCAAATTACACCAACATTCGGAGCTAAATCGGATTTCATTGATTCATTCTTCACATTAACAATAAAGGGAGTAGTCATGTGAAATGAACAAATGGAGTATAATTCTGGCTAAAAGAAAGATTCTGTTTTGTTAATTATTATGATGGTCTTCTATCATATTTATCCAAATTGTGATGATCAGATGGCCGATTCATGATGCGATTGAAGCTTCCAAATGGGGTAACAACAAGTGCCCAAACTCGATACTTAGCCAGTGTGATAAGGAAATATGGGAAAGATGGATGTGGTGATGTGACTACAAGGCAAAATTGGCAGATTCGTGGGGTTGTGCTACCTGATGTGCCTGAGATTCTAAAGGGACTTGATGAAGTTGGTTTGACCAGTCTGCAAAGTGGCATGGACAATGTTAGAAATCCCGTGGGGAATCCTCTGGCAGGGATTGACCCTCATGAAATTGTAGACACAAGGCCTTACACTAATTTGCTGTCCCAATATGTCACTGCCAATTTTCATGGCAATGTGGACGTGACTAACTTGTAAGTCTTGCACAAAACATTTCTCAGGTTTTTGTTTCAACTTTATAATTTTACATTGAGCTTTCTATTGCTTTTAACATGGTTAGATAAGCAAGAATTATTCATGCTCACCATCTCCCTGTCTGCCTTATGTTGTCGTGAGAGAGGGGTTATACTAGTGAGGGATGGAGAAATTAATTTCAAGAAGAGGGCTCAGTAGTTGTTCTTATTGATTTGATAGAAAAAATTAAAGCATCTGTTGATCGGATTTTGCGGTATAATGATCTTATTGCAGGCCAAGGAAGTGGAATGTATGTGTAATAGGGTCACACGACCTTTATGAACATCCCCATATCAATGATCTTGCCTATATGCCCGCAACCAAAGATGGACGATTTGGATTCAACCTGCTTGTGGGTGGATTCTTCAGTCCGAAGCGATGTGCAGAGGCCATTCCTCTTGATGCATGGGTTCCAGCTGATGATGTAGTCCCTGTTTGCAAGGCAATATTAGAAACTTATAGAGATCTTGGTACCAGAGGGAACAGGCAGAAAACAAGAATGATGTGGTTAATTGACGAACTGGTGAGTAATACATTCACTGTGTTTTTATCTTTTGCATGCTTATTTTGTCTATGTTTTTGTCATTCGTCTTCATGTATGGCCTCACTTGGACTTTGTAAATTCGTAGCATACTTGTGCTGATTGGATGTATACTGTATCCCTTTCTAGGCAGAACCAAACTTTTCGGTAGATGATCTAACTGGTATCATTTTCGGCATTTTTGATTCCAATGATTCAGGGCGTTGAAGGATTCAGGGCAGAAGTTGTTAAGAGAATGCCCCAAAAGAAGCTAGAGAGAGAATCTGCAGAGGATTTAGTCCAGAAACAATGGGAAAGGAGAGAGTACCTTGGCGCGCATCCGCAGAAACAGGAAGGATACAGCTTTGTTGGTCTTCACATTCCGGTGGGTCGTGTCCAAGCAGATGACATGGATGAGCTAGCTCGTTTGGCGGATGAGTATGGTTCAGGGGAGCTCCGGCTGACTGTTGAACAAAACATCATTATTCCCAACATTGAGAACTCGAAGATCGAGGCACTGCTCAATGAGCCTCTTCTGAAGAACAGATTTTTGCCCGATCCACCTATTCTCATGAGAAATTTGGTGGCTTGTACTGGTAACCAATTCTGTGGACAAGCCATAATCGAGACTAAAGCACGTGCAATGAAGATAACTGAGGAGGTTCAACGTCTAGTCTCGGTGACACAGCCAGTGAGGATGCACTGGACAGGTTGCCCAAATACATGTGGACAAGTTCAAGTTGCAGATATCGGATTTATGGGATGCCTTACTAGAAAGGAAGGCAAGACTGTGGAAGGTGCTGATGTATTCTTGGGTGGCAGAATAGGGAGCGACTCACATTTGGGAGATGTTTATAAGAAGTCTGTCCCCTGTGAAGATTTAGTACCAATAATTGTGGACTTGCTAGTTAACAACTTTGGTGCTGTTCCAAGAGAGAGAGAAGAAGCAGAAGATTAATCTAAAATATTCAGAATGTGCTTTACCATATTATGATATTTCCAAGGTACAGGATTGAAAATTAGTAGAATAATCAGAACGAGCTGTTCTTAACATGCTCATGTGTGACATAGCACGATACAAATACTTGTACTAGTTTGGAACAACTGATCCAAACCAAAAGGCTTTTGAACCACCTATCTGTTGGATCCTAATAATACATTTTTAAAAAAAATATAATTTGATATTTCATACATTGCAATTATTCCGATTGCTATATTCTTAAAACACTTTGTATGTACTTGATGAATATTATTTGTATTTTAAATTGTTCTAGTCACCCCCAACACTTGGGATGTCCGAGCAGAAATTCTCTACTTAATATCCAATTTTCAGTTTTAAGAGAAAGTTCTTGAATCTCTGTGGAGTCTGAAATTTTTTTTAAGAATGTTTGGAAGGACAAGTTGTTATAATTGGATTTGGTGCAAGTGGATAATTACATTGTCTTACCTTTTTTTGTTGGACAGATAATTACTTGGTAGCAGGTGATTGGGTGTAATTGATAAGGTGTAATTACAGTGGCTGTAAATTGCTGGTAATTACATACTGATTACTTTTTGATTTCTTTCTTTTATTTTTATATTTTTATTTTTATTTTAAATTTTTTTATTTGATTATTTTAATTTTTCTAAAATTATATTTTCTTTTAGAATATTTATTTTTCATTTCCTTCTCATTTTCAACTCTATATATCACGTGATTCCATGTAATTTTTCATATTATCTTTTTTTTATTCTATGTTTATTTTTTCGTTAGCAAGATTTTATCATCATTCTAATTTTTAAAATAAAGTTAAATTCATTGTTGAATAAAGTTATAAATATATGTATTTTTTTTAAATCATATTTATGCACGTTATATTGAAATTTGGCATAAGAGTATCATATATTTTTTTTATTTTAAATTTAAAAATTATAAATATTTTTAATTTCATTTGTTTTTGTAGTATTGACTTGATATTTAACATTACAAGCTATTTATTTTTTTAGTTAGCTTATATAGATTTTTTTTAATCAAATACCTTAACAATTTTAGTATGACATTATAGTTATAATATTTTAATATTTTTGTCAAACATGTAGTTCATGATGTTCGCATAAAACTTGTACTTTTAGTTTTTATAATTAATTCAATTAAAATATACTAATTTAAAAAAATATAAATTATTTTTTAATAATATTAGTTAAGAATGTATATTTACTAATTAATATATTTTCAAAAGACAACAACAACAACAACAACAACAACTTACCCAGTGAAATCCCACATTTTCAAAAGACAACATATATCTTAAATATTTAATATAATATATGAATATCCTTATTTGTCTAATATAATTTTTTACTTTTAGATGATTGAATTTTGTTTTTACAATTTTATATAATCTTGTAATTACACTCGTGCAATGTAACAACACACTTGTAATTACATTGTAATAACATTAGGGCAGACAAACAAAATAGAGTAATTACTAGACCAGATTCGGCAATATGTTCCGCAAGTTCTCCTAGACTAGATTCGGCACTCCGGAGCTAATGGATTCGACTGAATAGGACGGCTAGAAAAGTCGAAATTTTAACTTTAAAGAACTTAAAATGCAACTTTGGACCTAAACTCTCCATTTCAACTCTAAATTAAGTTCTGCAAGTTCTCCTAGACCAGATTCGGCATTCCGGAGCTAATGGTATCAACAGAATCGAATTCCAACGCTCAGAGTTCAAAATGGCTAGAAAAGTCGAAATTTTCAACTTTAAAGAACTAAAAATGCAACTTTGGACCTAAACTCATCATTTCAACTCAAAATTAAGTTCTGCAAGTTCTCCTAGACAAAACTCGGCATTCTGGATCTAATGGATTTGACATAATGGAATTCCGATGCTCAGAACTCAAAACGGCTAGAAAAGTCAAAATTTTCAACTTTAAAGAACTAAAGATGCAACTTTGGACCTAAATTCTCCATTTCAACTCAAAATAAAGTTCTGCAAGTTCTCCTAGACAAGAATCGACATTCTGGAGCTAATGGATTTGACAGAATTGAATTCCGATGCTCAGAACTCAAAACGGGTAGAAAAGTTAAAATTTTCAACTTTAAAGAACTAAAAATACAATTTTGGATCTAAACTCTCCATTTCAACTCAAAATTAAGTTCTGCAAGTTCTCCTAGTCAAGATTCGGCATTCCGAAGCTAATACATTCGACAAAATTGAATTCCGACGCTCAAAATTCAAAACGACTAGAAAAGTCGAAATTTTCAACTTTAAAGAACTAAAAATGCAACTTTGAACCTATACTCTCCATTTCAACTCAAAATTAAGTTCTGCAAGTTCTCCTAGACTAGATTCGACATTGCGGAGCTAATGGATTCGATAGAATCAATTTCCAACGCTCAGAACTCAAAACAGCCAGAAAAGTTGAAATAGTTAACTTTAAAGAACTTAAAATGCAACTTTGGACCTAAACTCTCCATTTCAACTCTAAATTAAGTTCTGCAAATTCTCCTAGATCAGATTCGGCATTCCAGAGCTAATGAATTTGACAGAATCGAATTCCGACGCTCAGAACTCAAAACGGCTAGAAAAGTCGAAATTTTCAACTTTAAAGAACTAAAAATGCAACTTTGGACCTAAACTCTCCATTTCAATTAAAAATTAAGTTCTGCAAGTTCTCCTAGACCAGACTCGGCATTCTGGAGCTAATGGATTCGACAGAATCGAATTCTGATGCTGAGAACTCAAAACGGCTAGAAAAGTCAAAATTTTCAACTTTAAAGAACTAAAAATGCAACTTTGGACCTAAACTCTCCATGTAAACTCAAAATTAAGTTATGCAAGTTCTCCTAGACCACATTTGGCATTTCGAAGCTAATAGATTCAACAGAATAGAATTCCGATGCACAGAATTCAAAACGGGTAGAAAAGTCAAAATTTTCAAGTTTAAAGAACTAAAAATGCAACTTTAGACCTAAACTCTCCATTTCAACTCAAAGTTAAGATCTGAAAGTTCTCCTAGACCAGATTCGGCATTCCGGAGCTAATGGATTCCACAGAATTGAATTCCGACGCTCAGAACTCAATACGGCTATAAAAGTCAAACTTTTCAACTTTAAAGAACTAAAAATGCAACTTTGGACCTAAACTCTCCATTTCAATTCAAAATTAAGTTCTACAAGTTCTCCTAGACCAGATTCGGCATTCCGAAGCTAATAGATTTGACAGAATCAAATTCCGACGCTCAGAATTCAAAACGGCTAAAAAGTCGAAATTTTCAACTCTAAAGAACTAAAAATGCAACTTTAGACCTAAACTCTCCATTTGAACTCAAAATTAAGTTCTGCAAGTCCTCCTAGACCATATTCGGCATTCCGGAGCTGATGGATTCGACAGAATCGAATTACGACGCTCAAAACTCAAAACGGCTAGAAAAGTCGAAATTTTAAACTTTAAAGAACTAAAAGTGCAACTTTCGACCTAAACTCTCTATTTCAACTCAAAATTAAGTTCTGCAAGTTCTCCTAGACCAGATTCGGCATTTCGGAGCTAATGGATACGACAGAATTGGATTCCGACGCTCAGAACTCAAAACGGCTAGAAAAGTCGAATTTTTTAACTTTAAAGAACTAAAAATGCAACTTTGGACCTAAACTTTCCATTTCAAGTCAAAAGTAAGTTCTGCAAGTTCTCCTAGACCAGATTCGACATTCCGGAGCTAATGGATTCGACAGACTAGAATTTCGGCGCTCAGAACTCAGAACAGCTAGAAAAGTCAAAATTTTCAACTTTAAAGAACTAAAAATGCAACTTTGGACCTAAACTCTCCATTTCAACTCAAAATTAAGTTCTGCAAGTTCTCCTAGACCAGATTCGGCATTCTGGAGCTAATGGATTTGACAGAATCGAATTCCGAGGCTCAGAAATCAAAATGGCTAGAAAAGTCAAAATTTTCAACTTTAAAGAACTAAAAATGCAACTTTGGATCTAAACTCTCCATTTCAACTCAAAATTAAGTTCTGCAAGTTCTCCTAGAAAAGATTCAACATTCCGGAGCTAATGGATTCGACAGAATCGAATTCCGACGCTCAGAACTTAAAACGGTAGAAAAGTCGTAATTTTCAACTTTAAAGAACTAAAAATGCAACTTTAGCCCTAAACTTTCCATTTCAACTCAAAATTAAGTTCTGCAAGTTCTCCTAGAAAAGATTCGACATTCCAGAGCTAATGGATTCGACAGAATCAATTTCCAACACTCAGAACTCAAAATGGCTAGAAAAGTCAAAATTTTCAACTTTTAAGAACTAAAAATGAAACTTTGGACCTAAACTCTCCATTTCAACTCAAAATTAAGTTCTGCAAGTTCTCCTAGACTAGATTCGACATTCCGGAGCTAATGGGTTTGATAGAATCGAATTCCAACGCTCAGAACTCAAAACGGCTAAAAATGTTGAGATTTTCAACTTTAAAGAACTCAAAATGCATCTTTGGACCTATACTCTCCATTTAAACTCAAAATTAGGTTCTGCAAGTTCTCCTAGACCAGATTCGGCATTGCGGAGCTAATGGATTTGATAGAATCGATTTCCAACGCTTAGAACTCAAAACGGCTAGAAAAGTCAAAATTTTTAACATTATAGAACTTAAAGTGCAACTTTGGACCTAAACTCTCCATTTCAATACTAAATTAGGTTCTGCAAGTTCTCCTAGACCAGATTCGGCATTGCGGAGCTAATGGATTTGATAGAATCGATTTCCAACGCTTAGAACTCAAAACGGCTAGAAAAGTCGAAATTTTTAACTTTATAGAACATAAAGTGCAACTTTGGACCTAAACTCTCCATTTCAACTCTAAATTAAGTTATGCAAGTTCTCCCAAACCAGATTCGGCAATCCGGAGCTAATGCATTCGACAGAATCAAATTCCGACGCTCAATACTCAAAACGGCTAGAAAAGTCGAAATTTTCAACTTTAAAGAACTAAAAATGCAACTTTGGACCTGAACTCTCCATTTCAACTCAAAATTAAGTTCTGCAAGTTCTCCTAGACCAGACTCGGCATTCAAGAGCTAATGGATTCGACAAAATCGAATTCCGAAACTCAGAACTCAAAACGGCTAGAAAGGTCAAAATTTTCAACTTTAAAGAACTAAAAATGCAACTTTGGACCTAAATTCTCCATTTCAACTCAAAATTAAGTTCTGCAAGTTCTCCCAAACCAGATTCGGCATTCCGAAGCTAATAGATTCGACAGAGTCAAATTCCGACGCTCAAAATTCAAAACGGCTAGAAAAGTCAAAATTTTCAACTTTTAAGAACTAAAAATGCAACTTTAGACCTCACTCTGCATTGGAAATCAAAATTAAGTTCTGCAAGTTCTCCTAGACCAGATTCGGCATTCCGGAGCTAATGGATTCGTTAGAATCGAATTCCGACGCTCAGAACTCAAAATGGCTGGAAAGGTTGAGATTTAAAACTTTAAAGAACTAAAAATGCAACTTTGGACCTACACTCTCCACTTTAAGTCAAAATTAAGTTCTGCAAGTTCTCCTAGACCAGATTCGGCGTTCCGGAGCTGATGGATTCAACATAATCAATTCCGACACTCAGAACTCAAAACGGATAGAAAAGTCGAAATTTTCAATTTTAAAGAATTAAAGATGCAACTTTGGACCTAAACTCTCCATTTCAACTCAAAATTAAGTTCTGCAAGTTCTCCTAGACAAGACTCGACATTCCGGAGCTAATGAATTCGACAGAATTGAATTCCGACGCTCAGAACTCAAAACGGCTAGAAAAGTCGAAATTTTCAACTTTAAAGAACTAAAAATGCAACTTCAAAATCAAATTCTGCAAGTTCTGCTAAACCAGATTCGGCATTCCGGAGCTAATGGATTCCACAGAATCGAATTCCAACATTCTGAACTCAAAACTGCTAGAAAAGTCAAAATTTTTAACTTTAAAGAACTAAAAATGCAACTTTGGACCTAAACTCCCCATTTCAACACAAAATTAAGTTCTGCAAGTCCTCCTAGACCAGATTCGGCATTCCGGAGCTAATGGATTCGGTAGAATTGAATTCCAATGCTCAGAACTCAAAATGGCTGAAAAGTTGAGATTTTCAACTTTAAAGAACTAAAAATGCAACTTTGGACCTAAACTCTCTACTTCAACTCAAAATTAAGTTTTGTGAGTTCTCCTAGACCAGATTCGGCATTTTGGAGCTAATGGATTCAATAGAATCGAATCCCGGCACTCAGAATTCAAAACGGCTAGAGAAGTCAAATTTTAACCTTTAAAGAGCAAAAAATGCAACTTTGAACCTATACACTAAATTTCAACTCAAAATTAAGTTCTGCAAGTTCTCCTTGACCAGATTCGGCATTGCGGAGCTAATGGATTCGATAGAATCGATTTCCAACGCACAGAACTCAAAACGGCCAGAAAAGTCGAAATTTTCAACTTTAAAGAACTAAAAATGACCTAAACTCTCCATTTCAACTCAAAATTAAGTTCTGCAAGTTCTCCTAGACCAGACTCGGCATTCAAGAGCTAATGGATTCGACAAAATCGAATTCCGAAATTCAGAACTCAAAACGGCTAGAAAGGTCAAAATTTTCAACTTTAAAGAACTAAAAATGCAACTTTGGACCTAAATTCTCCATTTCAACTCAAAATTAAGTTCTGCAAGTTCTCCCAAACCAGATTCGGCATTCCAAAGCTAATAGATTCGACAGAGTCAAATTCCGATGCTCAAAATTCAAAACGGCTAGAAAAGTCAAAATTTTCAACTTTTAAGAACTAAAAATGCAACTTTAGACCTCACTCTGCATTGCATATCAAAATTAAGTTCTGCAAGTTCTCCTAGACCAGATTCGGCATTCCGGAGCTAATGGATTCGTTAGAATCGAATTCCGACGCTCAGAACTCAAAATGGCTGGAAAGGTTGAGATTTAAAACTTTAAAGAACTAAAAATGCAACTTTGGACCTACACTCTCCACTTTAAGTCAAAATTAAGTTCTGCAAGTTCTCCTAGACCAAATTCGGCGTTCCGGAGCTGATGGATTCAATATAATCAAATTCCGATGCTCAGAACTCAAAACGGATAGAAAAGTCGAAATTTTCAACTTTAAAGAACTAAAGATGCAACTTTGGACCTAAACTCTCCATTTCAACTCAAGATTAAGTTCTGCAAGTTCTCCTAGACAAGACTCGACATTCCGGAGCTAATGAATTCGACAGAATTGAATTCCGACGCTCAGAACTCAAAACGGCTAGAAAAGTCGAAATTTTCAACTTTAACGAACTAAAAATGCAACTTCAAAATTAAATTCTGCAAGTTCTGCTAAACCAGATTCGGCATTCCGGAGCTAATGGATTCCACAGAATCGAATTCCAACATTCTGAACTCAAAACTGCTAGAAAAGTCAAAATTTTTAACTTTAAAGAACTAAAAATGCAACTTTGGACCTAAACTCCCCATTTCAACACAATATTAAGTTCTGCAAGTCCTCCTAGACCAGATTCGGCATTCCGGAGCTAATGGATTCGGTAGAATTGAATTCCAACGTTCAGAACTCACAATGGCTGAAAAGTTGAGATTTTCAACTTTAAAGAACTAAAAATGCAACTTTGGACCTAAACTCTCTACTTCAACTCAAAATTAAGTTTTGTGAGTTCTCCTAGACCAGATTCGGCATTTTGGAGCTAATGGATTCAATAGAATCGAATCCCGGCACTCAGAATTCAAAACGGCTAGAAAAGTCAAATTTTAACCTTTAAAGAGCAAAAAATGCAACTTTGAACCTATACACTAAATTTCAACTCAAAATTAAGTTCTGCATGTTCTCCTTGACCAGATTCGGCATTGCGGAGCTAATGGATTCGATAGAATCGATTTCCAACGCACAGAACTCAAAACGGCCAGAAAAGTCAAAATATTTAACTTTAAAGAACTTAAAATGCAACTTTGGACCTAAACTCTCCATTTCAACTCTAAATTAAGTTCTCCTAGACCGGATTCGGCATTCTGGAGTGAATGGATTTGACAGAATCGAATTCCGACGCTCAAAACTCAAAACGGCTATAAAAGTTGAAATTTTCAACTTTAAAGAACTTAAAGTGTAACTTTGGACCTAAACTCTCTATTTCAACTCAAAATTAAAATATGCAAGTTCTCCTAGACCAGATTCGGCATTCCGAAGCTAATAAATTCATTAGAATCCAATTCCGACGCTTAGAATTCAAAACGGCTAGAAAAGTCGAAATTTTCAACTTTAAAGACCTAAAAATGCAACTTTGGACCTAAACTATCCATTTCAACTCAAAAATAAGTTCTGCAAGTTCTCCTAGACCAGATTCGGCATTCCGGAGCTAATGGATTCGATATAATCGAATCCCGATGTTCAGAACTCAAAACGGCTAAAAAGGTTGAGATTTTCAACTTTAAACAACTAAAAATGCAACTTTGGACCTAAACTCTCCACTTTAACTCAAAATTAAGTTCTGCAAGTTCTCCTAGACTAGATTCGGCATTCTGGAGCTAATGGTTTCAAGAGAATTGAATTCCGACGCTCATAACTCAAAACGGCTAGAAACGTCGTAATTTTCAACTTTAAAGAACTAAAAATTCAACTTTGGACCTTTACTCTCCATTTCAACTCAAAATTAAGTTCTGCAAGTTCTCCTAGACCAGATTCGGCATTCCGGTGCTAATGTATTCGACAGAATCGAATTCCGACGATCAAAACTCAAAACGGCTAGTAAAGAAGATTTTTCAACTTTAAAGAACTAAAAATGCAACGTTGGGCCTAAACTCTCCATCTAAACTCAAAATTAAGTTTCGCAAGTTCTCCTAGACCAGACTCGGCATTCTGGAGCTAATGGATTCGACGGAATCAAATTCCAGTTCTCAGAACTCAAAACGGCTAGAAAAGTTAAAATTTTCAACTTTCAAGAACTAAAAATGCAACTTTGGACCTAAACTCTCCATTTCAACACAAAAGTAAGTTCTGCAAGTTCTCCTAGACCAGATTCGGTATTCCGAAGCTAATAGATTCGACTGAATCGAATTCCGACGCTGAGAATTCAAAACGGCTAGAAAAGTCGAAATTTTCAACATTAAAGAACTAAAAATGCAACTTTAGACCTAAACTTTCCATTTCAATTCAAAATTAAGTTCTGCAAGTTCTCCTAGACCAGATTCGGCATTCCGGAGCTAATAAAGTCGATAGAATCGAGTTCCGACGCTTAGAACTCAAAACGTCTAGAAAGTTTAGATTTTCAACTTTAAAGAACTAAAAATGCAACTTTGGACCTAAACTCTCCATTTCAACTCAAATTTAAGTTCTGAAAGTTCTCCTAGAAAAGACTCGTCATTCTGGAGCTAATGGATTTGACAGAATTGAATTCCGATGTTCAGAACTCAAAACGGCTAGAAAAGTTGACATTTTCAACTTTAAAGAACTAAAAATGCAACTTTGGACCTAAACTCTCCACTTCAACTCAACATTAAGTTCTGCAAGTTCTCCAAGACCAAATTCGGCATTCCGGAGCTGATGGATTCGACAGAATGGAATTCCAACTCTCAGAACTCAAAACGGCTAGAAAAGTCGAAATTATTAACTTTAAAGAACTTAAAATGCATATTTGGACCTAAACTCCCCATTTCAACTCAAAATTAAGTTATGCTAATTCTCCTAGACTAGTTTCGGCATTCCGGTGCTAATGGATTCAATAGAATCGAATTCCAACGCTTAAAACTCAAAACAGCTAGAAAAGTCAAAATTTTCAACTTTAAAGAACTAAAAATGCAACTTTGGACCTAAACTCTCCACATTAACTCAAAATTAAGTTCTACAAGTTCTCCTAGACCACATTCGGCATTCCGGAGCTGATGGATTCAACAGAATCGAATTCCGATGCTCAAACTCAAAACGGCTAGAAAAGTCAAAATTTTCAACTTTAAAGAACTAAAAATGCAACTTTAGACCTAAATTCTCCATTTCAACTCAAAATTAAGTTCTGCAAGTTCTCCTAGAAAAGATTCAACATTCCGGAGCTAATGGATTCGATAGAATTGAATTTCGACGCTCAGAACTCAAAACGGCTAGAAAAGTCGTAATTTTCAACTTTAAAGAACTAAAAATGCAACTTTAGCCCTAAACTCTCCATTTCAACTCAAAATTAAGTTCTGCAAGTTCTCCTAGAAAAAAATTCGACATTCCAGAGCTAATGGATTTGGAAGAATCAATTTCCAACGCCCAGAACTCAAAACAGCCAGAAAAGTCGAAATATTTAACTTTAATGAACTTAAAATGCAACTTTGGACCTAAACTCTCAATTTCAACTCTAAATTAAGTTCTGCAAGTTTTCCTAGACCAAATTCGGCATTCCGGAGCTAATGGATTTGGCAGAATCGAATTCCGACACTCAGAATTCAAAACGGCTAGAAAAGCCAAAATTTTCAACTTTAAAGAACAAAAAATGCAACTTTGGTCCTAAACTCTCCACATTAACTCAAAATTAAGTTCTGCAAGTTCTCCTACACCAGATTCGGCATTCCGGAGCTGATGGATTCGACAGACTAGAATTCTGATGCTCAAAACTCAAAACGGCTAGAAAAGTCGAGATTTTTAACTTTAAAGAACTAAAACTTCAACTTTAGACCTAAATTCTCCATTTCAACTCAAAATTAAGTTCTGCAAGTTCTCCTAGAAATGATTCAACATTCCGGAGCTAATGGATTCGACAGAATTGAATTCCGACGCTCAGAACTCAAAACGGCTAGAAAAGTCGTAATTTTCAACTTTAAAGAACTTAAAATGCAACTTTAGCCCTAAACTCTCCATTTCAACTCAAAATTAAGTTTTGCAAGTTCTCCTAGAAAAGATTCGACATTCCAGAGCTAATGGATTCGCCAGAATCAATTTCCAACGCTCAGAACTCAAAACAGCCAGAAAAGTCGAAATATTTAACTTTAAAGAACTTAAAATGCAACTTTGGACCTAAACTTTCCATTTCAACTCTAAATTAAGTTCTGCAAGTTCTCCTAGACCAAATACGGCATTCCGGAGCTAATGGATTCGGCAAAATCTAATTCCGACACTCAAAACTCAAACGGCTAGAAAAGCCAAAATTTTCAACTTTAAAGAACTAAAAATGTAACTTTGGACCTAAAGTCTCCATTTCAACTTAATATTAAGTTCTGCAAGTTCTCCTAGACCAGATTCGACATTCCGGAGCTAATGGATTCGACAGACTAGTATTCTGATGCTCAGAACTCAAAACGGCTAGAAAAGTCAAAATTTTCAACTTTAAAGAACTAAAAATGCAATTTTCAACCTAAACTCTCCATTAAGTTTAAAGAACTCAAAATTAAGTTCTGCAAGTTCTCCTAGACTAGGTTCGGCATTCCGGAGCTAATGGATTCGACAGAACGCTCAGAACACGAAATGGCTAGAATAGTCGAAATTTTCAACTTTAAAGAACTAAAAATGCAACTTTGGACCTAAACTCTCCACTTTAACTCAAAACTAAGTTCTGCAAGTTCTCATTGACCAGATTCGGCATTCCGGAGTTGATGGATTCAACAGAATCGAATTTCGATTCTAAGAACTCAAAACGGCAAGAAAAGTAAAAATTTTCAACTTTAAGGAACTAAAAATGTAACTTTGGACCTAAACTCTCCATTCAACCTCAAAATTAAGTTCTGCAAGTTCTCCTACACCATATTCGGCATTCCGAACCTAATAGATTCGATAGGATCGAATTCCGACGCTCAGAATTCAAAACGGCTGAAAATGTTGAGATTTTCAACTTTAAAGAACTAAAAACGCAACTTTGGACCTAAACTCTCCATTTCAACTCAAAATTAAGTTCTGCAAGTTCTCCTAGCCCAAATTCAACATTTTGGAGCTAATGGATTCGACAGACTAGAATTCTGACGCTCAGAACTCAAAACGGCTAGATAATTCAAAATTTTCAACTTTAAATAACTAAAAATGTAACTTTGGACCAAACTATCCATTTCAACTCAAAATTAAATTCTGCAAGTTCTCCTAGACCAGATTCGACATTCCGGAGCTAATGGATTCGACAGACTAGAATTTCGACGCTCAGAACTCAGAACGGCTAGAAAAGTCGAAATTTTCAACTTTAAAGAACTAAAAATTCAACTTTGGACCTAAACTCTCCATTTCAACTCAAAATTAAGTTCTGCAAGTTCTCCTAGACCAGATTCGGCATTCCGGAGCTAATGGATTCGACAGAATAGAATTCCAACGCCCATAACTCAAAACGGCTAGAAAAGTCAAAATTTTCAACTTCAAAGAACTAAAAATACAACTTTGGACCTAAACTCTCCACTTTAACTCAAAATTAAGTTCTGCAAGTTCTCCTAGACCAGATTCGGCATTCCGGAGCTGATAGATTCAACAGAATTGAATTCCGATGCTCAAAACTCAAAACGGGTAGAAAAGTTGAAATTTTCAACTTTAAAGAACTAAAAATGCAACTTTAGACCTAAACTCTCCATTTCAACTCAAAATTAAGTTCTGCAAGTTCTCCCAGACACGATTCGACATTCTGGAGCTAATGGATTCGACTGAATTTAATTCCGACGCTCATAACTCAAAACGGCTAGAAAAGTTGAAAATTTCAACTTTAAAGAACTAAAAATGCAACTTTGGACCTAAACTCTTTATTTCAACTCAAAATTAAGTTCTGTAAGTTCTCCTAGACCAGATTCGGCATTCCAGAGTTAATGGATTCAACAAAATAGAATTTCAACGCTCAGAACTCAAAACGGCTAGAAAAGTCAAAATTTTTAAATTTAAAGAACTAAGAAAACAACTTTGGACCTAAACTCTCCTTTTCAACTCAAAATTAAGTTCTGCAAGTTCTCCTAGACCAGATTCGGCATTCCGGAGCTAATGGATTCAATAGAATCGAATTTCGACGCTCAGAACTCAAAACGGCTAGAAAAGTCGAATTTTCAATTTTGAAGAACTAAAAATGCAACTTTGGACCTAAACTCTCTATTTCAACTCAAAATTAAGTTCTACAAGTTCTCCTAGACCAGACTCGGCATTCTGGAGCTAATGCATTTGACAGAATCGAATTTCGATGCCCAGAATTCAAAACGACTAGAAAAGTCAAAATTTTCAATTTTAAAGAACTAAAAATGCAACTTTAGACCTAAACTCTCCACTTCAACTCAAAATTAAGTTCTGCAAGTTCTCCTAGACCAGATTCGGCATTTCGGAGCTAATGGATATTATAGAATTTAATTCCGACGCTCAGAACTTAAAACAACTGGAAAAGTTGAGATTTTCAACTTTAAAGAACTAAATATGCAATTTTGGACCTATACTCTCTACTTTAACTTAAAATTAAGTTATGCAAGTACTCGTAGACCAGATTCGGCATTCTGGACCTAATGAAGTCAACAGAATCGGATTCCGACTCTCAGAACTCAAAACGGCTAGAAAAGTCGAAATTTTAAACTTTAAAGAAACTTTGAATCTATACTCTCCATTTTAACTCAAAATTAAGTTCTCCAAGTTCTCGTAGACATGATTCGGCATTGCAGAGCTAATGGATTTGATATAATCGATTTTCAATGCTTAGAACTCAAAACGCCCAGAAAAGTCGAAATATTTAACTTTAAAGAACTTAAAATGCAACTTTGGACCTAAACTCTCCATTTCAACTCTAAATTAAGTTCTGGAAGTTCTCCTAGACCAGATTCGGCATTCCGGAGCTAATAGATTTGACAGAATCGAATTCTGATGCTCAGAACTCAAAACGGCTAGAAATGTCGAAATTTTCAACTTTAAAGAACTAAAAATGCAACATTGGACCTAAACTCTCCATTTCAACTCAAAATTAAGTTCTGCAAGTTCTCCTAGACCAGATTCAGCATTTCAAAGCTAATAGATTCGACAGAATCGAATTCCGATGCTCAAAATTCAAAACGGCTAGAAAAGTCGAAATTTTCAACTTTAAAGAACTAAAAAATGCAACTTTAGACCTAAACTCTCCATTTCAACTCAAAATTAAGTTCTGCAAGTTATCCTAGACAAGATTCGGCATTTTGGAACTAATGGATTCGATAGAATCGAACTCCGACGCTCAAAACTCAAAACGGCTGAAAATGTTGAGATTTTCAACTTTAAAGAACTAAAAATGCAACTTTGGACCTACACTCTCCACTTTAACTCAAAATTAAGTTCTGCAAGTTCTCCTGGACCAGATTCGGTATTTCGGAGCTGATGGATTCAACATAATCGAATTACGACGCTCAGAACTCAAAACGGCTAGAAAAGTCGAAATTTTCAACTTCAAAGAACTAAAAATGCAACTTTACTCGTAGATAAGACTCGACATTCCGGAGCTAATGGATTCGACAGAATTGAATTCCGACGCTCAGAACTCAAAACGGCTAGAAAAGTCGAAATTTTCAACTTTAAAGAACTAAAAATGCAACTTTGGACCTTAACTCTCCATTTCAACTCAAAATTAAGTTATGCAAGTTATCCAAGACCAGATTCGGCATTCCGGAGCTAATGGATTTGACAGAATAGAATTCCAACGCTCAAAACTCAAAACGGCTAGAAAAGTCAAAATTTTTAATTTTAAAGAACTTAAAATGCAACTTTGGACCTAAACTCTCCATTTCAACTCAAAATTAAGTTCTACAAGTTCTCCTAGACTAGATTCGGCATTCCGGAGCTAATGGATTCAATAGAATCGAATTCCAACATTCAAAACTCAAAATGGCTATAAAAGTCAAAATTTTCAACTTTAAAGAACTAAAAATGCATATTTGGACCTAAACTCATCATTTCAACTCAAAATTAAGTTCTGCAAGTTCTCTTAGACCAAACTCGGCATTCTGAAGCTAATGGATTTGACAGAATTGAATTCGGATGCTCAGAACTTAAAACGGCTAGAAAAGCCAAAAGGTTCAACTTAAAAGAACTAAAAATGCAACTTTGGACCTAAACTCTCCATTTAACCTCAAAATTAAGTTCTGCAAGTTACTCTACACAAGATTCGGCATTCCGAACCTAATAGATTCGACAGAATCGAATTCTGACACGTAGAATTCAAAACGGCTAGAAAATTCAAAATTTTCAACTTTGAAGATCTAAAAATGCAACTTTAGCCCTAAACTCTCCATTTTAACTCAAAATTAAGTTCTGCAAGTTTTCCTAGAAAGGATTCGACATTCCGGAGCTAATGGATTCGACAGAATCGATTTCCAACGCTTAGAACTCAAAACGGCCAGAAAAGTCGAAATATTTAACTTTAAAGAACTTAAAATGCAACTTTGGACCTAAACACTCCATTTCAACTCTAAATTAAGTTCTGCAAGTTCTCCTAGACCAAATTCAACATTTCGGAGATAATGGATTCGATAGAATTGAATTCCGACGCTCAGAACTCAAAACGGCTAGAAAAGTTTAATTTTCAACTCTAAAGAACTAAAAATGCAACTTTGGACCTAAATTCTCCATTTCAACTCAAAATTAAGTTCTGCAAGTTCTCCTAGACCAGACTCGGCAATCTGGAGCTAATGGAATCGACAGAATCGAATTCCGATGCTCAGAACTCAAAACGGCTAGATAAGTCGAAATTTTCAACTTTAAAGAACTAAAAATTCAACTTTGGACCTAAAGTCTCCATTTCAACTCAAAATTAAGTTCTGCAAGTTCTCCTAGACTAGATGCGGCATTCCGAAGTTAATAGATTCAACTGAATTGAATTCCGACGCTCAGAATTCAAAACGGCTAGTAAAGTCGAAATTTTCAACTTTGAATAAACTAAAAATGCAACTTTAGACCTAAACTCTCCATTTCAACTCAAAATTAAGTTCTGCAAGTTCTCCTAGACCAGATTCGGCATTCCGGAGCTAATGGATTTGATAGAATCAATTTCCAACCCTCGGAATTCAAAACGGCTAGAAAAGTCAAAATTTTTAACTTTAAAGAATTCAAAGTGCAACTTTGGACCTAAACTCTCCATTTCAACTCAAAATTAAGTTCTGCAAGTTCTCCTAGACCAGATTCGACATTGCGGAGCTAATGGATTTGATAGAATCGATTTCCAATGCTCAAAACTCAAAACGGCTAGAAAAGTCAAAATTTTTAACTTTAAAGAACTTATAGTGCAACTTTGGACCTAAACTCTCCATTTCAACTCTAAATTATGTTCTGCAAGTTCACCTAGATCAGATTCGACATTTCAGAGCTAATGGATTCGACAGAATCAAATTTCGACGCTCAGAATTCAAAACGGCTAGAAAAGTTGAAATTTTTAACTTTAAAGAACTAAAGATGCAACTTTGGACCTAAACTCTCTATTTCAACTCAAAATTAAGTTCTGCAAGTTCTCCTAGACCAGACTCGGTATTCTGGAGCTAATGGATTCGACAGAATCAAATTCCGATGCTCAGAATTCAAAACGGCTAGAAAGGTCGAAATTTTAAACTTTAAAGAACTAAAAGTGCAACTTTGGACCTAAACTCTCCATTTCAACTCAAAATTAAGTTCTGCGAGTTCTCCTAGACCAGATTCGGCATTCCGAAGCTAATAGATTCGACAAAATCGAATTCTGATGCTCAGAATTCAAAACGGCTAGAAAAGTCGAAATTTTCAATTTTAAAGAACTAAAAATGCAACTTTAGACCTAAACTCTCCATTTCGACTCAAAATTAAGTTCTGCAAGTTCTCCTAGACCAGAGTAAAAAAAAGTACAATATTTTTAAGTGTTAACATACTTAAATTCTAAATACAATATTTTTGAGTTTTGATTCTTAATTACTAACATACTTGAATTTTGCTCTATAATTAATATTCACTTAATATAAATGGAAACTAAAATTCTCATAATATAATAAGTAAAATTTTTTTTAAGTATTAACACACTGAAATTCTAAATACAATGTTTTTGAGTTTTGATTCTTAAGTACTAACATACTTGAATTTTGCTCTATGATTAATATTCACTTAATATAAATGAAAACTAAAATTCTCACAATATAATAAGTAAAAAAAATTCTTAAGTATTAACATACTTAAATTCTAAATACAATATTTTTGAATTTTGATTCTTAAGTGCTAACATACTTGAATTATGCTCTATGATTAATATTCACTTAATATAAATGGAAACTAAAATTCTCATAATATAATAAGTAAATATTTTTGAATTTTGATTCTTAAGTACTAACATACTTGAATTTTGCTCTATGATTAATATTAACTTAATATAAATGGAAACTAAAATTCTCATAATATAATAAGTTAAAAAAATTCTTAAGTATTAACATACTTAAATTCTAAATACAATATTTTTGAATTTTGATTCTTAAGTACTAACATACTTGAATTTTGCTCCATGATTAATATTCAATTTATATAAATGGAAACTAAAATTCTCATAATATAATAAGTAAAAAAAATTCTTAAGTATTAACATACTTAAATTATAAATACAATATTTTTGAATTTTGATTCTTAAGTACTAACATACTTGAATTTTGCTCTATGTTTAATATTCACTTAATATAAATGGAAACTAAAATTCTCATAATATAATAAGTAAAAAAATTCTTAAGCATTAACATACTTAATTCTAAATACAATATTTTTGAATTTTGATTCTTAAGTACTAACATACTTGAATTTTGCTCTATGATTAATATTCACTTTATATAAATGGAAACTAAAATTCTCATAATATAATAAGTAAAAAAAATTCTTAAGTATTAACATACTTAAATTCTAAATACAATATTTTTGAATTTTGATTCTTAAGTACTAACATACTTGAATTTTGCTCTATGGTTAATATTCACTTAATATAAATGGAAACTAAAATTCTCATAATATAATAAGTAAAAAAATTCTTAAGTATTAACATACTTAAATTCTAAATACAATATTTTTGAATTTTTATTCTTAAGTACTAACTTACTTGAATTTTGCTCTATGATTAATATTCACTTAATATAAATGGAAACTAAAATTCTCATAATATAATAAGTAAAAAATATTCTTAAGTACTAACATACTTAAATTCTAAATACAATATTTTTGAATTTTGATTCTTATGTAAAATTCTAACTTCATTGCTTATTCGGCTCTGATTTCAATAGCAGCTACACGTGCTCATCCCTCCACTTGTAACGGATGAGTTCAATATTAAATAACCTTTTGAACATAATAAAGTTAGTTGAAATTTTGAGATTAAATCAAGTTATTCTTTGGCTGTAATTTCTTTAAATAATTTTGAAATATTTTAAATTATTAATTATTGTAATTTATAATACCATTTAATTTTCAAATGTATAAATTTTATGGCAAGAAAACTTAAAACTCATACATCCAAATTTCCGATTAAATTTTAAAAGTTTGAATATCGGAAATTTTGTTTGGGTCATATAAATTGGGACCAAAAGAGCAATAAAAATAAATTAGGAATTAAACTATTTTTATATACTCGATCTATTAATTTTATAATTTTTAAATTAAATTTTTATTTTTAATATGAACAAACAATGAATAAAAAGAGTAATAATTGATTTTTTTTTACGAAATATGATAGAAGAAGGGCAGTAAAGTCGGTGAAAAAAATGAAATGACGCAAATAATGCAGCCACTCTGCAGCTAAAGCAACAAAGTATTAGATGATGAAAGTGTTATTTTCGCCCGTTCACATAAAGTATTAGATGATGAAAGTGTTATTTTCGCCCGTTCACATGAAGTCCACCTACAATATACAATAACCTAAGCAAAATGTATAAGTAATTAAAGCAAGAAAATTATGTTCATTGACTAACTTACCCCTATAGCAAATAGGTGGTACCTCTTGTCCGCTTAAGCTTGCAATATTACAGGAGAAACTAGTGGGTAGAATCCGCGCTGCACGTGCCCAAAAATAATATAAAAAGTTATTTTGTCCATCTCAATTTTATGTGATATAATTCAAATTAACATGAAATTTAAATATTTTTTTAAAAATAAATTATTAAAATTTCTGTGATTATGAATTTTTATTGACAATAAAATAATAAGGGCAAAAAGAAAGTGTTGAGGCCGAGAGCACCAAAGACAGTGATAAATAAGAATCCCTGCATATTGATTAAACGAGATTCGAGGCTGAGGACAAGGGGTTAAAAAACCCTGTACATGATCTTACTTCTAAGGACCCACCTACCAAGCGCCATCGCACTGCAGAGCGATCAAAGCAGGAAATGATCCAACTTCACACATAGTTCGAGAGGTCAATGTACCCTAGAGCTTAAACAGGCTAATGACAACTTGGTTAAGAGCAATTCTGA
The DNA here is from genome assembly GCA_029948455.1 of Solanum rostratum. Lineage (NCBI taxonomy): Eukaryota > Viridiplantae > Streptophyta > Magnoliopsida > Solanales > Solanaceae > Solanum > Solanum rostratum. The sequence continues at coordinate 43,485,442 of CM057055.1, read as the reverse complement.
AAGACAAGTGTCTATACATCAATGGTGCACTAGACAGGTCCCCGGAAGTGTAGCAAACCATTTGGTTTCACGACTTTTAGCAATTCACTAAAAACCATGATCGTACGTTCCCACCTGGGTACGGAAATTTTATGAAGCTTATGCACAATTGGTCCCCAAAAGTAGGGGAAGGGTAAAGGTGATTCACAAACTCATAGATGCGGTGGAAGTATGGGAGAAATTGGTATCGTGCAGTATATCTAACATTAATGATTTGTTGTTGTGTTCGATTCAAGTCAATCACTCCTTGGCAAATAAGATTGAGCATAACACATTAGATAATTTGAAGGGATGGTTGGCCTATTGTTGTGTGATGCTACAACTCTGTAGCTGGCGAAGGAGACAATCACTGAAAAGAATGACCTCAATATCTCGATCCATTATTGGTTCGGGTTTATCAACAACAACCTTATGCTTTCTCCGAATGAATCGATTCTTCAGCACCTTTAGGATGCTTTGGTTGGTTGTATCATTGACAAGTGAGCACTGAATTTGGGTGCCATCATTGCACCGAAGATTATGATGAGCGTTAAGCAGCAATAAAGTTCACTAACATTCATAATTTTGATCACAGACCTATTTCGAAAAGCTGGAGTACCATTTGTCCATAAGATCGATGTTGAGATCACTCCATCATCTTCCACTGATATTAGATGCATAGAGGCTGAACACAAGAGGGATGAGGATAAGATGAAGAAGAAGAAATTAGTTGACACTTCACCGGTGATTGATGTGAAGTAGTTAGAGGCGGGACCATTAGAGCATACACATGCCACAGAGCTACCTACTAGCTCAACTTCTACATCTTCTCCTCCCCCCATACCTACTCCTACCCTTGTCCATACTTCCTAACCCCTTTGACTCAAGAAACCATTATTCGTATGGGTTGACTTGCTTAGTTCGTCGATACCCTAGAATCAAAGGTCAAGGGTGTCATTCATGATATGATTGAGGCCACACTTAGACCTATTCACAATGAGTTGAAGGAGCAGATGAAGCTGCTAAAGGAGTATATATTTAGATTTGACAGTCTCACAGTCCAGGTAGAGGATTGTGAGAAGTAGGAGGGTGGTGGTTCTTATTTGATAACCTTGAAGGCTGATATTGCTGGATTAAGGCAAGATATGGATGAGTTGAGGTCCACAGATATTTTGAAGGACCTGGATTTTTTCGAACAACTTTATCGGATCTCACAATGTTTCTTGGGAGAAAATTTGACCAAGTGTCGCTCCATGGGAGGCCCACACGGCCAGTGTGAAGGCCACATGGTCCACACGGCCAGTGTGAAGCCACACGGACCGTGTGGCCTCCAGTGGAGAGGTACTTGACCATAATTTTGATTAGGGGGATTCGACAGAGATTTTTGGAGAAAATGTGGGCACACGGCCACTCATGTTGTTCGTGTGGTGCCGTACAGGCCGTGTGGCCCACCGTGTAGCTCACGACGTGAATTTTTCTAAGTATTAAATTACCATCTCGTAACTTTTTCGTGCAAGAGTTTTTCTAAGTGTCGGCACACGACTCTTGACACGATGCGTGTAGAGTCATATGGGCCGTGTAGCCATCTGTATGACACTCCTTTGCTCCGCAAAATTCTAAGTGTAGAGCATTGAGAAGATTTGTTTATGTATCACCTCAAGGGCAGTGTTCATGGGCCGTGAAGTGTCTCACAGACTGTGTAGGTGCCATTGAAACTGTGATGACCCATATTCCATCCATTTCATTAATGGCTTTTACGTATATTCTATTTATTTTAATTGTGTTTTATTACCTCCGTACCTATCCTAGATCCCTAAATCAACTGATACCCTTACATTCTAATTCATTCTCATTGAAAACACTGTCACCCTAAAATTATTCCTAAGGATCCTCCTTAAGCTCGCCTCTCAAGACTCAAGCTAGGGATTTAAATGGGGATTCAACGTCTAGCTAAATTCTTCTCAAATTCATCTTCCAAATCAAGGTATGTGAGATTGATTTTGATCCCTTTCAACCAAGAATACCCAAACTCTTTTCAATTGTTCTTTCATGAATTTTAGCGTACTTCAAATATGGATTTTCATTATTTGACTTTATTAAATTCAATGAATGTATGGGCTATACTTTATTCATGATTTTAAGTTATTTTAAGCCCTATTATAATGATTTACATTGAGGTTATGAAGTTATGAAGATGCTTGTCCCCTTTAAAGCTTTAATTATGCTTGGGTGATTTATATTATGATTTAAATATGGATTTAATTATGGGTTTGCTTCAATTTCATATTAGATTGTTGAATTTAGATCAAATTTATATTACCCATGCTATTCTCACATCATGCATTGCATTTGCATTCATGAACATTGGTATTTACGAAAATTAGAAGTGGGTTAAGCCCAATTATGTTTTATGAAATAATTTTAATAAGATATTGGTTATAACAAGGTTGTGATCACATATATGTCAATGATTATGGCTTTTGAGCATTTTGGGTGCTTGCGCCATTCCGTATTTGTAATTGAGCTAGTCCTATGCATGAATATTATAACTACAAGCTATGATTTGGCATTTGAGCCTAAATGTGCATTAATCGGATTTGAAATGACTATTGCCTTTTTGAAAGTATATATACATATACTATATGTATTCTCATGGGATGTTGACTTAGCACCGATGGATTGGGGGCGTTAGGGCTATCCCCAAGGGCTCTCTCCCTTTCCTCGAACTATGTGCCTAGCATATGTTATGAGAATCCTATCCAGAATGGGAGATGTTCCTATAAGGAATGTTGCTTCATACGAAATGGAAGTGGTCCCGTAAGGTGAAGTATTATGTTATGATATGAGAATCCTATTCGAAATAGGAGATGTTCCTGTAAGGGGGTTATTTCATGCGAAATAGGAGTGGTTCCCGTAAGGGGAAGTATGGTTTACCTTTGGCAAGTAGACTACCTCTATTCCAGTGAGGGGATTTCATTGGGATTCCAAGTACTAGCTCACTTGGTCTTACTCTTATCGATTCAGGTCACATTCTCGCTAAATATGAACATCATTGCATTCATGCATCACGAATTTCATAGCATATCGTATACTACTCTTCCTTGGATATATGATTCTTTCTGTATTATGTGCCCTTGTCATCTAATATTGAAATACAGGTTGTTAAGTTATATGCATTGCATGCCCGCAAACTTAGTACATTCAAATGTACTAACACATACTCTATGCCTACATGATTTTACCATGTAGGGGCCGAGCATTACGACTATCCACCACTTGATGAGTATCTCAATCCTGAAAGTTGAATTTGTGTTAAGTTCCATCCTCCAAGGACAAGCCACCCTTCGTCTATCTATGTTATCCTATGTCTACTTCCTTATTTGAGGGTGAGCCTAGGACATGTCTTGGCCCGGTCCATCTTATAACTAGAGACATTGTTTGACATCTTGTTGACTCTCGTAGACTATATATATGCTATGTGTTGTATTTGGAGCTTATGTTTTTGATTATCTATTGGAAATGACCATATGGATCGATTATGGAATTGTGATATGTATGCATGTTTGGTATGGAAATGTGGAAAGTCCTAAGTCTCGTTTGCCCCATTGAGTGAGTCCTACTTACTCGCTCCTTAGTTCTTATATTCTATGTGCTATGTGAATACATATAAATCCCTTTCCCTTCGGTGTCCCCTTAGCGTGAGTCCTACTTTCCCATCCCTTAGTATTTATGTGTTTATTAATTGATTGCGCTTCCGAATCAATGATGTGGATTTGGATACTTCGAGGCTTGTTTAGGGACTCTCGTGTTCTCATTCACTGTGTCACTTTTAGACCCTAGTCTAGGGTCATGATAAAAGATGGTATCAGAGCCCTAGGTTTATAAATGGTCCTCGGAGTTCGATATGCCGTGTAAAGTACAGTCCTATTCATGGGTGTGAAGTGCACCATGCCTATGAGTGAGAGGCTATGAAGGAGTTCTAGGAATTGCCCCACTTCATTATGCCTTACGTTGTGCTATGGCTCGTATATTTGGTCTCCTCATCTTGACGTTGTCATTGCTCCATTTCAGAAGATGCCTCGAGGAAGACCCCACCTACCAAGGCCGGCTTCAGTTGATGAGGGATAGGCACCTCAAGGGCCTATTGAAGAACCCATATCTAATGGTGAATTTTGTACATCCTTTGCCATGTTTGCCCAGGTGGTGACATCTCAAACTAGGCAGGCTAATCTACTACAGGTAGCTTCTAGGGTGAGGGATTTCTCCTAGATGAATCCTCCGAAGTTCCATGGGTCGAAGGCTGATGAGGATGCTCCTGAGTTCATTGATGAACTCACCAAGATATTGAACATTATGGGTGTCACTTCTGAGGAGAAGGTTGAATTGGCTGCCTATCAATTGAAAGATGTAGCTCAAGTATGGTACACCAAATGGTCTATGGAGAGGGTTTACAGTGGTAATGACAATTGGGAAGAGTTCAAACTTGCTTTCTTGGATTGCTTTTTCTCACTCGAGCTTAGGGAGGCCAAGATGACTGAATTTATCAACCTTAAGCAAGGAGGTATGAGTGTGAGGGACTATGCCCTCAAATTCACAAAGCTCTCCAAGTATGCTCCGTCACTTGTGGCTGACCCTCGTGCAAGGATGCACAAGATCATTTTTGGTATATCTGATTTGCTTGTAATGGAATGTCGTTGCCATGATCATACGGGATATGGGTATTTCTAGACTCATGGTATATGCTGAACAGATCGAATGGGAGAAACTCAAGGAGAGAAGGGCACACGATCATATGAGGACCCATTTTTATGGTGGATTCTCTGGTTTTATCGGAGTGGTGGCTTTGGTCCCTCCATGTAGGGCCAAGGTTCTGGTGCTCGGGTACCTCCTCCTAGGACACTAGTTGGTGGTAGACAGGGGCATCCTCTGTGTGGAAAATGTGGAAAGCCCTACAGGGGTGCTTGTTAGAGGGATTTGGGTATTATAGGTATGGTGATAAAAACCACAAGGTTGCTAATTGTCCTAGGAATGCTCATAGAGTCCAAGGTCAGGCGGCTCAAGGCGGTCAAGGCCAACAAAGAGCTCTCCAAGGTGTCGCTCAAAGGAGCAACAGGTTCTATGCACTCCATGCCCCTTAAGAGGTTGAGGAAGCTCCGGATGTCGTGACTAGTATGTTAAAAGTCTTTGATTTTGATGCTTATCTTTTCCTTGACCCGGGTGCAAATTTGTCTTTTGTGACTCCTCTGTTGGCTGTTAAGTTTGGTTTGAGTCCCAAAATTTTAAAGGACCCTTTCTCGGTTTATACTTCCGTGGGTGCATCTGTTATTGCACATAGAGTCTATCGTGGTTTTCTAGTTTCTGTGTTGTACAAAATTTTCCTGTGTGACCTCGTAGAACTTGAAATGTGCAATTTTGATGTGATTCTTGGGATGGATTGGTTGCATGCATCATATGCCTCTATAAACTGTAGAACCCGAAAGGTCAAGTTCCAACCTCTCGATGAGTCAGTTCTTAAATGGAAGGGTAGTGACTCCTCTATTAAAGGTCAATTTATTTCCTACCTGAAGGCCCGAAAATTGATTTCCAAGGGATGTATTTATCATATTGTGAGGGTCAAGGATATGGAGTCTGAAACACCTACCTTTGAGTTGGTTCCAGTGGTGAATAGGTTTTTGGATGTGTTTCCCAAAGACTTGCCCGGTATTCCTCCCAATAGGGAAGTAGACTTTGGCATAGATCTTCTCCCAAATACTCAACCTATCTCTATTCCTCTCTATCGGATGGCGGTGACGAAGTTGAAAGAGTTAAAAAGGACCAGTGAAAGGACTTGTTAAACAAAGGTTTCATTAGTCCAAGTATATCACCGTGGGTTGCTCCAGTGTTATTTGTGAGAGAGAAAGATGGATCACTTTGAAAGTGTATTGATTATTGACAACTGAATAAGGTGATCGTTAAAAAATAAGTATCCGTTGCGTATGATTGATGACTTGTTCGACCAACTTCAAAGGGTTACTCATTTCTCAAAGATTGATCTTTATTTTGGGTATCATCAGTTGAAGGTTAGGGAGTGTGACATTCCCAAGACAGTCTTTTGGACAAGGTATAGATACTTTGAGTTTGTGGTGATGTCGTTCGGCTTAGCCAATGCTCTGACCGTGTTCATGGATCTGATGAATTGGGTGTTCAAGCCATTCCTTGACTGTTTTATGGTGGTCTTCATTGATGACATTCTCATTTACTCCCGAAGTGAGCAGGAGCATTGGGATCATTTGAGAATGGCTCTACAAACCTTGAGGGAGAAGAAGTTGTATGAAGTTTAGCAAATGTGAATTTTAGTAGGGTGAAGTGGCCTTTCTTGGTCATGTGGTGTCTGATGATGGTGTCAAGGCGGACCCTAAGAAGACCGAGGCTGTGAAGAATTGGCCTAGGCCATTGACTCCTTCGGATAGTCGAAACTTTCTAGGGTTGGCTAGCTATTATAGAAAGTTCGTTGAAGGGTTCTCATCTATTGCATCTCCGTTGACTAAACTTACCTAAAAGAAGGCTAAGTTTGTGTGGCCAGATGAATGCGAACAGAGTTTCCAAACCTTGAAGGATTGGCTTACATCGGCTCCCATCTTGACTTTACCAAATGGCTTGGAGAGATTTGTGGTGTATTATGATGCCTCACGGATTGGGTTGGGTTGTGTGATTATGCAACATGGTGAAGTAATAGCGTATGCATCTAGGCAGTTGAAGGTGCATGAGCGTAATTACCCAACACATGATCTTGAGTTGGCAGCGGTAGTTTTTGCCTTGAAGATTAGGAGGCACTATTTTATGGGGTTCATGTTGATATGTTTACCGATCATAAGAGTTTGCAATATGTATTCAATCAAAGGGATCTCAACTTGAGGCAAAGAAGATGGTTGGAACTGCTAAAGGACTACGACATGAGTGTCCAATATCATCCCGACAAGGACAATATTGTAGCCGATGCTCTCAGTAGGCTATGCTCTCAGTAGGCTATCTATGGGTAGTGTGACACTTGTTGAAGAGGAAAGGAAGGAGTTAGCGAAGGATGTTCACCAGTTGGCTAGGTTAGGTGTTAGGTTGGATGACTCAAACAATGGTAGTATCCATGTTCAAAACGGGGAAGAATCTTCCGTGGTGGTTAATGTAAAAACTAAAAAGATTTAGATCCATCATTATTTGAATTGAAGAAGTTAGTTGCCGAAAGGGAGGTCGAGCTGTTCTCTCAAGGGGGAGATGGTGTGCTCCGGTACCAAGATAGGCTTAGTGTTCTGGATTTGGATGATCTTAGAAGGGTGATCATGAGTGAGGCTCACAACTCTCATTATTCTATTCACTCGGGGTCTACTAAGATGTATCGCGATTTGGAAGAAGTTTATTGGTGGCATGGTATGAAGAAGGACATAGCTAAGTTCGTATCCGAATGTCCAAGTTGTCAACAAGTAAAGGTAGAGCACAAAAGGCTCGATGGTTTGGCTCAAGATATCAAAATTCCCACAAGGAAGTGGGAAGATGTGAACATGGACTTTGTGGTTTGTTTTCCTTGGAACCGAAGGCAATTTGACTCCATTTGGGTCATCATTGATCAGATGACTAAGTCTACTCATTTTCTACCGGTCAAGACTACCTATAGCGCGGAGGATTACGGATGATTATACATCTAAGAATTGGTGAGATTGCATGGTGTGCCTTGGTCCATCATATTGGATCGTGGCACCCAATTTACTTCCCTCTTTTGGAGATCATTTTAGAAGGGACATGGAACTAAGATTAAGTTGAGCACCGCTTTTTATCCTCAACCCGATGGGCAAGCTGAGAAGACTATTCAAACCGTGGAGGATATGTTGAGGGCGTGCGTATTGGAATTCAAGGGTAATTGGGATGATCACCTTCCACTCATTGAGTTTGCCTATAATAGCTTCCATGCTAGCATTGGTATGGCACCATTTGAGGCTTTGTATGGGAGAAGGTGTAGGTCACTGGTGGGGTGGTTTGAATTAGGAGAAATGACATTGATTGACTTGGATTTAGTGTTGGAGGCTATGGAAAAGGTTAAGGTGATTAAAGAAAGGTTGAGATGGCACATAGTCGCCAAAAGTCCTATTCGGATGTTAGGAGAAGGGAATTGAATTTCATGTTGGTGATTAGGTGTATGTGAAGGTTTCATCTATGAAGGGTGTGATGCGTTTTGGTAAGAAGGGAAAGATAAGCCCCCGGTATGTTGGCCCTTATGAGATCGTTGCGAAAATTGGGAGTGTGGCTTATAGGTTGGAGTTGCCTCCGAACTTGAATTCCATTCATCCTGTCTTCCATGTGTCTATGTTGAGGAAGTTTGTTGGTGATCCTGGCATTATTGTGCCCTTGGAGGGAATCTCGATAGAGATTTTGGATAGACAAGTGAATCGGCTTTGTAATAAGGATGTGGCTTCGGTGAAGGTACTTTGAAGAAATCAACACGTGGAGAGTGCTACATGGGACGCAGAGTTGGACATGATGAAGTGATACCCCTATCTTTTCCAATTTACTCAAGCCTAAGGTACTAGGTTCTTCCTTTTCTAAATGGTCCTAGTTCTTTCACTCTTGAGTCTCATGAGATGACATGCATACATGTGCACGAAAATAACTTTTATGATGTTTTGCATGACTTGAATACAATTTGATATGAGTTTTAAAGACTTTATAATCTTCGAATGATGAACTATGCATTGCACCTTGTGTTCGGATGTTTCATGTCCTAAGTCAAGCTTTCAAGCCTTTTCGTTGCACATTTAGGGACGAATGTCCCCAACGGGGAGATGATGTAAGGACTCACATTTTTTTGAACGACTTTATCGGATCTCACAATTGCCTGGGAGAAAATTTGACCAAGTGTCGCTCCATGGGAGGCCCACACGACAAATGTGAAGCCACACGGACCGTGTGGCCTCTAGTGGAGAGGTACTTGGCCATAATTCCAATTATGGGGATTCGACAGAGAGTTTTGGACCAAGTATGGGCACACGGCCACTCACACGGTCCGTGTGGTGTGGTACGGGCTGTGTGGCCCACCAGTAGCTTGCGACGTAAAATTTTTCTAAGTACGAAATTAGCGTCTCATAACTTTTTCGTGCAAGATTTTTTCTAAGTGTCGTCACACGGCTCTTGACACGACCTGTGTAGCATCACAAGGCTATGTAGCCATCTGTATGACATCCTTTTGCTACGAAAAATTCTAAGTATTGAGCATTGTGAAAATTTGCTCAAGTGTAACCTCACGGGACTATTCACGAGCCATGAAGTGTCTTACGGACTGTGTTACGTTCAATTTATTTTAATTGTGTTTTATGATGTTTCTACCTATCTTAGACCCCTAAATCAGTTGATACCCTTCCGTTATAATTCGTTCTCATTGAAAACACTCTAACCCTAAAATCATTCCTAAAAAACCTCCTTAAGCTCTTCTCTCAAGACTCAAGCTAGGGATTTAATTAAAGATTTCAACTTCTAGCTAAATTCTTCTCAAATTCATCTTCAAAATCAAGGTATGTGGGATTGATTCTTGGTTGTTTTCAACCAAGAAGAACCGAACTATTTTGAATTGACTTGTCATGAATTTTAGCTTACTTCAAATGTGGGTGTACATTATTTGACTCTATTAAATTCAATTGATGTATGGGCTGTACTTTATTCATGACTTTAACTTATTTTAAGCACTATTATAATGATTTACATTGAGGTTATGAAGTTATGAAGATGCATGTCCCCTTTAAAGCTTGAATTATGCACGGGTGATTTATATTATGATTTAAATGTGGATTTGATTATGGATTTACTTCAATTTCATACTAGATTATTGAATTTAGATTGAATCTGTATTACCCATGCTATGCTCACATCATGCATTGCATTTGCATTCATGAACTTGGGTTTTATGGAAATTATGAAGTGGGTTAAACCCAATTATGTTTTATGAAATGATTTTGATAAGATATTGGTTATAACGAGGATGCTTTTGAGCATTTTGGGTGCTTGCACCATTCTGTATTTGTAATCGAGCTAGTCCTATGCATGAATATTATAACTACAAGCTATGATTTGGCATTTGAGCCTAAATGTGCATTGATCGGATTTGAAATGACTATTGCCTTTTTGAAAGTATGTATAAATATACTATATGTATTCAGTGGGATGTTGACTTAGCACTAATGAATTGAGGGCGTTAGGGCTATCCCTAAAGGTCCACTCCCTTTCTTCGAACTATGTGCCTATCATATGTTTTGAGAATCATATCTGAAATGGGAGATGTTCCTATAGGGAAAGTTGCTTCATACGAAATAGGAGTGGTTCCCGTAAGGTGAAGTATTATGTTATGAGAAATCCTTTCTGAAATGGGAGATGTTCCCTTAAGGGGGTTGCTTCATGCAAAATGGGAGTGGTTCCCGTATGGTGAAGTATGGTTTACCTTTGGCAAGTAGACCACCTCTTTATCGGTGAGGGGATTTCATCGAGATTCCAAATACTAGCTCACTTGGTCTTACTCTTGTCGGTTGAGGTCATATCCCCGCTAAATATGAACATCATTGCATTCATGCATCACGAATTTCATGGCATTTCGTATACTACTCTTCCTTGGATATATGATTCTTTCTATATTATGTGCCCTTGTCATCTAACATTGAAATGCAGGTTGTTATGTTATATGCATTGCATCCCCGCATACTTAGTACATTAAACATACTAACGCATACTCAAGGCCTACATGATTTTACAATGTAGGGGTCGAGTGCTATGACTATCCACCGCTTGACGAGTAGCTCAATTCCGAAATTTGAATTTGTGGTGAGTCCCATCCTCGAAGGACAAGCCACCCTTCGTCTATCTATGTCATCCTATGTCTACTTTCTTATTTGAGGGTGAGCCCAGGGTATGTCTTCGCCCCCTTCCATCTTCTAACTAGAGGCATTGTTGGACATCTTGTAAACTCTCGTAGACTATGTATATGCTATGTGTTGTATTGGGAGCTTATGTTTTTGGTTATCTATTATAAATGGCCACTGTGGATCGATTATGGAATTGTGATATGTATGCATGTTCGATTTGGAAATGTGGAAAGTCCTAAGTCCCGTTTGCCCCCATAGAGTGAGTCCTACTTACTTGCCCCTTAGTTCTTATATGCTATGTGTTCTGTGAATCCATGTAAATTCCTTTCCCCTCGATGTCCTTATAGCATGAATCCTACTTTCCCATCCCTTAGTATTATGTTTTTATTAATTGATTGCGCTTCCGAACCGATGATATGGATTTGGATACTTCGAGGCTTATTTGGGGATTCTCGAGTTCCTATTCGCCGTGTCACTTCTAGACCCTAGTCTCGGGTCGTGACAATATTACATCTCTTTGGGGATCCTTGGAGGTCCCTACTAGTACTGAGATAGGGTTTGAGATGACCACTCCTGGTTTCAGGTACCATAGAGGCAGAATATGCTGTTTTGACACAAAAGATAGACGAGGAGGCTCTTGAGGCCGAGGAGCTATAGGGTGAGGGTGACCCCAATGAGGAGATGCTAGAGTTGGAGGAGATGATGGTTAGAGTTTCTACTATGGCGTTTTTACGTGTGACCTTGATGACTGGATTAAGTGGGTCTAGTCCTTCTACTGAGCCCATTGTAGTACCATCCGAGTCTCAGACTCCCATGCCACCACCAGCGGTTCCTCTTGTCCTTGCATCGTCTACTTTAGAGATTGGCACTATACTGGGCATTAATACCCCGCATGGGACTACTTCATCTTCTCCACCTCTACAAGCCTGATTCAGGGGGATTCTCGCTCTCTTCTCTTTTTTTTCTTATATGGTGTCGCGACCCGATTCTAGTTGTGATAGCGTCTGTTAGGTGTCACCTACAGGCAAGACCAAAACCCAATCCAAGGGCACCTCTCCTAACATCTAGTCAAGTCCGAACAACATAATAATAACACAACAACAATAGAAATCTACCTAGAAGTGGAAGTCCACTGTATATAATCCCCATAAGCGAACTGGTGCATAGCCAAAAACATAATATATATACACACACAACCTGCATATGGCCAGAGTCCAATAACAAAAGATGGGCAACAAAAGCAAGGAGATTGTGACAAATCAAATGTACCGATGCTCACCAAAAGAAGTTTCCTCTCCCCAAAAATCCCCTGAGAATCAACACCCGCGACTGGGCTAGCCCTTTTTTTAGGGCTAGAAAACAGCTAGCTCAACCCAATAGTACGTGAGCCGTGGGCCTTGCGGATCAGCCCATATTTTTACTAATATATTTTTTTTATAATTTTTAAAATTAAATTATAATTTAAAAATATTAAAATAAATAGCAATAAGATAATAGTATACAATATTAGTGTTACTATTACTCCCTCCGTGTATCTTTACTTGTCCGCTATACTATTTTGAAATGTCCAACAATACTGGCCCACTTTATGAAATCAAGAGATAATTTCACACTTAGTTCCTAATGTACCCTTATCATTAGTTATAGTTATTTTCTTGTTAGATTTCAAGACATTGTATTTATTATATTCAAAGGATGATATAGTAAAATTACCCTTATTATTTACTGTTTCTTAATCCCTGTGCCAAGTCAATAGGGACAAGTAAAGATGGACGGAGGGAGTACATATTATAAAATATAATTTGTATCTAAATTTTAATATTTAAAATTTAATACGGGTTGGGCCGGGCCGACCCAACCCGTATTGCAAAGCCTACAAATCAACAGGCTTATTCAGGCCAAGCTAAAAAGTCCATTTTTAAATGGGCTCCAAAATCATAGCCCAGCCTTGCTAAATTACGGGTTGCGCCAGGCCGGCCGAATAGGCCTAGCCCATTTGACGGCTCTACATGGGAAGATGCAAAAGTAGGGGTGAGTACCAGAAAAAGGCACTTGGTAGGCATCATCGGCCGACTGAGTGAAATAAATACATAAGGAAGCTCAAATGTATCTAAAAAGAGTAAACTCATCAAAGCACCTTAGAACATCAATTGAACCCCAATACGACAATACGAAATAGACCGTTTGTCGGGACTGGCTGAACCCATCTCATAACAATCACCAAAACAAAAGCATAGTGCTGTACATGGGTGCGAAGCCCTAAGATCTACGCTTGTATGTGACCCAGGCACTGATAAGCCCGGGAGGTACACCCACACACAAAATACTCGATGGAAAGTCACTCAACCCCCCACAAAGTTATATACAATCCCGCTCTCTACATCACAAGTTCAAGGGTCGGCTGTACAAGGGTGTTAGGCCCTAGTGTCTAAGCTTGAATGCCCTTGAGCCCCCATAAGCCCAAAAGGTACACCCACGCACAATCAGGGTGTGATAAGGCGAGTGGATCCTTGGGTATCCAATCGGGCCCTCAGCCTCCAACATCATAATAGCAACTGGGTCCTCGACCCATCAGAAATAGTGTCACAGGAGGACTCAAACCCCTAATATCATTCGAGGAATCTAACCCCTGGGTCTTTCAACCTGGCCTCCGGTCGGGCAATCAACTAGGGCGAAGTGGTCTGATTATACATGTAATGGTAGGACGTATCCCCTGCAGAAGAAAGAATCCTCCAATAAAAATCAATAGTGTGTCATCATCAGAGTGCCAATCACAGGGCCCAGCCCCACAGAATATCTATCATGGGGTCCTCGACCCAAAACTCAGCTGGCACTCAGTCCTCAAAATCTGCATCTACCACCTGGCATCAAAGTCGCGACCACTAGGACACAAGTCCATGGGGAGTGTCACCCAGGACCTGGACTCTGTAGACGTGATCACTGGTGCCTAATGGTGATGGGAAGCGTCATTTGGGATGAGATGTCCATAGTCTCTCACTCAACCAATATATCTAGATCCAAAATTCTAAAGTCACGTCATGCCTAGAGTCAACGTAGGCAACAATGCTCTCACTGGTATCCCACAACATCACTAACCTCCACCCTCAATCTCAAGTAAGCAGAACATGAATCCAACAACTCACGATAGTACACAAGAGCGTAGACATCACTAAAATAGGGTAGAACCATGCCCAACAAGGAACCATGCTATAATCTAGCTCACCGCCGGTAAATGAAAGTTAAATGCAATAATAACAGGGATATCACAAGTGTCTGTAACAAATTGGATCAACAAGATCATATTATGTTGGAAATCAAGTTGTAATGTGGCAAAGATCAATGAGTAGACTCCTAGTCATCATGTTGCATCAATATCAGACCAAATACACCCATAGACATTAGTCAGATCAAAATACGTACCTATCTACGACATTGGCTCCTACATGGCCCTCACAAGGCCTTCTTACATCCCAGTAGTACCAATATATATATATATATATATATATATATATATATATATATATATACATATACATACATGCCTTAAGATATAATATTCATGGCTAGCCATGCAAATTACAATCCAACAGTCACAACACTATGCATAACAACAACAACTAGCATTTTACATACATTTCTGGGTCAACATGCATGCAACTCCACTCAATCTAAGGTTTAGGGAAAGCCTAACTTACTTGGAGAATGCCACCTAAACTTCAAGTTAGTCTAGCCGTGCTTTTCCCTTTTTGGTAGTCTCCCGATCCTGCTCAGTTGCTACAATATAATCAACGGTGTCAAAACGATCAGTTTGGTTGTATTATCTTAAGAAATGGGCACAATTAGGAAAAAAGGGTCAAAATGGGAAAAGTGGGCCCCACGCCCAAAACTCCAAACAAAAATCCCAAAATAGCCCCCACGACGTCCCAAGCCTACAACCAAAAATTCACCTCAAAACGGGCCCCTAGAAGGCCGAGGAAACGTCAAAAATATAGTTAAAAGTTCTACTAGGAAACCCCTCTTCCATAACTTTCTCGCCCTAAATTCTCAAAAACCAGACAACTACAACCCACACCCAGCTACCCATCACGTTCCCATCTGTACATAGAACACTTTAGGATAAAATTTCATCCAATTCTATTAATGTTCAAAAACAAAATCAAGATACAAAAGTTTAACTAAAACTAAGAATAATAGCATCCAAAGAGGGAAACTTACCTCAAAACACGTATCAATTCCCAAATCCAACTTCACCAAAACGCTCCTCGTGAAATATTGAGTCCAATGGACCTTTAAATCACCCAAAATAGACTTAAAATGAGCCTTTTACGAGTTATTAAAGTTGGGAAATGAAGCGGGTTCGCGAAGTTGACCCATATATATATACACCAAAATTTCTTCTTCACAAAGGCGAACAAGGATCTACGAAGAAGGAGCTTTGGGGTTGGTTACCCTCCACGAACACGGGGGACATGCCTCCATGAACGTGGAGGTCTTTCCCCCTTACCTTTCGCGATGGAGGACAACTTTCCTCGAAGGCAGAGAGTAATTTCTACGGTGTTGTACCAGCAAAGCCCAACACTTCTCCGGGCCATTCTCGGGGATCCCAATGTCCATTTTATGCAAACAAATACTGTAACAACACCGATTTCAATGTTTCGAATCCAATGGTGCAGTCAAAATTCCCAGTGTAGCATCCTACCAAAAAAAGAGTACCCCGCTTCCTTCCAGCTAATTTTAGCTTGAAGAACTGAGGTGGTCAAAATGCAAGCGGATGACTCCAACAACTGGCAAAAAGGTCATTCTAGATTGTTTTAAAACATTCTGGAGCTAACCATGCTATGAGGTTTTGATTCTAGGTGTGTTAAGCTAGGTTTTTACCGAAACACCTCTTTTAGCTTTCGGTTGAACTCATTTTGCATCTTTTAGCCCAAAATCAACCTGGAACCCTCCATTCTCGAAGTAACCACCCTTCTAGCCCAAATCAACCATTCTAAAACTAACAGAACTATCAAAATCCCATTTTGAGGTCGTTACTAGGGTTTTACGAGAAAACTCATTTTAGTAGATTTGGTTCCTCGCTAAACTGCAAACTAGCACAATTCTCAACCAAAACACCCAAAAGCCATTCCAACAGTCCCAGCAGGTCATATTAAGTCCAAGGTCACTGTACAAGAGCTCAAAACAACATAAACAATACAAAAATACAAAAATGACATACAGGTTCATTACCACATCCCTCACTTAATAGGCTTTTGTCTGCGAATGTAAAGTAGAAAACGAACCTGGTTGCTCAATTAGGCCAAGTGTTGCTCCTGCATCTATGCCTCCATCTCCCAGGTAGCCTCCACAACAAAACGACGTCTCTGCTGCACCTTAACCATCAGTATGACCCTAGAACGCAACTGCATGGTATTCCTAGCTAAAATAGCGATGGGCTTCTCAACGAAAGTTAGACGGTCATCCAGCTCAACCATGTCATACTATAACACACGAGATTCATCTGGAACATATCGGCGTAATATCGATACATGGAACATGGGGTGGATAGCAGAATAAGCTGGAGGCGGGGCTAACTCATTAGAAATTAGCCTAACTCGCCTCAAGACCTCAAAAGGACCAATATACTGGGAATCAACTTACCCCGTCTCCCGAACCGCATGACCCCCTTCAGGGGCGAAACTCTTAGAAACACTCGGTCACCAACCTCAAATTATAAGAATCAATATCTACAGTCAACATAACTTCGGTGCCGACTCTGAGCTGTCCTCAATCTAATTTGTGTCACTCGAATCCTAGCTAGGGCATCTTGCAACAAGTCTATACTATACAGACTCGACTCTGAAGACTCAAACCATCCTATTGGAGTATGGCTTCACCGGCAGTATAATTCCTTGAACGATGCCATCTAAATACTGCTGTGATAGCAGTTATTATAAGCAAACTCAGCTAACAGTAGAAATTGGTCCCACTGACCTCAAAACATTAACACACAAGCTCGTAACATGTCCTCTAGACTTGTATTGTGAGCTCTGACTGTCCATCCATTTAGGGATGAAATGCTGTGCTGAAATCATTTTAGTTGCTTAACTCTCACTAAAAAGCTCTAAGAAAACTGGAGGTGAATTGCGACCCTTGGTTAGATATGATCGATATAGGAACCTCATGCAACCAGACTATCTCCTGAATGTATATATGAGCTAACTGCTCATCATTGAAGGCCGAATGAACTGGTATGAAGTGAGTAGACTTAGTTAACCAATCAACTATCACCCAAATGCTATCATAACCCCTGAAAGTACAAGGAAACCCATAACAAAGTCCTTAGTCACCTGCTCTACTTCCACTTGGGAATGGGCAATGGCTGAAGTATCCCACTAGGCCGCTGATGCTCGGCCTCAACCTGCTGGCAATTGGGAAAACATGATATATAGGTATAGTGACCTGGCCCAACACTGTGAAGTATTATCCGCTTTTGGGCCTAGCCCATCACAGATTTATCCCTTTGGGCTCGCCCAAAAGGCGTCTCACAGTATATAAACCATTTCTTTACTTATATATCCAACATCTCTCCTGTGTTTTTCCCATGTGGGGCATATCATCTCAACACAGTTTGTTACAATAGGCTGGATTATCTTTCCTCATACCATACCACCAATAATGTTGCCTCAGATCTTGGTACATCTTAGCTATACTAGGGTGAATAAAATATCGAGAGTCATGTGCCTCTTGTAGAATCAACTAAATCCAATCTCCTACTCTAGGAACGCACAACCATCCCTCAAATCTGAGAACTCCTTCAAAATCAATTATAGCCTAACCCCTAGTACCCTACAGTACTTGATGTGCTGTCAAAATACAATATTTTTAATGCTTAAACCTTGAGATTTTGTGTGTTCTTAGTGTGATATTATTTGGTTTTATGTGTTTTACTATTTGGTTTGCAGGATTTCAAGGTTGGCCTTGATTTTGGGAAGAATATGTAGAAGTTGCTGATTTTGAGGAGTTACGAGACCTTTTACAGGCTGTAGAGCATTCTACGGGCCGTGAAGTAGGTTTCATGTTACGAGTCCTAGAGCAAGTCTCGTGCCCTAAAGATCGGAGAACTAGGACTTTCTGAAGTTTCATCAGACGAAACCCCCTACGGGCCGTAGAACATTTTATTGGCCGTAGAGGGGTATCATAGAACACAAGTACAGTTTTGCAGTAATAGTTTACGGAAGCCCAATTACGAGCCATGGAACATAATACAGCCTGCAAAGCATCTCGTGAGGCGTGCCCACCAAGTTATCCTATTTTGTTTAAGTCATGTATTTTCAATATTATAAATAGGTTTTAGGTTATTTTCCTTGGAGAGTTCGAACATTTGATAGAAAAATAGTGAGATAGAGTAGAGAAAAACATTGGAGAGTTATGAGAAACACTTGTACACTTTGATTTCTTCTAATTACGATCTTGTGATTCTCATTGAAACTTGGATTTGCTTGTGCTTAATTCAATTGTGTAAGTGCTCTATTATGTTATTCAAATTCATAAGCCTTACATCTACACAAATCATGAGTAGCTAAATCCTCAACTAGGGTTGTGGAAACCATGACGAACTAATAAGTTAAAACTGGATAATTCATAATTCTTGAAAAGTGTACACACATGTATTAATTAACTCTCTTCGTTTTACATGTTTTCTACCGGTGGCCAACATTAGAACCCGCCTAGTGTTACTGACTGGACCAAGGTAGTAATGAATAAGAAAAAAGATTAATTAACATAATTCGATTGATGTGTTATCATCTAATCAAATGAACTAGGCCAAGGGGAGGTTATACTAGGACAATAGGTAAGGGTTAGTAATGCATACTTCAGAGATGGACCAAGTCACATAGTGAAATTCGCCTCTTGTCTGGGCAAAAGGGTTTGGCGAACTTAACTTACCATCCTGCATGTGATGTCCCCTAAGTTACATCTTTTTTTGAGGATAAAGTGGTCATTGTTAAGAAATAAAACCTAACCAAGGTTAGGGTCCAACATAATATGTAGACTCAAGAGAATTCAGTGACTACAATTTGAGTAGTTAACTGACTTACTTATCCGGGGGGGGGGGGGTTTCACAATAATCAATGGAGAAATAAAACTAAGACAAGAGTGAAATCGATGTGGAGAGAAACTAGGGTATTGTGTTCCCCATGATTTTCTAAGTTAGTATCACCTGATAACCTAATTCTCTTCTAGTGTGTAGCATGCAGGATGGTAACTTAAGTTCACCAAGCCCTTTGGTCAAAGGTGAGAGGCAAATTTCAGTATGTGACTTGGCCTATCTCCATAGTGTGCATTTCTAACCCTTACCTATTAGTCCCAGTACAACCTCCCATTCGTTCAGTTTGGTTGATTAGACGAGAACACATCAATCGAATCTTGTTAATTAGTCTCTTTTTCTATTTATTTACCTTGGTCCAGTCAATACAACTAGACGGGTTTTAATGATGGCTACCACTAGAAAACATGCAAAACGAAGAGAGTTAATTAATACATGCATGCACACTTTTCAAAAATCATGAATGATCTGTTTTACCTTGTTAGTTTTTCACGGTTCCCACAACCCTAGTTGTGGATTTAGCTACTCATACTTTGCGTAGAAGCAAGACTTATGAATTGGAACAACATAATAGAGCACTTACACAATTGAATTAAGAACAAGCAAATCCAACTTCACACCGAATAACAAAATTAAAGATGAAATCAAAACACATGTGTTCTCAATACTCTCCAATGTAATCTCACTATTTTCTCTTTCTAATTACTGAGTTTTCTGTGTACTACGTGAAAAAAGAACTTTTGAAAAATAATCTAAAAAACCTATTTATAATATCTAAAATATATGTCCTAAACAAAATAGGATATCTTGGTCGACACGCCTCAAGAACTAGTTTACAGGACGTATTACATTGCACGACCCTTAATTAGGGTCATGTATAAAGCTGCTGGAATTCTGGACTTCAAGTCTCCGAAACACCCTCTATGACTCGTAAAGTGGTTTATGACCCCTAGGGGGTTTCATCTAATGAATCTTCATAAAGTCCTAATCTTTGATCCTTAGGGTACGAACCATGTTTTACGACTCGTAAATCATTCCATGTCTCATCTGCATGTTCATAGAACCAACTACAAAAAATCATCCCCTCACTAGAATTGTCCAGGAAACCACTCTAGCACCCTTAGAATGACCTATGGCCCGTAAAAGTTCTTCTGCTGCATAAAAAACTTAGCAACTTCTGTATTTCATCCCAAAATAAGGCCAATCCTTGAATCCTGCAAATATAACAAAAAACCATAAAACCAACTAACATCAGAGGGCACACACTGTCCTCATCTGTCAAGCACAGCCTCTACCCCGTCGTCCTCTTTTTTCAGAGGACTTTCATTGACAACATACAAAATCCCAAGTTTTAAGTATTAAAAGTGCTGTATTTTGACAATACATCAACACCCTCAACTTAAAATTGTTTCTTGTCCTCAAGCGATGGACTCAGTCTACATAGGTAATAAAATAATACATAGAGCTCAACCCAATGGCATACATCACATCAATATCAAGCTTAGATACCCACACCACTTTTTCAAAACAAAATCAGATAGCCATCTAGCAAACCAGTACAAACTAGTGCATATGGCAACATAACTATGACAAGTGAGGTACTATCAACAATCCACAATCACTAAATAAGTCTAATGCTAACAATGCAATGCAAGTGTCCTCACAGAAAGAAGTCCCATAGTTGTCACTCAACGATGTTTTCGTATATAACCTTGGGACTATGCAAAATCCATCACTCTCACAAAGGTATTCATGCATCATGCCTAAGACCATAACCTCGCCCCTATACTCATGACTAAGATCTTCAACTACTCGGACTAGGATCACTTTAGGACATTCTAGGCTTGTAACGTTGGCTCGGGGGGCTTTGGTATGGTACTTTTGGAACATAGTTACTAAGGACCCTCCTTGACACTGTGTTTACCCTCACTTTTTCCCTACCGACTCTGTTATATTCATCTCATCCTCCCTTTCTCCTATTTCAAGCTTTTCTGGGTGATTTCTTTTCATTTTTTCTACTCTTCGCCTTGATTTTGCAATTCATTTTTCTTTTTAATTTACAAATAAGACGTCATTTATTTTTCTTGCACCCAATAGATGATTTTCCCTTTTCTTTGTATCACTAACTCTCCCCCTTATTTTTGTGTTTCATCCTTACACCAACCGCCCTCAACTTAGGCTTTTGGCCTGAGTTGAGGCGCATAATATCTATCCTCCGAACCAGGACCACTTTTGGTAGAGACCTTTAACTGAGGCTTTTTGCCTTAGTCAAGGTGCACAATGTTCAAGGAAGGACTAGGGCCAATTTCAGGGTTTTACAACCATAAACGCTAGGTTATCAGGTGTTTGCAAAGAATAGGTACATGTTAGGCTCAAACTTTAGGAACATGGGATATATTGCAATTTCGGTTGGTCATTTTAGGCTAAGTGGGATTTTAAGAACAATGACCTATCGTTTCCTAATCCAATTGATCTATAGTCTAACTTAGAGTAACAGGGTAAGTCTGAATTAACACACAACACTTGAATTTAGCAATTTAAAGCTCACACTCACAAGGCATTGACTATATTAACAAAAAACTCTTAGATCATGCTTTTTATCTCAATTTATCCTCACTTATCATAACAAACATTGTCAACACACCTAAACATTCATGGTTACGAGCTAAACTACTGATCAAACTTTTTGGTGGGTATCATTTACAAACAAAACACAAAAACATGCGATATGCTACAAGTATTACTACTATATGCTACAAATATTACCTAAACATCCTAAATGTGCCGGTTCAATAGAAAGTAAAAATCCATGGGGAAGAAGAACACAAACAAGAAAAACCTAGGATAAAAAATTGTGGTAGTTATGGACCCAAGCTACTCAGACTTCACTGAGGCCCATAACTTCCCACACCCCATCAAACAAGAAGTGCATAGTCCTCAATGCACCCAATCAAGAGAAAATAAAGTACAGGGGTCAAAAACATACCTGGATGCCTAAGCGCCAGTCTCCACCTTGGGTTGCCTCCCAAGGAATGCCCGATTTATTATCGCGACACGACTTAGACAACTTGGTTACTCATACTTCATCAAGTGTCCATGCTTCCACTTTTTCTTCCACCTTGAACTTATGAATGGTACCCCTAATTTCTTTTCTAATTTTCTATTACGCTCACAGGGTGGTTGTAAAAAAATAAGAAGCACAAACAATAGAGATCACATGTTATACTTTTTGGCTATTAAATGAGGAATATAATTATTCTTTTGAGCCCAACAAATTCAAGAACATGAACGTATTTTTCCTCCTCCTTACATTCTTCCATGTGATCAGATGATTCGATAAATATCTCATCATCTAAACATAATGTAGAAAAATGATTGGAATGAAGTCCCATGTGTCCTAATTCATGAATTATATTGTTTACATCCTCATCATCACACACTATATAGTTTTTAAAGATAATATTATCTACTTATTCACATAACTCTCGTGTACTTTTCTCAACAGTGACAACATCAATAATCGGCTGTCAAGCAGTTGACTCTCCAATTTCAACTCTTCAAGTTGGCCTACAAGCATTTTTTTCTTCTTCACACAAATCATAACTAGCTTGTCGAGCATCAGACATATCAACCTTTACACTCAACTCAACACTTAAATTATGGACATCTAAGCCAAACTGATGAACAACTAACAAAAGCACATAAATGTCTAGGTCGAGATTTTTTTAATATTTTCAAGAAGTTTACATTGCAATTCAAAAACTTATCTATAATCTCTCTCATCTCAATACCCTAAATCATTCAATATTTCTTTAACATAGGGTATAAAAAATAAAAACTATAATGGAAATAAGGATTAATACCAAAATCACTATGAATTAACAAAGTCTAGCCGTATTCCCCGGCAACGATGCCAAAATCTTGATGTCGCCCTAGTTACACCTCCTTTTTGAGAATAAAGCGGTCATTGTCAAGAAATAGAACCTAACCAAGGTTAGGGTCGAACCTAATGGAATACATAGACTCAAGAAAATTCAATGACTGCAATTTGAATAGTTAATCGACTTACTTCCCCAAAGGGGTTTTTTGAACTAATCAATGGAGAAATGAAATTAACACAAGAGGGAAATCAATATGGAGAGAAATTAGGGTATTGTGTTTTCCATGATTCCTTAACTTAGTATCATCGGATAACCTAATTTTCTTCTACTGTGTAGGTTGAAAGACGATAATTTAAGTTCACCAAACGCTTTGGTCAAAGGTGAAAGGTGAATTTCACTATGTCACTTGGCCCATCTCCATAGTATGCATTGCTAACCCTTACCTATTAGTCCCAGTCCAACCTCCCTTTGGCCTAGTTTGGTTGATTAGACGAGAACACATCAATTGAATCTTGTTAATTAATCTCTTTTCCTATTCATTACTTCCTTGGTCTAATCAGTAATGCAAGGCGGGTTCTAACGTTGACCACCCCTAGGAAACATGCAAAATGAAGAGAGTTAACTTAATAGATGCATGCACACTTTTCAAGAATTATGAATTATCTGGTTTTTTCTTGTTAGTTTTTCATGGTTTCCACAACCCTAGTTATGGATTCAGCTACTCATACTTTTGCAAGACTTATGAATTGGAACAACATAATATAGCACTTACACAATTGAATTAAGAACAAACAAATCCAACTTCAAATAGAATCACAAAACTAATGATGAAATCAAAGTATAATTGCTCTCAATACTCTCCGATGTAATCTCACTATTTTCTCTCTCTAAGTACTGAGTTTTTTGTGTACTTTGTGAAAAAAATTCTAAAAAATAATCTAAAAAAAACCTATTTATAATATTTAAAATACATGTCCGAAATAAAATTAGATAGCTGGGTCGACATGCCTCACGAACTAGTTTACGGACTGTATTACATTCCACGACCTGTAATTGGGGTCTCGTACAAAGCTACTGGAATTATGGACTTCAAGTTTACGACACACTCTCTACGACCCGTAAGGGGTTTACGTTTGATGAATCTTTAGAAAGTCCCAATCTCCGATCCTCAGGGTATGAACCATGTTCTAAGACTCATAAATCATTCCAGGGCTCATGTGCATGTTTATAGAACCAACTTTAGAAAATCAGCCCCTCACTGGAATTGTCCATGAAACTACTATACGTCCCGTAGAATGACCTACGACCTATAAAGGGTCTTGTGCTGCATAAATAATCAGCAACTTCTGCATTTCTTCCCAAAATCAAGCCATCCTTGGATCCTGCAAATATAGCATGAAAACACATAAAACCAACTAATATCGCATTAAGAACACATAAAATTCCACGTTTTAAGCATCAAAAGTGTTGTATTTTGATAACACATCAAAATGCTACACTCTAGAAAAGAATTAGGTTATCGGGTGATACTGAGTTAGGGAATCATAGGGAACAAAATACCCTAGTTTCTCTCCGTATTGGTTAAACACTTGTGTTAGTAGGATTAATTTTCACTTGTTATTAATAAAAACCCCCTTTGGAGAAATAAGTTGGTTAATAACTCAAATTGCATCAATTGAATTCTGCTAAGTCTACAGTATTCCCATGGGTTTGACCCTAAACTTGGTTAGGTTCTATTTCATGACAAAGACCGCTTTATCCTAAAAAACAGAGGTGTAACTTGGGGGACATCAAGATTTTGATGCCGTTGCCAGGGAATACGGCTAGACTTGTTTAATTCAAGTGATTGGGGAATTAATCCTTATTACCCTCATTTTACGTATTTAGTTGTGTTTGTTTATTTTCAGGGTGTAAGTGTAATGTATGGCTAACACACAAAGTCGAGGCATATCCTTGACTCCATTTGACCTAGTGATCTACAAAAAGCTAAGAAGAATGACCCAAGATAATGCCAACCAGGTGGATAATGTAGCTGTGAACAGGAATGAGAATGAGAATGCTAATAATGATAACCCACCTCTTCTTGAGGATATTGCTCCATAGCCACATGACTTCAATGCCGATGCTTATCAGTGGAATTAATACGGGCTGACTCCTATGACTATGGAGGTGGCTGAAGCTATTGCGTTTCCACGACCATCGACTGACACAAAGTTTATGGTTTTGAGTGGGTTGCTTCAGATGCTACATAATTGTGGGGTTTTTTGTGAGCTTACCATCGGAGGATCCTCATAGCCATCTACACAATGTTGCATTTGTTTGCAAAAGTGTAATGGGCACACATAATCTGTTTGTGAATGCTGTGGGACTTAGTGTCTTCCCATTGTCTCTGATAGACAATGCAACACTATGGCTATCTAAGCTCCCCCAGCGTTTCATCACCAGTTGGAGTGAATTGCCGAAGGCCTCTTTGGGAGAGGTACTTCTCGAGATAGAAGAAGCTCAAGTTGAAAGATCAGATCCGCAACTTTGAGCAACTTTTTGGATACTTGATTAGTACTACATGGGAGCAGTTTATTAATTGCTTAAGAAGTGTCACAGACCACAAAATTATTAATAATGCCTTGGTGGAGATCTTCTACCGTGCCCTTGATGAAAATAGTCAAGTCTGTGCTGATACCATTATGGGGTGCATGTTCTTAGATCAATCATTTGCAAGGATTGGTGAAAGGATTGAGAGAGTGGTCAAGACCAATCGTGCATAGGGGTAGAGAGACAGAGCATCATTTACGAGTTTGTGGGTTGTCAATACTGGTTCAGAGCAAGATAAGATAAATGAAGAGATTATGAAAGAGCTTGCCCCAGTCTGTACAGGTAAGGAGGTGATAATGAAGCAGAATCAGGAATGAGTCAATGCAGTTGCTCATTAGCCTCCATGTGCACCCATGTATGATGAGCCCTACTATGAGGATGACACTTGTTTTGTTGCTGATCAGATGGGGGGTTTCTAGACCAACAATTAAAGATCCAATCAGGACTATTGGTGCCAAGATCAAGAAACCAAGGTCAGAACTTTAATCAAGATGGAGCTTTCAGAGAAAACTGTGGAGGGTACTACGACCAAAATAGGGGCCAAGACAGAGATACAAATTGGGGCCGCATAGATGGTTAAAAAAACAGTCCCTATATGTCACCACATAACTGCGACACAGGTGCTAGTAGCTCTAAAGTTGAGGAGAAATATGAACACTTGTTGAAGAAAGCTGAGACACAAGATGAGACTTTGAGGGGGTCTGAGATCTCCAGTGTCAATTAGAAAATCGAGTCTCATTCTATTTCCATTACACAACTTGAGAAAATTTTCGGTCAAGTGTCAACTCCACTTAATCAGCATCAGAGGGGTACATTGCCTAGCAAAACAATTTTAAATCCTAAGAATGAAGGGCAGTGCATGGCGATTACTACATATGGTGGAAAAAACACCATTGATCCTCCTATGCCAGTTGATGAGGATGATGTTCAAGAGGAGACAGTTGCGGTCCAAGATGCGAATACCGGAGATGATCGTGGCAAGGATGGAATGAGTGAAGTTGCTGATGTACCGCAGAAGTTGAAGCCCATTTCTAAGCATCCTTCTCCCTTCCCTTAAAGAATTAAAAAGAAGGAGAAGGAAGGAAAGTTCAAGCACTTTCTCTCCATACTGAAACAACTCTCCATCAACATTGCTCATATTTAGGAATTGGAGAAGATGCCAGGGTATACAAAGTACATGAAGGACCTGGTTATGAATAAGCGCACTGTGAGTTAAGAGATATTCCAAGAGCTTCAACATTGTAGTGCAATTGCTTCGAGGTCCTTGGTCCAAAAGCAAGAAGATCCTGGAGCATTTACTATACCCTGCACCATTAGAGATGTGGAGTTCGCAAGGGCGTTATGTGATCTAGGTGCCAACATTAATCTCATGCCCTTGCAGTCTTCAAGAAGCTACGCTTGGAAGCCCCTACTCTGACGTGCACGTGGTTGTTGATGGCTGACCGCACGGTGAAGAAGCCAGTGGGCATACTCTATGATATGCTTGTCAAAGTTGAAAAGTTCATATTCCCTGCAAACTTTGTGATCCTAGATTACGAAGTTGACTTCGATGTCCAATCATCTTGGGAAGGCCATTCCTAGCCATTGGTCGAGCACTAGCAGATATAGAAGCCGGTCAACTCAGGCTTAGATTGAACCATGTAGAAGTTGTCTTCAATATCTGTCAGTCTATGAAGAGCCCATACAATTTGAAGAGTGAGGTTTAGGCGATTTGTGAAGTCTGAGTAGCCAAGTTGTCCAAGTCGTGCTGCGACAGTAAATCAGGCGTTGCTTGGGAGGCAACCCAAGGTTTTTGATGTAATTATCATAGTTGTAGCTTTATTTTTAGTTTTCGGACTTGTAGGTAGTTTATTTTCCTGTACTTTCATTGTAATTTTGGACATTGGGCCGGTTGCATATAGGGTAAGAATGTGTGCTATGAAGAATGCATAGGTACATCGCTAAGTCAGTCATTTTTGGTTGTAAAGGACATCAGGAAGTGCCTCTACGACTGGTTCAACGAGCCATAAATCACTCTATGATCGGTACACCATCTCGTAGACATTTCCAGTGAGTGAAAAGTTATGCACTTCAGTCCACGAGCCAACTTTATGATTTGTAGATAAAACTACGGGTCGTGAATGGGACTCGTGGAATCCAGGTAAATTTTCTAAACTTTTGACTAAGTATTGGGGTTTCTACGACTAGCTCAATAAGTCATACTTCATTTTATGACTCATAGACTGGTTCATGAAATCCAGTCCTCAAAACTAATGTTTGGATGTTCTATGAAACCACAATTCACAAGGCGTAAAACACTCTATGGCCCATAATCGGGGTTTCATAGAGTCTATGCCCATAAGTTTTAATTGATCCGGTCAAACCATAAATATTGGGGTAAAAATATTTTTACCCCATTTGAGCCTTAATTTACAAATTCTACGCAGTCAACCCCCACCCGAAAACTTCTGACCATTGACGACATCACCAACCCCACTTTCCAGCAAGATTTTCCGGTGGCCTAGGGTGGTTAATGTTTCCTCACCTCCTTCAATTTCTACGTGCTAATCACACAATTTGGTAAGTTTTTGGTCAACCCAATACCATCAATTTTCCAAGTAGTGTATGGTTAGGTTGAGAATTCTTGTTGGGTATGGTTTTGTTAGACACAAACCTATGTGTGAAAACGGATATGTTTGGTGATTAAATTATGGTTACCCATGTTGAAATATATGTTTAGGGCCAAAAGTCGGTGTCGTTGCCATTGTCTATGTGTGAAAGATGTGTTTTGGCGCCTATTGACATACCCACTATTCGTGATGAATTGATTATATATGTAATTTGGTGTGAGTGATAGCATGGGCTCTTGTTTCCTTTGTTAATTCTTTCATACAGGCTCGAAAGGGTTGGGAGAAGCATGTTCAATTATTTTTAATGGGGTATAGTTGCTAGTCATCATGCTGATGTGTGGGTTGTTGTGTTGGAAATCATGTGGGTGTGTGCATATTGCTTCAATGCTAATAAAATAGGTTTAAAAAAAGTCATATGGGGTCCGTGTTGATGGACTTGAAAACTCAAGTGACTGAGTTTTCTAGTCTACGAGTGGCTTTTACGACCCGCAAAATATTCCATGAGTCGTAATTACCCCTCGTATAAGATTCCACAAACCTGATGTTTCTGAGTACCCATCAAATGAGACCTTGTACGAGTTGTAGAATACCTTATGGCTCATAGAAAGGTCTCGTGGATCCGTACTTGAAATTTATTTAAATACTAGAATCATGTACTACTCAATCTATGACTCGTAGAATATTCTACGAGTCGTTCCTGGTCTCCTAGATACCTTTCCAATAAACAATAATTTGTGAACACTATTTTACGAGGGCTTTCTACGGCTCCTAGTTTCCACTATGGTCCATTGAGGTGCTTTCATAGACCCTTCTGTAACTAACTTTGAGTTGTTTTTGCATTTCATTTTCTGATCTATTGGAGCTAAAGAAGGTGGTCAATGTCTATGTTTCAAGTACTATGGCCCCAAAAGAAAGACGTGAGGAAATCAAGGCCATGTAGCAGAGACTCAGGGATGAGCCCTCGGGTGTTGAGGAGCAAACCCTCATACTCAATGGATAACTTGAGGAGCTCCGCGTCCAACCTGACCCGGATGCTAACAAACCATAGATACGGGCTACCGTCAAAGTAGGGTAGACCCAGGCTCTTATTGTTAATCCTCCTTAGTCTGACAAGGGAGACCACGATAAGAGTAGCTCATTCAGATGATTCTATCTAAAGAGGAGCCCAGCTCAGAGTTAGGTTCCGGCGATGAGTTAGAGATAGAGTCCTCTACTGCACCGCGGGTATCACCATCTCCATTAGATGCTCTTACTAGTCGGCGGTGCATTGTGACCATGATGGATATCTATGTAGAGGACGTGCAGAATATAGAGCAGGGAAAGCTAGTCTAGTCTATCTATAAGGCGTCCAGGGTTTATCTCAGACAGACTGTATAGTGTCCCCGGTCTTTAGGACACTATGATTAGATACGAGCTCTAGCGCCTGACCAAATCACTTGGGAGGTACTCCCCGACCATGGTGAGGGAGTTCTATGCATCTTATGCAACCACTATTCATATTACCCTTCCCAAATAGTAGAATCCCCTTGCTCAGCCTAGACTGACACAGACTAAAGTGAGCGGCCGATAGGTGGATATCTCGGAGACCACTATCTACCGTATCTTATTTGGGCTAAATTTCACTGCCCCCAGATTCACAGCTGAGTTCGACCCCAGAGTGGTATAGACGAGGGACTTGACAGTGATGAGAGATCGAGATCGAGATCGCAGAGCCAGCTTGATGAGATGGGTGGCCGGTTTGATTCATGAGAAAGGTCCAGAGCCTGCATGGGTAGCCACTAACTAGGAGCCTATTTCTAAGTCTTCTTTCAGTTTCCCTACTAAATTTAGTGGGCTATTATCGGATCGCACATACAACTGATACTTACGGATGATACCTTGACGTCGGAGCGTGCAGTGCTAGTTACCAGCATCTTGGCTAACTATGAGATAGATTAGGCCCACTTTATCGTCGAGTAGATCCATGAGGCTGCCCTGAAGAGGCCTACCTCCATCCCTTCCCATGCTTGATTTACAAACTTTGTCTAGAGTTGGGGGTGGAGAGTCTACACCAACTGGATTCACTGATTGAGGTCTAATGTACATTAGATGCTAGCTTGATTAAGGCTGAGGAGAACTCGGTAGTACTCCGGCGAGCACCGCACTAGCCTTCTCACATGCTAGAGATGTTTACCCCTGTGCCACCGCTAGAGGTTCCTCCCCCACCATTACTACTGCTCCCACAGAGGAGAGGGCCCCACACATCGAGGCAGATGAAGAGAGGGGGCCCACTATTACTACTCCTACACCACAAGCCACTTCATTAAAGACTGCACTCGCAGGCATGGTCTATGTGTCCACAGTATCTATTCAGGCCATGGCGCAGTGATTAGCACATACTAAGCCGCAGTTGACTCTGCTAGTTCAGCAGATTAGGTGTTGGGTCTGCTAGGCGATTTTAGAATCAAAGGGCCATATGCAGGCATACATGGTTACCACTATTCAGGACTATCTTTCCACCATAGATGTTGTATTGATGCCTTAGAAGTGAGGGTACAACAGAATTTCAGCATTGCGAGGCCCACTGATTTGAAGACCTTACAAATGGAGATCCAGTGACTTTGGGCTGACATGACAGCAGCACTAGGAGTATTGTGACACTACTAGAGACTACACTCCTAGTGTCGATGGTGGATCTATTTGCTCCTAAAGAGCACATACAACCTTTCCATAGGAAGAGGCCCCGCATTGAGAAGCACACACAACCTTTCCATAGGAAGAAGCCCTACATTGAGGATGATCTAGATGCAGTGTGCTTACATGTGGAGATGACTGAGCAAGAGAAGATCAAGCTTGTCTTGAGGCAGTCGAGGCAAGAGTATGAGATATGACAGGCTCGAGAGCTTGAGAGGGTGAGGGGTGCTGGCCCCTCCAAACATAGTGCTACTATTGAGGAAGCCACCACACAGGTTGAGGGTGGCCAGACTTAGTCATAGACTGGTGCTTAGGCACCCAGGTGTGTTTTTTGACCATGATACTTTATTTTATTTTGATTGTGTGTATTGAGGATAATGCACCTTTTTTTCGATGTGGTTGTGGGTAGTTATGGGCCTCAGTGGTAGCCTTAGTCCATAACTAACCCAATTTTTGAATTATATGGGTTTTCTTGCCCATGTTTGTTTTCCCCATGGATATTTATATTATGTTGAACCAGAATGTTTAGGTAGTATTTGTAGCATATAGTATTGAGATATGTAGCATGTGCATGTTTATTGGTGTTTCTTGTGAAAATGATACCCATCAAATTTTTGATTAGTTAGTGTAGATAGTAACCATGCATGTTTAAGTGTTTTGACAGTTCTTGTTTTGATAAGTGAGGATAAATTGAGATAAAAATTGTCGAATTCATGTGTTTTCTTTCAATTCAGAATTTGCCTTGTTACTCTAATTTAGACTATAGATTAGTTGGATTAGGAAAGGATCTTAGGCCATTGTTCTTAAAAGTTCACTTGACCTAAATTACCACAAAATTTGCAGAATATCCCTTGATCCTAATGTTTGAGCCTGACATAAACCTATTCTTTGTAAACAACCTAAATGACCTATCCTTACTGGTTGTTAAGTCCCAAAACTGGCCCTGGTTCTTCCGTGAACATTGTGCACCTTGACTGAGGCAAAAAGCCTAAGTTGAAGGTGGCTACGAAAAGTGGCCTTGGTTCTGAGGATGGATAATGTGCATCTTAACTCAGGCCAAAATTCTAAGTTGAGGGTGGCTAGTGTAAGGGTGAAAGACAAAATGAGGGGGAAAGTTAGTGATACAGGGAAAAGAAGAAAAATCATGTACTGGGTGCAAGGAAAGTAAATGAAGCTTAGTTATAAGCTAAAAATAAATATGAAGTATAAAAGCAAGGCAAAAAGTTGAAAATGAAAAGAAAGCACCCAAAAAGCCTTAAATAGGAGAAAAGGGAGAATGAAATAAAAGTAACACTGTTGGTAGGGAAAAATGTAGAAAAATGCAGTGTCAAGGAGGGCCTTTAATCACTATATTCCCAAAATATCACACCGAAGCCCCCTGAGCCTACGTTACAAGCATAGAAAGACCTAAAAAGTGATCCTAGTCCAAGTAGTCAAAGGTCTTAGTTATGAGTATAGGGAAAAGCCTATGGTATTGGGCACGAAACATCGATATCTTTTGTGAGAGTGAGCAATTTTGCGTAGTCCCACGATTGTACATGGAAAACATCATTGAGAGTGAGATATGAGACTTCTTTATGTGAGGGCACTTGCGTTGCATTGTTAGCATTAGACTTATTTAGTGATTGTTGCTTGTTGATAATACCTCACTGCTCATAGTTGTATTGTCACATTCATTAGTCTATATTAGTTTGCTAGATAGCTATCTGATTGTGTTTTGAAAAGTGGTGTGGGTATCTGTGCTTAAATTTGATGTGATATACGCCATTAGGTTGAGGTCTGTGTGTTATTGCTTATATAGATTGAGTCCGTTGCTTGAGGAAAAACAACAATTTTAAGTTGAGGGTGTAAATATGTTGTCAAAATACCACGCTTTTAATTCTTAAAACTTGAGATTTTCTGTGTTCTCAATGCAATGTTAGTTGGTTTTATGTGTTTTTATGTTTGGTTTGCAGGATTTCAGGGTTGGCATTGATTTTGGGAAGACTATGCAAAATTTGCTGATTTTGAGGAGTTACAAGACCCTTTACGGGCCATAGATCATTCTATGGGCCATGAAGTAGGTTTTCATGTAAGATTCCAGTGAGGGTCTGATTTTATGAAGTTATTTTACGAACATGCAGATGGGTCGTGAAAGAGTTCACGAGTCATAAAGCAGGTCTCGTGCCCTGAGGATCAGAGAACAAGGACTTTCTGATGTTTCTTCAGATGAAACCCCTTACGGGCCGTAGAACACTTTACGAGCCATAGAGGGGGTATCATAGAATACAATTCTAGTTTTGCATCAACAGTTTACGGAAGCCCGATTACGAGCCATGGAGCACAATATGGCCCGTAAAGCAGCCCGTGAGGCGTGCTGACCCAGTTTTCCTATTTTGTTTAGGACATGTATTTTTAACATTATAAATATGTTTTTAGGTTATTTTCCTTGGAGAGTTGTAATAATTGACAAAAAAATAGTGAGATAGAGTAGAGAAAAACATTAGAGAGTTTTGAGAAACACTTGTACACTTTGATTTCTTCTAATTATAATCTTGTGATTCTCATTGAAGCTTGAATTTACTTGTGGTTAATTCAATTGTGTAAGTTCTCTATTATGTTATTCAAATTCATAACTCTTGCATCTACACAAATCATGAGTAGCTAAATCCACAACTAGGGTTGTGGGATCCATGAAGAACTAATAAGATAAAATTGGATAATTCATAATTCTTGAAAAGTGTAAATGCATGTATTAATTAACTCTCTTCGTTTTGCATATTTTCTAGTGGTAGCCAACATCAGAATCTGCCTAGGGTTACTGACTGGACCAAGGTAGTAATGAATAGGAAAAGAGATTCAGAATTTGATTGATGTGTTCTCATCTAATCAACCAAACTGGGCCAAGGGGAGGTTGTAGGACAATAGGTAAGGGTTAGTAATGCACGCTGCGAAGATGGACCAAGTCACAGTGAAATTCACCTTTCACTTGGGCCAAAGGGTTTAGTAAACTTAACTTACCTTCCTACATGCTACAAACTAGAAAAGAATTAGGTTATTTGATGATATTGAGTTAAGGAATCATGGGGAATACAATACCCTAGTTTCTCTCTGTATTGGTTTAACACTTGTGTTAGTTAGGATTATTTTTTACTTGTTATTACAAAAAAAACACCATTTGGGGAAATAAGTTTGTTGATAACTCAAATTGCATCAATTAAATTCTCCTAAGTCTACAGTATTTCCTAGGGTTCGACCCTAACCTTGGTTAGGTTCTATTTCTTGACAACGACTACTTTATCCTTAAAAAAGAGGTGTAACTTGGGCAACATTAGTACTTAATCTCGGAGACCCACCAGTGACTCATCCTCAAACTGACGGGGCCGGATTTGATCAACCAATAAAGACTGAGCTCCCACAAAGGCTAATACTCCACTAGAATCTGAAACATCCAATCGGACCAATCGGTTAGCTAGGGACGGGGCGTTTGAAGCCAATGGTGTCATTTCAACTGCCAAGTGTGCCAGGATGCCCATACGCATCGCCTTCCAGCTCAAGGCATATGCTACCACGCTTTCCTTGCCCAAATGATATAAAATAGAAATATCGTAGTCAGCCAACAACTCAATCCACTATCTTTGGCGGGAATTAAGGTCCTGTTGAGTCATAAGGTACTGTAAGTCTGGTGGTCCATATATATTTCACAATGCACACCATACAGATAATGCCTCAAAATCTTGAGCGCAAACACTACCCCTGCCAACTCCAAGTTGTGACTAGGGTAGTTACTCTCGTGGTCCCATAACTGATGAGAAGCATATGAAATAACTCTACCCTGCTGCATCAAAACACAACCTAGCCTGACATGGGAGGCATCACAATATACTATAAAGATATCTCCCTCGACAAGAAGGGTCAGAATAGGAGTGGTAGTCAACAACTCCTTCAGCCTCAAGAAGCTAGCCTCATACTCATTGGACCACACAAAAGGCACATCCTGGCAAGTCATATGAGTCAACAAAGTGGCTATAGTGGAAAAACCCTCAACGAATCGCCTGTAATACCCTGGCAAACCAACAAAACTCTATATCTCTGTCAGTGTAGTAGGCCTAGGCCATCCATAGATGGAAAACCTTAGCTGGATCAACACTAATACCCTCGCTGGATAGCACATGACCTAGGAAGGTCATACACTCAAGTCAAAACCACATTTAGAGAATTTAGTATACAACTTGTGATCCTAAAGTGTCTGAAGCGCAGTACGAAGGTGCTGGGCATGCTACTCTCAACTCGGAGAATATACCAAATTATCATTAATAAACACAACAAAGAGTCCAGATACGATCGAAACACCTGAGTTATCAAGTCTATAAATGTTGTAGGGCATTAGTCAGTCGAAAAGGCATGGCCAAGAACTCATAATACCCATAATGAGTCTGGAAGGTAGTCTTCTAAACAACATCTGCCTGAATCCTCAACTGATGATACCCCGATCTCAAATCAACCTTAGAAAACACTGAGGCCCCTACAATTGGTCAAATAGATGATCAATGCGCGATAGAGGATAACCGTTCTTCACTGTCACCTTACTTAGTTGACAATAATCAATACACATCCGAAGAGTCCCATTTTTCTTTGTCAGGAATAAGACAGAAGCTCCCTAAGGAGAAACACTCGGACAGACTAACCCAAATCTGGCAAACTCTAAAGCTAAGAATTGAGATCCTTAAGCTCTACAGTAGCCATCCAGTACAGAGGAATAAATATGGGCTTAGTGCCCAGCTTAACCTCAATAGAAAAATCAATCTCCCACATAGGTGACAACACAAGAAAATCTACTGGAAAAACATCAAGAAACTCACCACTAAAATGGACTCTACAGAAGGAGCCGCAATTGTCAAATCACACACTTAAGCCAAATAAGCTTAAAACCTTGCCGAAATCAATCTCTAGGCCTGAACATATGCTATAATACTTGTCATAACCCGACTCATGGATCCCTGCCAAACCACTGGGGGCATCCCCGGTATCCCCAAGGTAATAGTCATGGCATAACAATCTAGCACAACATATTATGGGGCCAACCAACATGAATTAAGATAAAAATCAAGCATATCCAGAAGTATCAAGTCAACCCAAGTGTCAAAACTCTAGAGAATGATCACACAACCCCTGCAAACCTGGTCTACCATAAGAGAATCCCCAATTGGGGTCAATACTCGAATCAATGAAAAAAGTGGCTTTGGAGTCACACCCATACAAGTAAATAATATATAGAAATATAATAAAATGTAGAACGAGGGTCTAACAAGGCTAAAACTAGCTGCTGGCATACAATAATCATACTTGTGATGGCCTCATTGGAAGCCTCGACCTCGGCCCGTGCTGGTGCAACATAAAAATGGCCCTGACGTCCTCCCCCACAACATCACTGCCGCCCCAGGCTGTACCACCCGTGACGAGTTCTCTGGTACCCGACTGATAACCTTCCTGGTCCCTGTACTGATCATCCTGATGACCACGGTCCTAACCTCTACCCTTGCCATATACTGTAGAAGCTGACCTAGCTTGCTGTGGAGCGGCACGTGTGACCCTCTATTCTGGACAATCCCTAAGCCAATGATCTGAGGCCACGCACCTAAAACAACTCAACACAGCTCTGTCTCTACGGTCACCATCATATGGACTCGATCCAGCTGGCCTAGAACCTTGACTACCTGCTGAAGACGTCCCAACTGGCCTTGAACAAGCTGAGTCATGCTTTTTCTGCTTGTGGCTAGTGAGATATGAGGAACCACCCCTACTGAAAGTAACCGGGCCCTGATGGCCACCCCTAGAAGCCTGTAGTGACGCCTGATAGGGTTGTCTAGTGGTACCTCCCTGACCTCTCGTTGGAGGTCTATCCCTTGGCACTTTGAATCTTGTTTGGGATCCACTGTACTCTCCTTCACATTTGGCCCCCTTATCACTGCCCCCTTGGGCATCGTGACTAATCTACTCTAGGGAGCGAGCATGATCAACAATATCCAGAAACAAGCGGCCTAAAGTCACCTATGCGTGAGTGCTCATCCTCAGCTGGGGCCTCAACCCTCGCACAAAATAATGAATCCTCTCCTTTTCAGAAGGAAAAATAGCAGTAGAATATTGGGAGAGTTCCTGAAACTTGACCTCATATTAGGACACAGTTATCTACCCCTGCTCAAGTCGCACAAACTGATCCTGGTGACGATCTCTGAAGCTCCTGGCACAAACCTAGTTATGAAATCCTTTGTGAACTCAGTCCTAGTCAACGATGCAACATCTACTAATTTGGTATCCCGTCAAGTCCATCACCACTATCTGGTGGTACCATCAAGCTGATATGTAGTAAACTTAACACCCCGAGACTCCAAATATTATAAGGCCTACAATTGTTCCAGATATGTAGTCAAGGTTTCCTACGCATCCTCCCTTGGAGGTCTTGTAAATCTCGGCAGAGGCAATCTCAAGAAATATCCAAGCAACCACTCGTTCTGGAATTACACTGCTCCCTTCGACTGGGTCGAGACCTTTGGAACAATTGGCTCTACTGGTGCTGAAACTGGAGGGGCCGGAGCTAGTGGCACCCTGTTGTACAACTCTAATCACTACCAAGATCTGTCCAAGGACCTTCTGCACCTCTAGTGTAACTGCAAAAGAGGCTGGGGGAGCTGGTACCTCTAGCTGCAATGGAGCTGGGGCCTCCGATCTCTGTTTCTCAGGCTCGGAGGTTTGCTCCCTATCCGAGACTGACGATGCAGCTCTACCTCGGCCTCGACCCCTGCCCTGAAGATGCACTCTGGGAGCTATACCTGCAAAGCATAAATGAAGTTAGATCCTTAGAAATCAGAGGGTCATTGACAAAATGCACAACAAGAATAAAAAACACAGGAGGGTTCCTAAACATCCCATAGGCTCCTAGAGATAAGCCACAGACGTCTCCGTACCCATCCACATGACTCTACTAGACAGTGACTATGTACAGTTGAGACAAGTGAACCCGGGCTCTGTTACCAACTTTTCACGACCCAATTCCAATCGTGATGGCGCCTACTAGGTCCCACATATAGGCAAGACAAAAATCCAACCCGAGGTTACCTGTCCTAATATCTAGTCAAGTCCAAACAACATAATAATAGTATAACAAGAATAGAAATCTACCCAGAACTTGGAAGTCAGCTGTACATAATCACAATAAGGGAATGGGTATATAGCCAAAAACATAATATATATATATATATATACATATATATATATACAACCCGAGTAAAGCCTACAAAATATTTGGTCTACTACACATAGCAAGAGTTCGAAAAAAAGACGACCAACAAAAGGAAGGAGACTATAACGAATTATATCTGTCGATGCTCACCAAAAGAAGTCTTCTCGCTCTAAAAATCCCCTGAGAATCAATGCCCCCGACTTGTACCTGGACCTGCACCACAGGAAGATAAAGTAGTAGGGATGAGTACTAGAAAAAGATAACTAGTATGCATCATCGGCCGACTGAGTGAAATAAATACATAAGGAAGGTCAAATGTATCAAAAAGTAGTACACTTATCAAAGCACCCCGAAACATCAACTGAACCCCAATACGTCAATACGGAATACACCATTTGTCAAAACTAGCCAGACCCATCTCATAACAATCACTGAAATAGAAGCATAGTGTTGTACATGGGTGTAAGGCTCTAAGATTTACACCTATACACCACTCGGGCCATCATAAGCCTGGAAGGTATACCCACCCATAAAATAATTGATAGAAATTCACTTAAACACTCGTAGAATCATCAGAAAGCCCCTCTCTCTATATCATAAGTTTATGGGTTGGCTGTACGCAGGTGTAAGGCCGTGGTAGAGTGGCATGAGGAAGGATATTGCTGAATTTGTGTCCAAATGCTAGAACTATCAACACGTTAAGATTGAGCACCAAAGGCCATGTGGCTGGTCCAAAACTTTGAAATTCCTAAATAGATGTGAGGAGATGATCAATATGGACTTCATCAAAGGTTTGTCAAGGTCCTAAAAGCATCATGATTTGATATGGGTGATCATGGATAGGAGGATCAAAGCAGCTTACTTATTGGTAGTCAAGACTACTAACATTGTCGAGGATTATGACAGATTGTACATTCGGGAGATTGTGAGATTGCATCGAGTTCCCTTGGCTATTATCTCACATAGAGATGCTCAATTCACATCTCAATTTTGGAGATCCTTTCAGGAAGGACTCAGTTAAAAAATAAATCTTAGTACAACCTTTCATCCCCAAATAGATGCCTAGGCAGAGCGCACTATACAGAACTTGGAGGACATGTTCAGAGATTGTGTCCTTGATTTCAAAAATAATTGGGATGATCATTTACTTTTCATTGACTTTGCATATAACAATAGTTATCATGCAAGTACTCAGATAGCTCCCTAGAAGCTTTGTATAGGAGGAGATATAGATCACCCATTAGGTGGTTTGAAGATTGTGAAGATGAATTGATTGGACTTGACCTTGTTCTTGGGTCTATGGAGAATGTAAAGGTTATTAGAGAGAGGCTGAAGACTACTCGAGCCATCAGAAATCATACACTAATGTGAGAAGAAGCAATTTAGTATTTGAAGTGGATAACTGGGTATGTTTGAAGGTATCACCCATGAAAGGTGTCATGCAATATAGGAAGAAAGAAAGCCAAGTCCTTAATATGTTGGACCTTATTAGATTATGAACAAGATTGGATTGTTGCTTATGAGTTGGAGTTACTTTCTAAATTAGCTGTTATTCATTTGGTATTCCATGTCTCGATGTTGAGGAAATGTCTGGGAGATCCTTCATTGGTAATCCCTGTTGAGATTATTAGAGCTAAAAATAGTCTTTCCTATGAGGAGATTCTAGTCTAGATTCTTGATCGTCAGGTTCATAAATTAACGACCAAAGAGATAGCCTCAATCAAAACCCTATGGAGTAACAATTTATTGAGGAAGCCACATTGGAAGCCAAGAAAGCTATGAAAGCTAAAACTTTGCATATATTCATTCCCAATGATGAGAATGTTGAAGGTGATGTCCTTACCCTTGATTTGAATTGATTTGTCTATCCTTGAGTTAAATGTTAATTGTCTAGAGAGTTTGACTGGCTAATTGGTTGTTTGAATAAGTTATGATTGTTATTCATGCCTTGAATCCATCTCTATACTCTTAATTCGAGGATGAATGATTCCAAGGGAGAGATAATGTTACACCTTAAACAAATTACCAAAATACCCCTAAATGAGAGATTGCTCGCATAATGCATCATCCTAAATTTTTTTGGCAAATTCAAGTCCAGAATTATGAGCAGCATGAAAAAATAAGTGAAAAAGTTGTCTTGGTTGAATTTTAAGCCAATCGAAGCAAAAGATAATTTTTTGAAGCAAAATGTAATTTTCAAAATGGTGTGCGACACATCCGTATCACGAAGATGTCCCAAAATAGGTCATTCTATCACTTTTCACATAAAATTCAGTTAATGAGTGTGATTCATGTGTTATCTAAAAGAATAAAGCAAGGAAGAACAAGTCCGTGATGCGGTCCTGCTCTAACATAGTGAAAATTTTTCCTATCAGCTGAAATTTTAGTAAGGGCATTCCAGACTTTTGCCAACCCCTCCTACACTTAAGCCATGATTGATGTAGGCCGTGTTTGGCCTAAAAAGGGTTCCTAAACTCATTCCTAAGTTTCTTTACACATTCTAACTAAAGAATTAGGGCTAAGAAGAGGAGAAAAGACTAGGTTCAAGAGAATTGAAGCCAAATTCTTGCAAGATTGATTATGATCCTTCATCCCAGGTATGTTAAGCTAACCTAAAGTATATAATTATTCTTTCATGTACCTAAGATTTGTGACAGGTTGATTGCAAAGAAATTGAACCTCTCTCTCTCTCTCTCTCTCTCTCTCTCTCTCTATATATATATATATATATATATATATATATATATATATATATTTCTTTACATTGCATAAGAAATATTTTTATGAACTTGTTTCTTGAACAAATGATTTGAACGCTTATTTTAAGTATAAAACCTATATTTTATTTATTAAAACTTACATGGATGAACTTAGGGGATGACTTTAGAGCCTTGACATGATGAATGTTGATTATAACTATAATGTGGGTGATGTGCTGCCAAAATACAACACTTCTGTTGATTAAAACTTAGAATTTTGTATGTTCTCAATACGATGTTAATTGGTTTTATGAGTTTTTGTGTTTATATTTGCATGATTATAGGTTGGCTTTGATTTTTTGAAAAAGTGCAGAAGTTTCTTATTTTTGCTGTTATATGTGACCCTTTGTTGGCCTTAGAGTGGTTTCGTGAACAATTCTAGTGAAGGGCTATTTTCTGAAGTTTATTTTACGAACATACAGACGAGCCATAGAAGGTATTATGAGTCATAGAACATGGTTCGTGCCTTGAGGATTAGAGGTGGGGACTTTTTGAAGTTCATCAGACGAAACCCCCTTTATGATTCATAAATCACTTTACGAGTTATAGATAGATGTCATAGAACTGAAGTCCGAAATTTCAGCAGTGGAGTACGAGACCTTGATTATGGGCCATGGAATGCAATACGACCTATAAAACCCTTTCGTATGGCATGTCGATCAGTTCTTCTATTTTTGTTTAGGACTTGTATTTTACTTATTATAAAAAGGTTTTTAGGTCATTTTTAAGGAGTTTTCGCCTAGTACTCCGAGAACTCAGTAATTAGAGAGAGAAAATTGTGAGATCATATTGGAGAGTCCTTGAGAACACTTGTATTTGAATTTTATCTTTAACCTTGTGCTTCTTATTGAAGTTGTATTTCTCGTTCTTGATTCTATTATGTAAATGTTCAATTATACTTTCTCAATCCATAATTCTTGCATCCACACAATGCATGAGTAGTTAAATCTACAACTAGGGTTTTAGGAACCATGAAGAACTAAAAAAGTAAAATTGGATAATCCACAATTCATAAAAGGTGTATGTGTATGTATTAATTGACACTCTTCGTTTTGCATGTTTTCAGATGGTGGCCAACATTATAACCCGCCTAGTATTATTGACTGGATCAAGGTAGTAATTAATAACAAAAAAGATTAACTAATAGGATTCAATTGATGTGTTTTCTTCTAATCAACCAAACTAGGCCAAGGGGAGGTTGTACTGGGACTAATAGGTGTTAGTAATACATAATATGGAGATGGGGCAAGTCGCATAGCGAAATTCACCTCTCACCTTTGACCAAAGGGCTTGGTGAACATAACTTATGGTCCAACATGCTATACACTAGAAAAGAATTAGGTTATCCGGGGATACTAGTTAGGGAATCATGGGGAACACAACACCCTAGTTTCTCTCCATATTGAATCCTCTCTTATGTTAGTTAGTTCAATTATATTTTTCATCCATTATTGCAAAAACCCCCCTTCAGAGAAGTAAGTTAGTTAACCATTCGAATTGCGATCATTAAATTCTTTTGAGTCGATGTATTCCCTGTGGGTTCGACCCTAACTTTATTTGGTTCTATTTCTTGATAGCAACCGCTTTATCCTTTAAAAAGAAGGTGCAACTCGGGAATCAAGATGTTGGCGCTATTGCCTGTGAATACGACTAGGCTTAGTGAATTCATAAGTAATTCGAGTGTTAGTCCTTAGTTCCCTTTTTTTTACTTTTGTTTGTTGTTTTTGTTCTTTTTCAGGGTGTATGTGTAGTGTATGCCCAATAGTCGGAGTTAAGGCAACCCCTTAACTCTGTTTGACCTAGAGATCCACAAAACAGTGAGGAGAATGGCCCAAGACAACGCCAATTACGCGGCCAATATAGCTCTGAACAGGAATAATAATAAGGATGTTGAGAATGAGAACCCACCTCCTCTAGAGAACGTTGCTCCACAGCCTCAGGATTTCAATGCCAATGCTTACTAGTGGAATCAATATAGGCTGAATCCTATGGCTATGGAGGTGACTGGAGCTATTGTGTTATCACCATTACTGGCAGACACAAAGTTCACAATCTCGAGTGAGTTACTTCAGATGCTGCAGAACCGTGGGCTATTTGTGGGCTTACCATCGGAAGATCCTCATAGCCACCTACACAATGTGGCATTTATCTGCAATAGTGTAATGGGAACACAGAATCTGGCTATATATGTTGTGGGACTTCGTGTCTTCCCATTGTTTCTTATGGGCAATGCAACATAATGGCTATCTAAGCTCCCGTAGAGTTTGATTACTAGTTGGGCAGACATGCAAAAGTCCTTTTTAGAGAGGTACTTCCTTAGTTTGAAGAAGCTCAAGTTGAAGGACCAGATCAACAACTTTGAGCAGCTTCCTGGTGATTCAATCAATACTACTTAGAAGCAGTTTGCCAAATGTCTGAGGAGCGTCCTTGACCACAAGATAGTTAATGATGCCTTGGCAGAGATCTTATACCGTGCACTTGATGAGAACAATCAGGCGTGTGCTAACACTACCATGGGGGGCATGTTCTTACATCAACCATTTGTGTGGATCGCAGAGCGAATGGAAAGAGTGGTCAAGACTAATCGTACATATGGGCATAGAGACAGAGTATCTACCAAAAGTTCATGCGTTGTCAGTGTTGGTCCAAAGCAAGCAAAGATCAATGAAGAAAGCATGCAACAACTTACCCAAATTCGCACAGGTATGGAGGTGATAATGAAGTAGAACCAAGAGCGAGTGAATGCAATGGTTCATCAACCTATATGTGCACACATGTATGATGAGCCATATTATGACGAGGACATATTTTTTGTTGTTGACCAGATTGGGGGTTTCTGGACCAATTCCCAAGGGTCCAATTAGGACTATTGGCGCCAAGGTCAAGGA
Source organism: Solanum rostratum (assembly GCA_029948455.1). Classification (NCBI taxonomy): domain Eukaryota; kingdom Viridiplantae; phylum Streptophyta; class Magnoliopsida; order Solanales; family Solanaceae; genus Solanum; species Solanum rostratum. Next base: position 43,441,843 of record CM057055.1, on the reverse strand, counting down.
AACCAAGGTTGGAACTTTAATCGCAACAGTTATTATGACGGAAATAGGGGTCTAGAGAGAGCTGCAGATTAGGGCCGCAACGAAGGCTTCAAAAATAGTCCTTATGTGCCATCACATAATCGTGGCGCAGGTGTAGGTAGTTCCATAATTGAGGAGATGTTTGACCGCCTGTTGAAGAAAGCTGAGACATAGGATTAGACCTGAGGGACATAAAATCAGAGATTTCAAGTATAAATCAGAAAATAGAGTCCCACTCTGTGGCTATCAAACATCTTGAACAACAGTTCGATCAAGTGTTGACACAGTTAATCAGCGTCAGATGGGTACACTGCCCAGTAACATAGTTTAGATCCAAAAAATGAAGGGTAGTTTATGACATTACTTCGCGAGGCGGCAAAAGCACCATTGATCCTTTCATGCTAGTTGATGAGGAAGATATTCGAGAGGAGATGGATACATCCAAGGATGTAGAGATAGGAGATGCTCATGGCAAGGACGGAGTGAGTGAAGCCATTAATGTGTCACAAATTTTAAAGCCCATTCCTAGGATTCCTTCTCTGTTCCTTCAAAGAATCAAAAAGAGGGAGAAGGAAGGAAAATTCAAACACTTTCTTTCCATGCCAAACAAAAGCTCTTCACTAACATCCCCCTCATTGAGGCATTGGAGAAGATGCCAGGGTATGCTAAGTACATGAAGGACTTGGTCACTAAAAAGCACACTGTGAGTCAGGAGCTCTCCCAAGAGCTTCATCATTGAAGTGCTATTGCTATTAGGTCCTTGGTTTAGAAGCGAGAAGACCCAGGTGCTTTCACCATATCCTGCACTATTGGAGATGTGGAGTTCGCAAGGGCACTATGTGATCTAGGTGCCAATATTAACCAGATGCCCCTTGCAGTCTACAAAAAGCTTAGATTGGGAGCCCCTACTCTGACGAGTATGTGGTTGTTGATGGCAGATCACACGATGAAAAAGCTTGCGGGGGATATTATACGATGTGTGGGTCAAAGTTGAGAAGTTCATATTCCCTACAGACTTTGTGATTCTAGATTGTGAAGTCAACTTCCATATCCCAATCATCTTGGGAAGACCATTCCTGGCCACTATGAGAGCACTAGTGGATATGGAAGTTGGTCTACTCAAGTTTAGATTGAACGAAGAAGAGGTCGTCTTCAATATCTATCAGTCCATGAAGCATCCAAGTGATTTGAAGAATAAAGTTTGGGCAATTGGTGAAGTCTAAGTAACCAATTTTTCCAAGTCATGTCGCGACATTACATCAGGCACTACTAGGGAGGAAACCCAACATGTAGTTGCAGATTTATTTTCAGCTTTAGGACTCATAGGCATAGGGCTAAGTCAACCATTATTGGCTTAAATGAGCAATAGAAGGGTCTCTATGACTGGTTCTACTGGCTGTATAACACTTTATGACCCGTATACCAGCTCGTAGAGATTTATAGTGAGCAAAACGTAGAGATCTCTAGTCCACGAGCCAACTTTACGATGTATAGATCAAACTATAGGTCGTGAATGAGGCTCGTGGACCCTAGGTAAGTTTTTTCAAGACTTTCTAAGTGTTAAGGGTTCTACAACCAACTCCAGAAGCCGTAAACCACTTTACTACTCGTAGACTTGTCTGTGTAACCCAGTCCTGAAATTTCAGATTTCTATGTTCTACAAAACTATGGTTTATAGGACGTAAAACAGCCTACGACCCTATAATTAGGGTTTCATAGAGTCCAGGTCCTGTAACTTTCAGTTGACACGGTCAAGGCATAAATAATGGGGTCAAATTATTTTGACCCCATTCTTAACCTAATTTTCAAAATTAACCCGACCAACCCCTCCTATTAGTTAATTCGAGCACTGACGGCAACAAAGACCCTATTTTTGGTGACTTGCCGACAACCTAGATTTTAATGCCCCTTCACCTTCCTCATCTTCTTCAACTTAATCATAAATCTTGGTATATTTTTGATTAATTCCAAACCTTTAATTTGCCTTGCCTTGTATGATTGAAATGGATAGTGTGTTCGGAGTGGTAGTTGGAGCACAAAATTGATGTTTGATAATTAATATGTGTTAACTAATATTAGGGTGCCCATGTATGAATGTTTGTCTAAGCCAAGAATTAGGCACTTTTGCCTTTTATGAATCTTTGAATAATTTTTGGTGCCTATTAAATCAACCCCATGTGTGTTGATTGATATGTTGGAAAATTGGTGCATGATGACATAGGTTCGTAATCTTGTTGAAATTGAGCATAGAGGGTCGAAATTGTAGGGTAAATATGAATAATCACTTCCAATGGGGTATATGTGTTGTGGAACATGTTGGGGTCTTGGTTGTGGTTTGGGAATCATGCGAGTGTGTGCATTTTTGCTTTGATTCTATTAGAATAAAGTTGAAAATGTCATATGGTGTCCGTGGTGATAAACTTGGAATCTCAGGTAACTAAGTTTCTTTTCTACAAGTGGCTTTGACAGCCCGTGGAACATTCTATGAGTCGTAATTGCTCCTCGTACAAGATTCTAGAAATTTAGAGTTTCAGAGTATCCATACGAGACTTTTTCACGAATCATAGAATAGTTTACGGCTTGTAGATAGGTCTTGTAGATCCCTGCCTAGAATTGTTTAGACACTAGAACTTTCTACGACTCAGTCTATGACTTGTAAACCATTTAATGAGTCATACCTGGTCTCATAGAATTTTCCAGTGTCCGAAAATTTGTTGTGACCACTGTTTCATAAGAGCTCTTTATGGCTCGTAGTATCCACTACAGCCCTTAAAGATGCTTTTGTAAACACTTCTGCAACTCAGTCTGAAATATTTTTGCATTTTGTTTTTTGATTTCTGGGCTAACTAAGGTGCGTAAAGGTTCATGTTTCAGGTACTATGGCCCAAAATCTAGACGTGATAAGATCAGGGTCCTCAAGAGGAGGCTCAGAGATGGGTCTTCGAGAGATGAGAAAACTACGACCCTGAGTAGATCATTAAAGGAGATGGGCGTCAACCCGGACCCGGAGGCTGCTAGACCTCAGACTAGAGCAGCCGCCAGAGCTGGACAGACTCAGGATCTTGTCCTCCGCACTCTATAGTCTAATAAGGGATGCGACGATAGGAGCGATTCTATTTAAATTAATCCATCCAAAGAGGAGTCCAGCTCCGAGGGAGACTCTAAAGACAGATAGACAGAGTTCTCCGCCACACCTCAATCATCACCACCTACACTGGATGCCCTTAGTAGCTGTTGGTGCATCGAAAGCATGCAGGAGATATATGTGGAGGGGGTGCAGCCGAAGAACGGGGAAAGCCAGCCCACTCCATTTATGAGGAGCCCCGATTCATCTCAGATAGACTCGATAGTGTCCCCGGCCTCCAGGACACAATGACTCGCTATGGGCTTCAATGGCTCTTACATGCACTTGGATGATATTCCCAGACCATGGTGAGGGAGTTTTATGCCTCATGTGGCCACTATGCAGAGCACTCTTCTCAAGGGAAAGAAGCCCCTCGCTCAGCCCAGACTAACCGAGATGAGAGTAAGGGGCCGACAGGTGGATATATTAGAGACTACTATCCATCGAAGGTTATTTGAGCCAGAATTCCCTGCCCTCAGATCCACCGTAGAGTTTTACTATAGGGTAGGGCAGGCGAGGGACCTACTTGTGATGAAAGATCCAGAGCGACAAGCCACCTTGATGAGATGAGCGGCTAGGTATATTGCTGAGTAGGGTCCAAAATCTGCATGGGTCACCACTCACTCGGAGCCTATTGTCAATGCTTCGCTCAGTTTCCCCTCGACGTTTTGGTGGGCAGTTGTTTGTTCACGCATCTGGCCTATATTTGCTGATAATACGTTGACACCAAAGCGTACGGTTTTGGTTGCCAGCATCTTAGCTGGCTATGATATTTATTGGTCCTGCCTCATCGCCGAGTAGATTCCTAAGGCCACACTGAAGAGGTCCACCTCCATCCTATTCCTGTGCTTGATATATAGGTTCTGTCTAGAGTCGAGGGTGGAGACTTTGCACTAGCTGGGCCAACTGATTGAGGCCCATCGTGCTTTATATCCCAGCTTGATCAAGGCTAAAAAGAACCCGGTAGCACTCCGACGAGTATAACCTCCACCAATGCCTGAGATATTCGCCCCAACGCCACTGCTTGAGGGTTCACAAACTACCACCGCCACAACTGCTGCTACTGAGGAGAGGCCTCCATAGCCCTAGGCAGATGAGGAAAGGGGGCCCACTACAACTATCCCTGCACCACAGGCCACAACACCATATGATACTCCCGGAGGCATTATTTATGTGTCCATCGCATCTATACAGGCCCTGGCGCAGAGGTTATGTCATGCTAAGTCACAACTAACTCAACTTGTTCATCAAATCAGACCATGGGTCCACCAGGCCATTTCAGACTTGAAGGGTCGTATGCAGGCATTTGTAGTTGCCACTATCTAGGACTATATATCTACTGTGGATGCCCACATTGACTCCTTCGAGGAGAAGGTATAAAAGATCCTGCGTACGGCCCGACCATCAAACGTACAGCCTGCTGAAGGGGATCCAATGACTCGGGACTGGCAAGTCAATAGCATTGGAAGCACCGGTTGCACTACTAGAGACTATACTCCCGGTACCAATGCTTGATCTTTTTGCTCCTAAGGAGCTTGTTCATTCTTCCCCTGAGTAATGACCCCAAGATGATGATCTCGATGTTGTACATTTTTAGGCGAGGACGACTGAGTAGGAGGAGCTCAAGCTTCCCTTGGGACATCCAGAGGAGAGGCAGAGATATGGTGAGCTCGAGAGGTAGAGCAGGTGAAGGGTCCTGGCCCCTCCAGACAGAGCACTATTGCTGAGAAGACTACCCCGCAGGAGGAGGGTGTCTATACTCAGCCACACACATGTGCTTAGGCACCCAGTATGTTTTTTAACCCCTACATGTTTTATTTTGCCTTGATTTTGTGCATTGGGGATAATGCACATCTTTATCAGTGGGGGTGTGGTTGGTTTTGGGCCTCAGTGAAGTCTAAGTAGCTTGGGTCCATAACTACCCCAATTTTTTATCCCAGGTTTTCTTGCTCGTGTTCTTTTTCCCCACAAATATTTAATTTCCATTAAACTGGCATGTTTAGGATGTTTAGATAGTATTTGTAGCATATAGTACCAATTGTTGTGACATATAGCTTGTTTGTTATGATTTATTTGGAAAACGATGCCCACCAAAAATGAATTTTTGTTAGTAGTTAGATAGCAGCCATGCATGTTTAGGTGCGTGACAATATTTGTTTTGATTAGTGAGGATAAATTGAGATAAGAAACATGATCTGAGAGTCTTTTGTTGATGATGTATGTAGTGCCATGTGAGTGTGAGCGTAATTTGCTAGATTCATATGTGTTGTTCTAATTCAGGACTAGCCCTGGTACTTTAAGTTAGATTGTAGATTAATTGGATTAGGAAAGGATCTAAGGCCATTGTTCTTAATAGTCCACTTAACCTAAAATGACCAACTAAAACTATGATATATCCCTTGTTCCTAATGTTTGAGCTTAGCACGTACCTATTCTTTGTAATCACCTAATTAACCTAGCCTTGCTAGTTGTAAAATCTTGAAATTGGCCTTGGTCCTTCCTTGAACATTGTGCACCTTGACTGATGAGAAAAACCTAAGTTGAGGGTGGCCACAAAAAGTGGCTCTGATCTGAGGACGAATATTGTGAACCTTAACACAGGCTAAAAGCCTAAGTTGAGGGTGGTTGGTGAAAGGGTGAAACACAAAAATGAGGGGGTGAATTAGTGATATGGAGAAATTATGTACTGGGTGCAAGAAAAATAAGTGATGCCTTAGTTGTGAGCTAAAAAGTAAAATGAAGTGTAGAAATAAGGCAAAAAGGTGAAAAATGAAAAGAAAGTACCCAAAAAAGTTTGAAAATAGGAAAAAGGGAGAATAAGGTGAAAATAATAGAGTTGATGGGGCAAAAGTGTAGAAAACGTTGTGTGAAAGAGGGCCTTTAGCCACTATGTTCCCATAATGTCATACCAAATCCCCCGAGCCTACATTACAGACCTTGAAAGACCTAAAGTTATCCTAGTCTAGTTAGTTGAAGGTCGTAATCATGAGTATAGGGGAAAGCATATGGTATTAGGCATGATGCATGAATACTTTTTGTGAGAGTAAGTGATTTTGCATAGTCCTAAGGTTATACATGAAAACATCATTGAGTGTCAGATATGAGACTTCTTTCTGTGAGGGCACTTGCATTGTATTGTTAGCACTAGACTTGTTCAGTGATTGAGAATTGTTGATACTACCTCGCTTGCCATAGTTGTGTTGTCATATGCACCAGTTTGTATTGGTTTGCTAGATAGCTATCTCATCCTATTTTGAAAAGTTGGTGTGGGTAACTGAGTTTGAGATTTTTGTGATGTATGCCATGTTGTTGAGGTCTGTGTGTTATTGTATTATCTATATAGATTGAGTCCGTTTCTTGAGGATAAGCAACAATTTTAAGTTGAGGGTGTTGATGTGCTGCAAAATACAACACTTTTGATGCTTAAAACATGAAATTTTGTGTGTTCTCAATGCGATGTTAGTTAGTTTTATGTGTTTTTGTGTTTATATTCAGGATTACAAGTTGGCCTTGATTTTTGGAAAAAGTCCAGAAGTTGCTAATTTTTGCTGTTATACGAAACCCCTTACGGGCCGTAAGATGGTTTTGTGAACAATTCTAGTGAGGTGTTGTTTTCTGAAGTTTATTTACGAACATACAAACGAGTTGTAAAAGATTTTATTAGTCGTCGAAGATGGTTTGTGCCCTGAGGATTAGAGATGGGGACTTTATGAAGTGCATTAGATGAAACCCCCTTTACGGGTCGTAAACCACTTTATGAGTCATAGAGGGGTGTCGTAGAATTGAAGTCCGAAATTCTAGCAGTAAAGTACGAGACCCTAATTATAGGCCATGGAATGCAATATAACCCATAAAACCCTTTCGTATAGCGTGCTGACCAGTTCTCCAATTTCGTTTATAACTTGTATTTTACTTATTATAAAAAGGTTCTTAGGTTATTTTTAAGGAGTTTTTGCCTAGTACATTGAGAACTCAATAACTAGAGAAAAAATTGTAAGATCATATTGGAGAGTCTTTGAGAACACTTGTGTTTGAATTTCATATTTAAGCTTGTGATTATTAGTGAAGTTGGATTCGCTTTTTCTTAATTCCATTGTTTAAGTGTTCAATTATGTTTTCTCAATCCATAATTCTTGCATCTACACAAAGCATGAGTAGCTAATCCACAACTAGGGTTGTGGAAACCATGAAGAACTAACAAAGTAAAATCATATAATTCACAATTCTTGAAATGTGTATGTGCATGTATTAATTAACTGTCTATGTTTTGCATGTTTTCTAATCGTGGCCACTATTAAAACCCGCCTAGTGTTACTGACTGGACCAAGGTAGTAATGAATAGTAAAAGAGATTAATTAACATGATTCGATTAATATGTTCTCTTCTAATCAACCAAACTAGGCCAAGAGGAGGTTGTATAGGGACTAATAGCTAAGGGTTAGTAATGCACACTATGGAGATGCACCAAGTTACATAGTAAAATTCATCTCTCACCTTTGACCAAAGGGCTTGGTGAACATAACTTACTGTCTTTCATTCTATACACTAGAAAAAGAATTAGGTTATTCGGTGATACTAGTTGGGGAATCATGGGGAACTCAATACCCTAGTTTCTCTCCATATTGAATTCTCTCTTGTGTTAGTTAGTTCATTGATTATTGCAAGAAACCTCCCCTTCAGGGAAGTAAGTCAGTTAACCATTCAAATTATGACATTGAATTCTCTTGAGTCTATGTATTCCCTGTGGGTTTGACCCTAACCTTTGTTAGGTTCTATTTTTTGACAGCGACCTCTTTATCCTCTAAAAATGAGGTGTAACTTGGGTGACATTAGGGGCATGATGATAGTGTTGATAGAACTTGATAGTCCCATGAATCTTATAAATTGGAGTCAAATGATCAGTCTAAATTGATAGTCCTCTTAAATTATTGTCAAAACCACTCGTGAAAGATATGATTGGGAATTTATTGGATGACTAACAGATCAAAAATCTTGATTATGACATAATTGATGAATTGATAGGAGTCCTTATGAGACTCATTGATTGGATTGATTGTGATTGATTATATTATGAGCCTTGAGTCTTGGGAGGAGTACGACCGCGAATTGAGTACGAGTAAGTCCCGCTTGAACTCAATAATTTTTTCATCATGCATAGGAGAGGATTGAAATGTTATGTCGGATGTTTCCCTATTTTTATTATCCTAAAATAATAGGACTTGATTTTATTGATGGTTATATGATTGGTTGATTTGTTCTTTACCCTGGAAATGTATTAAATAGACTAGTAACATGTCAGTTTCTTGCATGATCATTGGCTAATAAGTGGTCATTGTTGGACAAGGGACCTTGAGTACGAAGTGAAATATTGGGTATACTTGAAAGTGACGCCCACGAAAGGCGTAATGAGATTCCGGAAGAAGGGAAAGTTGAGTCCTTGATACATTGGTCCTTACCAGGTTGTGAAGAGAGTGGGAAATGTAGCTTAGGAGTTAGAGCTAACACCAGAGCTCGCAGCCATCCATCCGGTCTATCACATTTCTATGCTCAAAAAGTGTTTGGGAGATCCATCCTTGGTTGTGCCTATTGAAAACATTGAAGTGAAGGATAGTTTGAGTTATGAAGAGATCCCAGTCTAAATCCTTGATCGTCAGGTTCACAAGTTGAGAACCAAAGAGGTTGCATCTGTAAAAGTATTGTGGAGAAGTTGATCAAATGAAGAGGCTACATAGGAAGCTAAAGAGGATATGAAGGATAGATAGCCTCACCTATTGATGCCTTCTAATGATGAAATTGATGGTTATGATCCATTTCTATTTTTGAATTACTTTCCAATTGTTGAGTTGAGTTCTTATCACTGGGTTGATGCTCCTCTTAAGTCTATGTTTGAGTATGCATGTATTTAATTTTATTTGTTCCTAATTATGATACTAGAAGTAGTCTTTTAATTCTAAATATTGAGTTAAAATTGATTTCTAAAGTATGAGTATTCGAGTATCTGAGTATTTAAGTTTCTTCTTGATAGGTCTCCTAGTTGCTCATTGTTGACACCCAATTTTGACCGACCCTCAACTTATTTTGTGCATTTTTTATATATACATATTTAAATTGGTATTCTAACACTTTGCAAAATAAATAGGTCTATTTCACGCATTTAACGTGTTGCTCCCAAAAGGTGTTTTTAGTGCCATTTTATCTATTATTTACGAAAATAATAATAATAATAAATAAATAAATAAACAAAATATAGCAGTAATAATATTTTAATGTTATTTATTATTATTGCTACCATTGTTATTTTAATCCGCGTATCATATTAAAACGATAATTTTAATACGTGTTTCATGATAATTGTGGCGTGAGTTACGAATTCTATTACGCAAGCTTACAATTCAAAGTGTTATTTTTATTATTATTTAAATTTTATTCATATTTGTTCAAAACTTACTTCAATTTTAATCAAATCTTTGAAAATCCTTTTAAGTTTTTGATCAGTTTCCTTGAACTTATTTCAATTCTAGCCACTTATTTGTATTTTGCATTTTAAACCCAAAATAAGTTAATTTACGGCTCAATTTTAAATCTTTGACTAGTATTTAAATCCTGATTACCAATTTACGGCTTAATCTTAAGTTTTTACAATTTTGTGGCTACTTTTTAAACCCCGGTTATGTATTTCCTAAATCGGATCCGACCCGACCCACTTCCCTTTTATTTCAACACCCCCAAAAAAACCTATCTTTCATTTTCCATTTTTCCATCTCCCTCACCCTAGCGGCGTCGCTCCCCCGTCACCACCGGCAGCGGCGACCGAAAACCCTCTCTCCCATTTCTCCTCTCACACCAGTCACTGCTGCCACCCCCTCTCTCCACTGTCATCTCCCCTGGCAGTCGTGGCTGCCGTGACAGCCAACCACACCGACGACCTCCCTCTCCCTCGCGGCAGTCTCCTCTCTCCAAAACCCCTTGCTGCCAGCACCTCTCTCTCTTCCTTCCCCTCTGTCTTCCAGCCACCGCGATGGCCTCCAGCCACTAGAGCAACCCGCCACCAGCAGCTCCCCGCGCCACTCCCTAAATAGCTCCGGCGCTGCCCCTTTTCTCTCCCTCTCCCCGCTGCCGAAAACCCCAAGTGGCGCAACCCCATGTAGCAGCGGTGCGACCCCCTTGCAGCTGCCGACAGAAAATTCCTCTCCAGCAAAACTTCCATGCAACAATAAACTCCAGTCGGCAACTCCGAAATAGAATAAAATTGGTGAAAATGCTTGGGATTTTAGAGCATGCGAATTCGGTTTTGTTTGTTACATGTGATCCTTGTTCTTTTAAAAATTTGTAGATTTATCTGTCGAAACATTTAGATTATTATGTCTCTTGTTTTATTCAGTTGATGCTTTTTCCCTTAATTGTACATAATGTTCTACATCTGGGTTGAACTGCTACGAAAACCGCATCAATTTCTGCCTCTCTTTGTTATTCAAGTTTTGGATTTGTTAAATGATCAATTGCAAAGCACGAATATGAATTGATTTAGCTGTTTTTTACTACGTTATTGCTGGGATAATTTCTGACTCATTAAGTTTTGGTCTATGCCATAATCTTTTCTAGTTGTTATAACCCTTAATTAGGATGATTATTTCTCTTTCGAACATAATTTGCCTTTGCCAGGTTTGAATAATGATTGACATAATTTCTCCTAACTTATTTACTCTTGTGTTAATCAACCTTAATTAACTTCTACTTGCCTTATTTATATTTCATATTCCAATGCCTTATTTATATTTCATATTCGAATATTCTTACTCTTCTCCGTGCCCAATCATGACAATTTTGATTATTTTCTACTTATGGCATGATTTGCATATCAGAATCTCTATGATTCTGCTTTCTGTTAAAATTCAAATTTACTTACATATTTTTGGTAAATATTGACCAAGTAATAAGATTAATTTATAATTATATTATTTTATTTTATTTGATTACCTTATTTATGGCATGATTGGCATATCAGAATCTCTATAATTCTGCTTCCCGTTAAAATTAAAACATACTTGCATATTTTTGGTAAAATATTGACCTAGTAATAAGATTAGCTTATTTAGTATATTGTTTAAAATAATTAATTAATTTGCTTTCCTTTTATTGAATGATTTTCTCTACTATATAAACGATCACTCTTTTCTTTTGCAAGGGGGAGAGAGAAAAAAAAACAAAATAAAATTCTTTTTCTTCTTGCTTCAAAATTTTTGCTTCTTGAGCAGTATCTTCCAAAGAAAAGAGGTCTACTTGAATTTTTTTTTATTTGGACTTGCTTGGTAAGTGCTGATTCTTTTTTTCCCTCTTACTTTCTCGAGTTTTATTATATTTTTGGGTGCTGCTAGTAGTTCTTTCACAGTATTTCAGTCTCTATTTTCCTTAATCACGACGTAAAGAGTCGCCTCGGGGGAGGGGAGGAACATGGAGAACCTTTGAAGATTTTTATTATTTTTTCCTTACTGTTGTTGTATTTTATTTTCTGCCCTGTAACAAAAATAGTGAAATCGGGGTCTAACTTAAGGGGGGAGGGGAATTTATTTGCTAGCTGTTCTCTCTTCGTGTGTTTAGGCAATCGGATAACAACGTTAGGCAAATCTAGGTCGCGATTTTTTTTAATATAAACCAAGCATGCATAATCACTGGAGGTGTTATAAAAAAGAAGAAAAAGAGGGGTGGGGGCGAGATAAATTCAAGCATGTTTAATAATTGTTCTTTATTTGGCATATATATTATTGTTTTCTTTGTTCTTTGTTTCAAACATATTCAAAAGAGACGCAGTAGATATCATGCCTATAGGGTCTTTAATAAATATTTTTTTTGTGCGCTATTAGAAATCATGCCTATAGGATCTTAAATGAAATATTTTATTCTTTTTGTACGCTATTAGAAATCATGCCTATAGGACTTAATAAAAATGTTTTTCTATTCTCTTTACATTATTAGAAATCATGCTTATAGGACTTAACCAAAAATCCCTTTATAATATTTCTTTTTCTAGAAAACATGCCTTTAGGACTTCTAAATTAAAAAAAAGAAGAAATACTTTTATAATATTTCCTTTTCTGCATTATTAACAAACATGCCTTTAGGATTTTTACTTAAAAATGTCTTTCTCTTTTGCACCATTTAAAAATATGCCTATATGACCTTTAAAAATATTTTTTCACATTATTAGAAGCATGCCTATAGGATTTAATTTAACTCTAACTTAATTATCTTCTTTGGAATTTATGTTAAAAAATTAATGTTTTAAAGATTAAAGTTTTCACTTAAAATATTTCACTTAATATATGTGGTCTGCACTTAACATTTGCACTTAGCACGTCATCATGCTTTGTTTTGAGGCTATGTGAGACCTTATTTGCTAATTGTCGTCTTTAATGTTTCCTTTTTGTCACGCGATTCTAATAGGACACCTATAGTTTCTTGGTCTAGAACATTACCAAAAAAATAGAAAAGTCCAATGCCTTGTGGACATTAAGAGGGACGTTAGACAGTTTAGGACGCGTTAGACTTTTTCACTTATTAGAATCTCGCTTCCTAGGTTAATAAATAAATCAACTTAGGAGGGGGTAGGGGTAGATAGGACCCTCGGAAATGATGATCTATGCTTAACCCTTTAATAGAACGGAACCTTGATTTCTATCCTTGGGCTTGGTAAATAGCCAAGTGCGTCTGATCCGAGTAAACAATTAATTTGATTTCCTTTCGACCATTTATTTGTTAATTAATTGGTTATTTATTATTTTTCACTTAGAATCAAATTTAGGAAATTATATTAAAAAATAAGAGACCATTATTTGTAACCCCCACATAGAATGCGAGACACGGTCAGGACCCGCATTTGCGGACCTCGAAGGGTGCTTAACACCTTCCCTTTGAGGTAATTTGAGCCCTTACCCTCTCTCTCTGGTTAGTTTGGCCCTTTAGTTTAGAATGGTGTCCTAATGCACCTCAAATCATTAGGTAGCCACTCTCCTTCTTTCAAAATCCCAAAAGAGTCGTTGCCACGACATCGTCCAGGTTCTCGTCTTTTCGCGAGAGAAAATGGGGCGCGACACTCATCATTCGTGGACAAATGATATAAAGTGGGAGATATTGTGACTCCTTATAACTCTATTCTCATATGTATCTATGTCTCAAGCCTCATTCTTATGTGTGCAAAATGTATTAGGGTCATAACCGACCTCTAGTAGTTAGTCAAGTTCAAAACTTTCGTATGAATTGAGTTCGTAGTGTTAGATTATGCAAGGGTCAACATTAAATAATCATAACTCTTAGCACATAAAGAATTAGGTGGCCTAACCTACCAAATGAAAGCTCTTTGAATTAACTTTTCAACGCAACTGATTTCACCTCATTTGGAGTTTAGAGTCAAAAGTTATGGTCGTTTTACTAGAGACAGCTAGATGTAGATTTGTTCTATGAAACCCCAATATGGTAGGGGATTAAAGTACGAGTGGTCTGCTAACTCGTGGAAAAAGTCCTCAAAATCTACATTTGTTGTTACAGACTTTACAGACCCATCTACGAGTCCTAGAAACTTTTACGGGTCATAGATTGGGCTTGTGAAAGTAAACCAGAGACCCCAAATTTTCCCAAAAGTTTACAGAAAGGTCCCTACGGGCCATGGAACTTTCTATAGGGCTTAGATGGGCCCGTAGAGGACTTTTGACAGCTTTTTAAGAAAGGTTATTTTGGTCTTTTCCCACCCTTTCAAAGCCTAAAATGATGTTTTTATACCTAAATAAAGCCCTAAACATATCTGTTCAACCTTTTTACGCTAAATCACTATCCCAAACATAAAAGCAAGGTTTCAAGAGAGAAAAGGGCTAGGGTTTGAAGCAAAAACTTGAGAATTCTTTAAAGCTGATTCAAGGTTCAAAACTTCCAGGTATGTAAGGCTAACCAAAACATGGACTCTATTCTTCCATGTGTCCCATAACCTAGATTGATAGAGTTGTGAGTAAATTGAGTCTCTCACGCATATTTATTGAAGGTTTTTCTTAAAATCTAATGTATTTCTACATAATCTTGCATGAATTACCATTGTATTGATTTAGTTACTTGAATTAGATGATTTTACCTTACTACATAAACCCTAGCATGACTTCTTTGTAGTTTCACATAGTTCACCAAAATGAGCATGCATGAGCATAATTTGCGTCTAAAGAGTCTATGGAATCCCTTAGTTCTTTAACTCTACTTTTTTCTTGGAAGTTATGAGTTAGAATGATGCATGATAAAGTCCTTATGAGTCAAGAGACGAATCTTAAAATGATGTAACCAAAGAGTCGATAGTTCATTGATGAATTAAGTTGGCAAATGTCCAATGAGACTAGATGAATGAGTTAACCATAAGGTTGATGTCTTATGAGCATATTAATTCTTGGGAGAAGCATTGAGCAACATATTGAGTAAGAGTAAGTCCAACTCGAGCTCAATAACTATGTAGCTGGCAAGAGAGGATTGAACCATTAAATTAGATGTTTCATATTATTCTAAATGAGGACTTGATGTTACTGATTTTGGATCCACTAATGGGATGTCAAATATCCTGGCAAGGTATTGGATTGATGTGGCAATGACATCGCTTCGTTGTATCATCACTGGCTCATAAGTGATGGTTGTCGATTAAAGAAACTCCCAAGTATGCCTTGATAGTACTATGAGTGGATGGGACGTAGATGATAGATGAGTAATCATTGTCTAAATTGCATTCTTACTTTAGACTCTTGACATGATGATTGAGTTTCCTACTTCTTGAGTGGAGCTATTTGAGTTGATGTTATTTCTTACTTTACATGTTTCTTTCTGTCATTTTACATACTCGTACATATTATGTCGTGATGTCCATTTGGGCCTGCATCTTTTCATTATGTAGAGAAAGGTGCTAGTGGTCATCTACAAACACCCCGTCGAGGACTTAATTGCTTTCAGCTGATTGGTAATCCCTCCCTTACTTTCGGAGGACATTATGTTTCTTTTCTAGCTCTGATTTGAGACTTATTTTATTTTATTTTATTTTTTGAGGTATCCATGTGTTTGTCATTGGAATCATTTAGTCTGATGTTTAGAGGCTTCATAGAATAAACTATCGACTTGTGATTGGATGTTATTATTGACTAGTTTCTCTCACACTTGTGCTACTTAGTTGATGGATAGACTGTTTGGTCTTTGGCCTTTGATTTTCATTTTATCATTACCTTTCATTTACATATTTCTTATTCATTGATATTTTCTGCTATTAGAATGTGATTGAACGAGTACGATGTGGCCAAGTGGTTCTCTTGGGGGCAAGAAATAGTCTCTAAGTTCTGGCCACACCAAGGGTACCCTTCTAGCGCGTGACAAACTTGGTATCAGAGCCACTCTAGTGTCAGGCTTGTCGATTTGGGTTAGAGTTCAACTGAGTTTGGACATATACCGATGAGGCGAGGTAAACATCAGTGCTGAGTCTAGACGAATCCCATGCGATGAGGAAAACCTCAGCGAGGACGCTGAGTCCGTAGAGGGGTGTAACACCCATCTTGCGATAAGAAGTCCCACATCAGCAAAAACAAGTGAGATACTGGGTATATAAGAAAGGGAGTGCGCTAAAATCTGTGAGGCACCTTTTGGGGTGATGTCACGGCCCGTACTTAGGATCTAGGAGTGACATGGAGAATGGGGACCCGAGAGTCCCCAGACAAACCTCAAAGTATCCCAATTCACATCTTCAGTTCGGAAGCGTACTCAAATCATAAAAACATAAGTGTAAGGGATGGGAAAGTAGGACCCATGATATGGGGATATCATAGGGAAAGGGGATTAACATGGATTCATATAACACGTAGCACATAACGGCTAAGGGACATGTAAGTATGACGCATGCTATGGGGGAAATTTGGGATTTAGGATCTTTCACATCATATCATACCATCAAAGCATAAGACACATAACCAAAACAGATAACACTATTCAATGGGTAACCAAGCCATAACATAATCTCCAACATAACACGTAGCATATAAACGTAAAGGAGTTTATAAGATGTCCAACAATGCCTCTAGTCATAGGATTGGATGGGGGCTAAGACATACCTAGGGTTCCCTTCTCAATTATAAATAACGTAACAAAAACACCATATGTAGAGGATAGGTGGCTTTTCCTTGGAAGATAGGACTCACCACAACAAGAAAACTTGAGATCCGAGCTAAACGTTATGCGGTGGATAGATGAACTCCTCTGTACCTACATGGTGAGATCATGTAGGCAAAAGTATGCCTTAGTACGTTTGAATGTACTAGGTATGCGGGCATACGATGTGTATGACTTACCAAACCTGCATTCAATGTTAGAGGA
This sequence comes from Solanum rostratum, assembly GCA_029948455.1. NCBI lineage: Eukaryota > Viridiplantae > Streptophyta > Magnoliopsida > Solanales > Solanaceae > Solanum > Solanum rostratum. Next base: position 43,425,327 of record CM057055.1, on the reverse strand, counting down.
AAAGGGCACATAACATAGAAAGAAAGTCATATATCTAAAGAAGAGTAATATACAATATGTTGTGAAGTCCATTATGCATGAAATGGCATAATGCTCATATATAGTGGGGATGCACTATAACCGACAAACCGAACTCATGTGAACTATTACATGAATTAGTCCGAGAAAGACCTCCCATTGGTAGGAGAAGATTACTTGCCAAAGGTAATCTATATCACACCTTACGACCTCGTCTTTTCGGTGGATGGTCACCTTCCTTGCAACCATAACTTTTCAGAAGGATTTTCATTATCATTTCATTTCATATCGTATCATATCATATCAACAAATGAAACCATTCTTTACAAACTTGTCTTTTCGGTAATGACTTCCATTTCTATGTTTACACATAGTTCGAGGAAAAGAAAAGGACCCTTAGAGATAGCCTTGACGCACCCAATCCACGGTGCTAAGTCAAAATATCCAATGAGAATACTTATGCATATACATGCTTTCAAAAGATACAAGTCATTTCAAATCCATTCAATGCACATTTATGCTCAAAAGCCAAACCATAATTCATAATTATGATACTTATGCATAGGAATAGCTCATGCTCATGACGATATGGTGCAAGTACACAAAATGCTAAAAGAGAGATTAAAAATAGACATTTATGTGATCACATTCTTGTCATAATTAATACCTTATAAAAATCATATCATAAAACATAATTGGGCTTAACCCACTTCATAATTTTCATAAAATACAATGTTCATGAATGCATATGCCATGAATGATGTAGGATTCACAGGGGTAATTGAGATTCAATCTAAAGTAAACAATATAATATGAAATTGAAGTAACTCCACAGTTAAATCCATATTTAAATCATAATATAGATCATCCATGCACAAAACAAGTTTTAAAGGGGACATGCACCTTCATAACTTCATAGTCTCAATGCAAACCCTCATATTAAGGCTTAAAGTAACTTGAAATCATAAATAAAGTATAGACCATACATAAATTTAATTTATTAAACAATAATTCTAAAGACCCATATTTTAAGTAAGCAAAATCCCATAAAAATCAATTGAAAAGAGTTTGGGTCTTCTTAGTTGAAAGAGACCAAAAATCAATCCCACATACCTTGATTGGGAAGAGGAATTTGAGAAGAATTTATCTTGAAGTTAAAACCCCAATTGAACCCTAGCTTGAATCTTGAAGGTAAAACTTGGAGAGAATTTTGAGAGTCTAATTCTAGAAACTAAACGTTAGTCTTAAATGAGGGTTTAAAATTAGTGTAGGAGAAGTTAGGAATGTAATAGGGGCTTAAAAGGTCTTAAAAGCCTTGGGGATGGGTCAAAATATAAAAAACGCCTCAATAAAATGGCCCTTTAAATTTTAAACAGAACTCGACATGATTGGCTTCACGGGTCGTGAAACTCTTCACGGTTCGTGAAGGCTCCCATCTAGCCCAGACAGATTCTATGAAAAAGAGCATAACGTTTTGCTCCGAACTCGAAATGAGGTGAAACTAGATGCGTTGGAAAGATAATTCAAAGAGATTCAATGTGATGGGTCGTTGGCCACCTAGTTCTTTTTGTGCTAAGAGACATGACCATTTAAAGTTGACCCTTCTATCGGTACTTGTGAAAAACTTAGCCAATGGAATTCCTTAGAACTTGACTTGATATAGGAGACCCATTATGGCCTTAAACAACATAAATAAGTTTGAATTGAAGGCTTAAAAGTCAACTTAGCTTGAGATTGAATATCCAATAATTAGAACTTTCCAACAAAGTCACCTTCACGGGAGGCTACACGGTCGTGTAGTGTCACACAGGTCGTGACACTGCCCGTACCAATCTCCTTAGAAAAATTCCAAGACCAAGTCACGAGACGGTGACTCCATACTTAGAAAAATTTCTCTCAGGAAGCCTTACGGGTGGCCACATGGGCTATGACACCCCACACAAGCCGTGAGCTTGGCCGTGTGACTATACTTGATGCCAAAATTGTGGGATTTCAAGCCAAGACCACCACACGGCCAACCACTTGGTCCGTGAAGAGTTACACGGACCTTGAGCGATCCAAGTATGGTGTGCCTTAGTTTAAAACACCACGTTTAAGGGTAAAAAATCCTTCAAAGGCCAAGGGCCACTCCATGGAGGCTTCTTACGGGCTATGTGACCTCAAACGGTCCGTGAGGGCTCCCATGAAGCATCACCTTCATCCAAAACTTTTCCAGATCCAAATTTCTATGCTCCATTGAGGTCGTACAGAGTCTGGGTCATTACATCATCTCCCCCTTCGAAACATTCATCTCGGAATGTCCAAGAACAAGGCTTGAAAGGCTTGAGTTAGATCATGAAACTTTCAAACATAAGATGAAATATATAGCTCACCACTTCAAAATCATAAAGTCATTAAAACCCATGTTGAAGCATATTAAAATCATTCAAAACATCATAAAAATCTTTTTAATGCACATATATGCATGTCATATCATGAGACTTAAGAATGAAAGAGTTAGGACCACTTTAGAATAGGAAGAACCTAATACCTTAGGCTTGAGTAGATTGGAAAAGATGGGGATATTTCTTCATCATGTCCAAATCCACCTCCCATGTAGCACTCTCCACGTGTTGATTTCTCCAAAGTACCTTCATCGAAGCTATATCCTTGTTACGAAGCCGCTTCACTTGTCTATCGAAAATCCCCACCGAGACTTCCTCATTAGATAAGTTTTCCCTAACCTCAACACCTTCCAAAGGCAGAATAGTGCTAGGATCACCAACTAACTTCCTCAACATAGATATATGGAAGACCGAGTAAATGGAAGCCAAGTCCGGAGGCAACTCCAACATACAAGCCATGTTCCAAATCCGCTCAACAAACTCATAAAGGCCAACATATCGGGGGACTTAGCTTTCCCTTCTTAGCAAATGCATCACACCCTTTATAGGTGAAACCTTCACATACACCCAATAACCAATATGAAATTCAAGATCCCTCCTCCTAACATCTGAATAGGAGTTTTGGCGACTTTGGGCTGTCTTCAACCTCTCCCTAATCAATTTCACCTTCTTTATAGTCTCCAACACTAATTCCGGGCCAATCAATGCCACTTCCCCCAACTCAAACTACCCCACCGGTAACCCACACCTCCTCCCATACAAGGCCTCAAACAATTCCACACAAATGCTGGCATGAAAGATATTATTATAGGCTAACTCAATGAGTGGGAAGTGGTCATCCCAATTACCCTTGAAATCCAACACATAAGCCCTCAACATATCCTCCAAGGTTTGAATTGTCCTCTCAACTTGCCCATTGATTTGAGGATGAATAGCGGTGTTCAATTTAATCTTAGTACCAAGTCCCTTTTGAAACGACCTCCAAAAGTAAAAAGTGAATTGGGTGCCACGGTCTGATATGATGGACCTAGGTACACCATGAAACCTCACCAACTCTTAGATGTATAATCTTGCATAATCTTTAGCACCAAAAGTCATCTTGATCGGTAGAAAGTGAGCCGACTTGGTCATCCGATCAACGATAACCCAAATGCAGTCAAATTGTCCTTGGGTCCAAGGTAAACTAACCACAAAGTCTATGTTCACATCTTCCTACTTCCAAGTGGGGATCTCAATGTCTTGAGCCAAACCACCGGGCCTTTAGTGCTCTACCTTCACTTGTTGACAACTTGGACATTCAGATACAAACATGGCTATGTCCTTCTTCATACCATGCCACCAATACACCTCCTTTAAATCCCGATACGTCTTAGTAGATCCCAGATGAATAGAATAATGAGAATTGTGAGCTTCACTCATGATCACCTTTGTGTGACAATCCACATCCTGAATACATAATCGGTCTTCGTACTGAAGTACACCATCTCCCCCTTGGGGGAACACCTCAATATCATTTTAGGCAAACAATTTCTTCAATTCAACCAGTGATGGATCTAAATCTTGCTTAGCTTTCACATCGAGAACCACTGAATATTTGGCCTTATTTTGAACATGAATACCACCATCGTTAGAGTCGACTAACCTAACACCTAACCTAGCCAATCGGTGAACATCCTTAGTCAACTCTCTCTTCTCCTCCCTAACATGAGCCATACTCTCCATAAATAGCCTACTAAAAGCATCGACTACAACATTGGCCTTACTGAGGTGATATTAAACACTCATATCGTAGTCCTTTAGAAGTTCCAACCATCTTCTTTGCCTCAAGTTGAGATCCCTTTGAGTGAATATGTATTGCAAACTCTTGTTATCATTGAAAATATCCACATGTACCCCATACAAGTAGTGCCTCGAAATCGTAAAGGCAAAAACCACTGCTTCTAACTCAAGATCATGCGTCAGGTAATTACGCTCATACACCTTTAATTGCCGTGATGCATATGCTATTACCTTACCATGTTGCATAAGTATGCCACCCAACCCAATCCGTGAGGCATCACAATACACAATAAATCCCTCCAAGCCATTAGGTAAAGTCAAGACAAGTGCCGATGTAAGCTGATCCTTCAATGTTTGAAAACTCTTTTCACATTTATCTAAGCACACAAACTTAACCTTCTTTTGGGTCAATCTAGTCAATGGAGACGCTATACATGAGAAACCTTCAATGAACCTCCTATTATAGCCGGCCAACCCCAGAAAACTTCAAATATCCGAAGGAGTTAGTGGTCTAGGCCAATTCTTCATGGCCTCGGTCTTCTTCAGATCAACCTTAATACCACCACCAGATACCACATGACCGAGAAAGGCTACTTCACCCAACCAAAATTCACACTTGCTAAACTTGGCATACAACTTCTTTTTTCTCAAGGTTTGTAGAACCAACATCAAATGATCACCATGTTCCTGCGCACTTGGGGAGTAGATGAGAATGCCATCAATGAAGATAACCAAAAAATTGTCAAGGAATGGCTTGAACCCCCAATTCATATGATCCATGAACTGGCTGGAGCATTAGTTAAGTCGAGCGACATCACCATTAACTCAAAGTGCCCATACCTTGTTCGAAAAGCCATCTTGGGAATTTCACAATCTCTAACCTTAACTGATGATTCCCAAAACGGAGGTCAATCTTTGATTAGTGGGTAGCCCCTTGAAGTTGGTCGAACAATCATTGATCTTGTGAAACAAATACTTATTTTTCATGGTCACCTTATTCAATTTCCTATAATCAATACACATACGAGGAGATCCATCTTTCTTCCTTACAAATAACACCCGAGCACCCTATGGGGATATACTTGGCCTAATGAAGCCCTTCTCCAACAAGTCTTTCTACTAATCCTTCAACTCTTTCAACTCAGCCAATTCTATATGATAGGGAGGAATAGAGATAGGTTGAGTATCCGAGAGATGATCTATGCCAAGTTCTACTTCCCTTTCGAGAGGAATACCGAGCAAGTCTTTGGGAAACACGTTCGGAAACTCATTCACCACTGAAACGGATTCAAGGGTATGTGATTCGAACTCTTCATCCTTGACCCTCATAATATGATAAATGCACCCCTTGGAGACCATCTTCTAGGCCTTGAGGTAGGAAACACACCGACCCTTAATAGAAGAGTTACTACCCTTCCATTCCAACACTAACTCATCGGGAGGTTGGAACTTGACCTCCCGGGTTCTACAATCTATAGAAGCATATGATGCATGTAACCAATCCATCTACAAAATTACGTCAAAATCAAACATCTCAAGTTCCACAAGATCATAGGAGAAGACTTTGTGCAATACCGAAATAGGATAAGCACGATAAACCCTATGTGAAAGAACAGATTCACCCACGGAAGTATAAACTGAGAAAGGATCCTTCAAAATTTTGGGACTCAAACCAAACTTAACAGCCAACAGAGGATTCATAAAATACAAATTCTCTCCCAGGTTATGCATAACATAAGCATCAAAATCAAAGACTTTTAACATACTAGTCACAACATCAAGAGCCTCCTCAACCTCCAGGCATACGTGAAGAGCATAGAACCTGTTGTTCCTCGGGTTGTGGAGCTCCTTTCTTGCCTTGCTCGCCTTAAGAACCTGACCTAGAACTCTCTGAGCATTCTTGGGACAGTCAGCGACCTTATGGTTCTTGTCACCATACCCAAAGTATGCACCCAACTCTTTCTAACAAGTACCAATATGACTCCTCCCATACTTGTCACACCGAGGATACCCCTGATCACTACTAACTGATGTCCTAGGAGGAGGAACTCTAGCATTAGCAGCCCTGGCACTAGAACCTTGGCCCTGTTGGAAGCGACCAAAACCATCACCTCTAGAACTTAAGAATCTATAATCAAAATGGTTCCTCTTAGGATCATGTACTCTCCTCTTCTTGAGTTTTTTCCCTTCGATCTGCTTAGTATATACCATGAGTCTAGAAATATCTATATCCCATATGAGCATGGCGGTACAACATTCTTTCACAAGTGAGTCAGAGATACCCAAAATAAACTTGTGCGTCCTTGCACGAGGATCAACCATAAATGTCAGTGCATACTTGGAGAGCTTAGTGAACTTAAGGGCATAGTCCCTCACATTCATACCCCCTTTCGTAAGGTTGATAAATTCAGTCATCTTGGCCTCCCGAAGCTCGAGTAGAAAGAAACGATCTAAGAAGGCAAGCTTGAACTCCTCCCAATTGACAACATTACTACAAACCCTCTCCATAGACCAATGGGTGTACCACACCTGAGCCACATTTCTTAATGTATTGGGAACAAATTCATCTTTCCCCTCGTAAGTGACACCCATGATATTCAACACCTTGCTGAGCTCATCAATGAGCTCCTTAGCATCCTCATCGGCCTTTGACCCATAAAACCTAAGAGGATTCATCTTGGTGAAATCCCTCATGCTAGAAGCCTTATTGGATCCTGTGGAAGATTAGCCTGCCTAGTCTAAGATACCACCACCTGGGCAAGCAAACCAAAGGCCATACGGAATTCACCATTAGAGATAGGCTCATCCATAGGCCCTTGAGTAGCTTGACCCTCATTAGTCGGTGCCAGTCTTTGTAGGTAGGGTCTTCCTTGAGACATCTTCTAAAATGGAGCAAAGAAACCATCAAGATAAGAACACTAAATACACAAACCATAGCATGACATACGACACAAAAGAAGTGAGACAATTCCAAGAATGCCTTCATAGCCTCCCACTCATAGGCATGATGCACTTCATACCCATGAATAGGACTCTACTTGACGTGGCATGTTGGACTTCGAGGATCATTTACAAACCAAGTGCTTTAATATCATCTCTGTCATGACACAAACCTAAGGTCTAGGACTTACATGGCGAATGGGGACCCGAGCATCCCCAAACCAGCATCGAAGTATCCCAATTCACATAATCGGTTCAAAAGCGTACTCAAATGATAAACACATAATTCTAAGGGACGGGAAAGTAGGACTCACGTTATGAGGATATCATATGGAAAGAGGATTAACATTGATTCACATAACACGTAGCACATAAGACTAAGGGACGGGTAAGTATGACTTACGCTATGGGGGCAATTCGGGACATAGGATCTTTCGCATCATATCATACTATCAAGTCATAAGACTCATCACAAAAACACATAACAATATTCAATAGGTTACCAAGACATAACATAATCTCCAACATAGCACTTACCATATAAATGTAAAAGAGTTTACAAGATGTCCAATAATGCCTTTACTCATAAATAGGACGAAGGCCAAGACATACCTGGGCTCCCCCTTCAATTATAAATAAACTACCAAAAAACCATAGGTAAAGGATAGGTGGCTTATCCTTGGAAGATAGGACTTACCACAACAAGCAATCTTGAGATCTGAGCTAAACATCGTGCGATAGATAGATAATGTCCTCAGTCCTAACATGGTGAGATCATGTAGGCAAAAGTATGCGTTAGTACATTTGAATGTACTAAGTATGGGGGCATAAGATGTGTATGACTTACCAAACCTGCATCCAATATTAGATGACAAGGGCACATAACATAGAAACAGAGTCATATATCCAAAGAAGAGTAGTATACAATATGCCGTGAAGTCCATGATGCATGAAATGCCATAATGCTCATATATAATGGGGGTGGACTATAATGAAAAATCAAACTCATGTGAGCTATTACATGACTTAGTCCGATAAAGACCTCCCATCAGTAAGAGAAGATTACTTGCCAAAGGTAATCTACATCACACCTTACGACCTCGTCTTTTCAGTGGATGGTCACCTTCCTTATGACCACGCCTTTTCAAAAGAATTTTCACTGTCATTTCATATCATATCAAATCAATAAATGGAACCATTCCTTACGACCTGGTGTTTTCAGTAATGGCTTTCATTTATGTTGGCACATTGTTTGAGGAAAGGTAGAGGACCCTTGGGGATAGCCTCGATGCCTCCAATCCATTGATGCTATGTCAAAATATCCCACGAGAATACTTATACACATACATGCTTTCAAGAGATACAATAGTCATTTCAAATTCGTTCAATGCATATTTAGGCTCAAAAGCCAAACCATAATTCATAATCATGATACTTATGCAAAAGAATAGCTCATGATCATGTCGATATGGTACAAGCACCCAATATACTCAAATAGCCATTAACAATAGACATTTATGTGATCACATTCTTTTCATAACCAATACCTTATCAAAATCATATCATAAAACATAATTGGGCTTAACCCACTTCATGATTTCCATAAAATCCAATGTTCATGAATGCATATGCCAAGAATAATATGGGATTAGCATGGTAAAATGAGATTCAATCTAAAATAAACAATATAATATGAAATTGAAGTTAATGCATAGTTAAATCCATGTTTAAATCATAATATAAAGATAACCCATGCACAAAACAAGTTTTAAAGGGGATGTGCACCTTCATAACTTCATAATCTCAATGCAAACCATCATATTAGGGCTTAAAGTAGCTTAAAATCATAAATAAAGTACAACCCATGCATCAATTGAATTCATTAAACAATAATTCTCAAAACCAGTATTTAAAGTTAGCAAAATCCCATGAAAATCAATTGAAAAGAATTTGGTCTTCTTGGTTGAAAGGGACCAAGAATAAATCCCACATACCTTGCTTAATAAGAGACAGTTGAGAAGAATTTAGCTTGAAGTTAAAACCCCAATTGAGCCCTAGCTTGAATCTTGAAGGTGAGACTTGGAGAGAATTTTGAGAGTCTAATTCTAGAAACTACGCGTTAGTCTTAAGTAAGGGTTTAAAATTAGTGTAGGAGATGTTTAGGAATGCAAAAAGGTTTAAAAGGTTTTAAAACCCTTGGGATGGGTCAAAATATCAACAACACCTCAATAAAATGGCTCTTTAACTTTTAAACTGAACTTGACACGGTTGGCTTTACGGGTCGTGAAGCTCTTCACGGTCTGTGAAGGCTCCCCTGTTAGCCAAGACAAATTCTACAAAAAAGGGCAGAACTTATTGATTTAAACTTGGAATGAGGTTAAACCAGATGCGTTAAAAAGATAATTCAAAGAGCTTCATCTGATAGGTTGTGGGCACCTAGTTTCTTTTGCACTAAGAGATATGACCATTTAAAGTTGACCCTTCTATTGGTACTTGTGAAACATTTAGCCACTAGAATTTCTTTGAAATTGACATGATGTAGGAGACCCATGATGTCCTTAAATAACATAAACAAACTTGAATTGAAGGCTTAAAAGTGAACTTAGCTTCATCTTGAATATCCCATACTTAGAATTTTGCAACGAAGTCACCTTCACGGGAGGCTACGTGGGCTGAGTAGTGTCATGTGGGACGTGAAACTGCCTGTACCCCTCTCCTTAGAAAAATTCCAAGATCAAGTTATGAGATGGTAAATCGATACTTAGAAAAATTTCACTCCGAAAGCCTTACGGGTGGCCACACACGCCGTGACACCCCACACGAGCCGTGAGCTTAGCCGTGTGACCGTACTTTGTCCCATAATTGTAGGATTTCAAGCCAAGGCCACCACATGGCCCACCACACGGTCCATGAAGTGTTACACGGACTGTGAGGGGTCCAAGTATGGTGTGTCTTAGTTTAAAACACCACGTTTAAGGGCCAAACATCCTCCAAAGGCCATGGGCCACTCTATGGAGGCTTCACACAAGTCGTGTAACCTCAAACGGTCCGTGAGGGCTCCCATGAAGCGTCACCTTGTCCAAAACTTTTCCTGAACCAAACTTCCATGCTCCATTGAGGTTGTACGAAGTCTAGGTCATTACAAGTGAGCCCAAAGGGACAAATTTGTGATGGGCTAGGTCCAAGAGCGACTAATGCTTCACAATGTTGGACCAGGTTGTTACACTGTATCATCTTATGATGTAGAGATAGGTACTAGAAATAATCAACAGACGTTTCATTGAGGATCTATTCGTATCAAGTGATGGGTTAGACCTCTTCACTTTTAGAGGATTCCACATCATCATCATCTAACTATTAGAATTTAAATTTTTGCTTTATTTTAATTTGAGGAACCCATGAACCTGTCATTGGCTCAATTTAGACAGATGGTTAGAGTCTTCATGGACTAGATTGTCAAATTGTGATTAATATTGCTGTTGACTAGTTTCTTTCATAATAATCTTATAAAGTTGATTTGATAAATTGGGTTACCCTTTAGTTTTGATTGAATTATTTATTTCTTAAGTTATCTTTTGATGGTTAAATTTTCCGCTGTTAGATTGTGAATGAACAAAATGAGGTTGAGTCGCTCTCTTGGGGACTAGCAATAGTCTTTGAGTGTCGATCATGCCAATGGTACCCTTCCGGTGCATGACATGTGAGGTGTTCACTAATCATCATAGTCTATAACATGTATTTAATTTGAAATACCGGATTCTAAGACAACGAAGGCGGGTGGAATCTTTTTAAAGATATGATGTCACTATCCAATGTTACACAAATAAGGCCAATATGGTGGCAGATGCATTGAGTCAAAAACTAGTGAGTAGAGGTAGTCTAGCATATTTGGAGGTGTCTAAGAAAATTTTGGCTAAGGATATTCAGGCGTTGTAGAATAAATTCATTAAAACGACATCTCAAAGAAGGGTAGGGTGTTAGCTAGTAATGAACTAACCCACTTTCATTGAAGAGATCAAGTCCAAGCAATTTGAGAATAAGGAATTGAATGAGATTAGAAGAAAGACCGTGTTTTAGAAGGCACAAGATGTAGCTCTTGATACATGTGGAGTGCTCAATTTTAGAAGAAGAATTTGTGTTTCTTGAGTAGATGGCATAACTGAAAGAATATTGTCAGAGGCTCATGATTTTTGGTACTTTATTCATTTGAGTGTGACCAAGATGTATCATCATTTGAGATGACTGTATTAGTGGCCTAGTATGAAAAAGGATATCACTGAATTTGTGGCTAAGTGCCAAATTTGTCCCTAAGTCAAATATGAGAACGAAAGGGCAGCAAACTTACTTCAAAGGATGTTTGTTCCAGAATGGAAGTGGGAAAGGGTATCATGGATTTAGTAAAAGGCCTTCCTAAAACCTTGGGAAAGTTTTATTCTTTTTAGGTTGGCTGTCAAAGTCAGCCCATTTCATTTCGATTAAAGTGGATTATAATGCTCAACAGTTGTCAAAGCTCTATGTCAAAGAAATAATGAGATGGTAGTGGCTTCCCCTTTCGATCATCACATATTGTTGTGCACTAAATTATGTCTATGTTTTTGTGAAAGTTGCATGAGGAGTGAGACACACAACTTACTTCCAGTACTGCTTTTAATCCAAAAACTAATGGACAATCAGAGAGAACTATTTATGTCTTAGAAGACATGTGTGATTATATGTGATCGACTTTGGAGGTCATTGGGATACATTTGTGTTGTTGTATGAATTCTCTTGCAATAATAACTATCACTCCAGCATTGATATGACATCATATGAAACTCTTTATGGGATAGGGTGTAGATCACCCATATGGTGGTTTAAGGCTAGAGATGTGAAACCTTTGTGGGTTGATTCAGTGAAGGATTCTCAAGATGAGGGAAAATACATCTAAGCTAAGCTTCTAGCATCCCATATTCGATAGAAGAAATAAGCATATCTCAAGGTTAGTGATATGACATTTTAGGATGGTAAGCAGATTCTTTCAAAAGTATCCCCCATGAATGGTATTATGAGGTTTGGCAATAAGGGCAAGCTCAACCCTCATTATATTGGCCTATTTGAGATCTTTTTTATCGCATAGAGCCAGTGGACTATAAGTTGGCTTTACCACCTAGCTTGTCTAGAGTTTATCCTATATACCACGTGTCTATGTTGAAGAGGTACCATGAGGATGGAGATTGTATTATTAAATAAGATTTGGTGTTATTAGAAAAGAACCTTCAATATGAGAAAGAGCTAGTTTTCCATCCTTGAACATGATGTCTAAAAGTTGAAGTCCAAGGAGATTAACTTTGTGAAAGTTCAGTGGAAGCATTGTCCAGTTGAGGCAATGACTTGAGAGATCAAGAAAGATATCTGAGACAAGTATCCCTATTTGTTCAATGAGCCGAGTACCACTTTGTTGTCACCTTACCCTAGATTTTCATATTTGATTACTTGGGAATGAGCAATGGGTAAATTAATATCTATTATAATGACCTGACCTCATCATTATAGGAAGGTCAACAGAGAAGGAAATTAGTCCAGAAAACCTCTGACTAATGACTTGTGAGTTTTTTCAGTCTAGTCTAGACTTGGGTGAAATCTGAGTTAGATGGGGTTTGTGGTAATTCAATAATGTATTGGGTATTAATTTTTGAGTTTGATCCTTTGATTTGATAGCTAAGACAATAAATAGCCTATAAAACTTTAGCAAACTGAACTCAAGCGAGTAGAAGTCCCGAAATTGATCTTGTCACAAAGGATAAGTTATTAAATGTCATGATTCAAGGGTGTGTGCGAAATGGGGACTTAGGATGTGAGTTACGAAGTTTTTATCTTCATGCAACCTACCACGACAGACAAGATCCCACTATGGCAGTGCTACCATGTTGGGATAAGTGGTCACCATGGCGGAACAACCACAAATTTAAGTATGAAAAGTTTTAAAATTCATTTTTACTTCTTTCACTTCATTCTTGAGAGACCAGCAACGACTTAGAGCTTATTTTCTTCAATTTTCTACCATTTCAATGTTAAAGGTAAGATAATAATTCCTCTAAGTCGTTAATTGATTTTTAGACTTTAGAATCTAGGAGAATTCTCATGTGAGAAGATCTTTCCCTACAACTAATGGTGGAACAAAGGCCCTAGATAGGGGAATAATCATAACAAGTAGTCAAGGAATAGTATTATGATATAATTTGGGTAATTAGGCAATTGCTTGTTAATTGTTACCTTTTTTATTGTTTATAGGCCAAGAACAAGACAAAGTATTGGATAAGGGGAAAGCTCCTATCCTTTGAAAGGTTCCGAGGCTTATTGCGAGTTTGATGATGGTTGTTGATTCCTATTTGTGCTATATATGAGTGTTAACTATGTGATAATATTACTTAAACGTATTTGAATAGATAATGATGGAATAAACCTAGTAAGTGACTACTCATGATCAAATTGCATTTGATGAACCTATTACTTAAACATGGCAAGGTGTGAATTAGTCATTGTCACGTGATTGTGACTGTGATTGTGATTTTTATTATAAATGTATTTGAGGATCGAGTATCACACTTCGGCACATTATTGGATCAAGTTCCATATTCAGACACTTTATTGGATCAGATTTCATGTTCCAGCACATTTATTATTGTTGGATAGGCTGTCACGTTTCAAACGCTAACTATTAAATCGGGTATCATGCTGACACACTAACTATTAGACCGGTGTCATGCTGACATACTAACAGTATGAGTATGGGTCCCATGAGAAGATTATTATTGATTATTGCATTGAGACTTAGTAATTGAGCAACTATTATATTGAACATGAATTGTGATATTTTACTCTTTCTGTATATGTGTAGTTTACTATATCATAATTGCTTGTTATTGTTAGGATATACTATTAACCATGCGTTTAGATATAGTATTATTTATTGAAAAATTGTTTATTTATTTATTCAATTCAATAAAGTGTTATGAAATAGATCAATTTATCATATACGTGTCCTCAACTTATGTAGTAGATGGTTTGGTATATAGAGTTTAATCTTATGCACATAATATCAAACCATCGCTGCTTATAAGTTAAAATTATAGTTCACAATCCAGATGGAAATTTGGACAAACCATCGGAAGATTGTAACACGAGATTATATGTAATTTATCTTGATTATGAGAAGGTATGATTGGAACTTCTCATGCTAGTACATTTTGTATGTATTGAACGCAAGTAGAGATAGATGTTTTGGATTGATTGATAAAAAACATGTTCTCTAAACTATTAAATGTACTTATATTCTTAATCTTGATATGACGATTATGAGCTGTATATATTACTTGTCATTTGATTTTATTAAAAGGTGAGATTCTGAAATGAGGCAATACACCTGGTAAGTTGGATAATAATAATAATATATATTGGTGAAAGAATTAGTTAGTTGATGGATTCCATGTATCAATATAGAGATTGATGATGCACCTTTTTATGACAAGCTTATAAGTTTTCATGTGCAAACCCGCCCGATAAATTTATGAATTTGGCGCATGAAATAAGTTTAGTATTGCTCTAAAGGAAATTAATCATTAAATTAAATTCGTTAGTAATTTAATTTATTGATTAGCATCTGTAATCTTAACATGGGAAATTATATAAGTGTTTAATGGGAAATTTTTAAATATAAATGGAGGAGTGCAATTACGAATTTTTAGTAGAATAATTTGTAATTTATTATCGTAAGAATAATTAGATTAAAAAAAATTATTTCCGTAATAGGAAGCCTCAGTAATAAATTTTGTGGTCCCTATAGTGCCCATGTTTAACTAGAATTCAGAATCCTATTTCTAATAAAAGAAGGTTTCTTGTATTTCAAGAAAAGGGATTTTCCTTCTTCCTTTTTGATTTGGAAAGGTCCTCTATAAATAGGGGTTCTCCTAACCTAGAAAATCCACTAGTGAGAAAAAGAAAAAGAATTGGTATTCTATTTAATATTTGCCTACCCAAGTATTGAGAGAGTTCGGTTGTTAACTTGGGATCACTGTAGAAGATCATGAATCTTGAGTGTGGTTTGCTTCAAGACATCTACACAAGCTTCAAGAGGTATTTCTTGAATTAATTTTTTGTTTACCTTTTGTGTGATATATATTTGTGATTGTTATCTATTATTCATGTAAGCTATAAGACCTTGGAATGCTTCTGTTGTGTAATTTTTTGTCACGCACAATAAAATTACAAAAACACCCCTAGAGTGGGGGTATGTGTGTAATGCATATTCCGATGCTCATATAGCAAATCTGAGGCTGGATTTGTGATCAGTATGAAAAATTGAGTGGGAAAATGATCTCGATAAATTTTTATAGCGATCGAGTCAAAAGATAATTTTTTGATCCAAAACGAAAACAGTGGAGGTGCGTGATAGAGGCGCGCCACGCACCTGTCGTGGAGAGACACTTGCATTTTTTCAAAATTTTTCGACGGGATGGAGAAAACTCATTCAAAAACTATTTTTTGAAAATACACTATTCGCGACCAGTCCGCGTCGCGGACTATGTCTTTTCCGAGTTAAAAATTTCTAAATCATTATGAGGGGCATTCCGGTCAATTATCCACCCCTCCTAAACTCTAACACACGATCTAATAAGGTCATTTCGACGAGAAAAGGGTCAAAAACCGACATTCTAAGTCCTCTTCCATAATCTAACAAGGCTAGGGCTTGAGGAGAGAAGAGAAGAGCTTGAGTCGAGATATTCGAGAAGAGTTCCTTGACGTACTTGGTTGAAAGTTGCATTTCAGGTATGTAAGGCTAAACTAAAATATGGGATTGTTCTCTCATGTGCCCCATAGAGGTCATAGATGAGTTGATGATTGAATGCATGAATTTTTGAAGGTTTTTCTTGAAAAATTGATTTGAAATGGCATGTTTTCCATGTTGATGATCATCATATTAATTGTTTTCTTGAATTGAATATTTTTCATGCGAACTTGCATAACCCTACATGACTATCCTGAAAAGCATGCATAACCAACTTAAGAATCGAG
The DNA here is from genome assembly GCA_029948455.1 of Solanum rostratum. Lineage (NCBI taxonomy): Eukaryota > Viridiplantae > Streptophyta > Magnoliopsida > Solanales > Solanaceae > Solanum > Solanum rostratum. The sequence continues at coordinate 43,409,155 of CM057055.1, read as the reverse complement.
TCTAGAGCCTCGAGTTGAGATTGTTGATTGTGATGATGCGTTGATGAAATTTTGATTATTCTATAAGTCCACATAAATGAATTCTACCGATGTGTCTATTCACTTGTCTCTTAATGATTGTTAAATAGTCTTAAGTCTTTGATGTAATGCTTGATGATAGGATTAAAGTCCCTATGAGATGTTTGATGATAGGGTTAAAGTCCCTATGAGATGTTTGATGATAGGGTTAAAGTCCCTATGAGATGTTTGATGATATGGTTAAAGTCCTTATGAGATGTTTGATGATAGGGTTAAAGTCCCTATGATATGTTGATGATAGGGTCAAAGTCCCTATGAGATGTTGATGATAGGGTTGAAGTCCCTATGAGATAAGTCCATATGAGATACCAGTCATTGACGGGGAGTGAGTCCCTATGAGATTAGTTGAGATTGAGGTTTTATGAGCATTGAGTCATTGTAGGAGTATCGAGCACCAAAAAAGTGAGAGTTTGTCCAACTCGAACTCGTCAAAATACATCACCAAACGTAGGAGAGGCATATAACCATTACATATATTATGGTTCTCCTCGAGAGTAACGGTCCTTGAAAACAATAGAGGACCTATTGAGTTTTGACTCCATATTGGGTGAGCTGATATTGTTTTTGAGCGTTTCCTACCTGGCAAGTTTGGAACCACTATGGCAACATCTGGCTCATAAGTGAGTGTTATCAGATAAGAGAAACACCCATAAATTTCCTACCTGACTCCGAGTCTAGATGATATGAGAGGAGGTGAGCTCCTCTAAGATGAGTTTTGAGATAAGATGAGAGGAGGTGAGCTCCTTTGGGATGAGTTTTGAGATGAGATAAGAGGAGGTGAGCTCCTCTGAGATGAGCTTTGAGATGAGTTTGAGACTATTGATGAGTTTGATTTATGGATGTATCATTTGTCTACTCTTTATTCTTTCATAGATAGAAAATTGACTATATGAGTTGATTTTGATTTTTATTTTGAGTTGACGTTGTTTCCATGTTATTCTACCTGTTTCGGTTTCATTAAGCTATTTTACATACCAGTACATTCCAAGTACTCACATCCACTCTGGACTGCATCGTTTTATGATGTAAAGTCAGGTACTAGAGATCATCAACAGGCGCTCTGTTGAAGATCTGAGATTGCAGCTGATTTGGTGAGCCTTCCCTATTTCGGAGGACCCACCATTACATATTCATCTTGCTTTAGAGTTGGAGATTGAACTATTTCTTTTATTTTTATTTGGGTAGCCATGGATTTGTCATGGAACCACATGATTAGTGATATAGGCTTCATAGACTATGGTCGAGCATTGATGTTGAGATTGTGAGCTAGCTCTTTCTACTAGTCTTCATTATTATGTATACATTCTTTTGAGACTTTAGATAAGATGTGCCCACTTACTTACTTATACTTTCCGCTGTTCACTAGAGTTCATTGATTGAATGATGTTGATGAGGCTAAGTGGTTCACTTGGGGACTAGCAATAGTTTCTGAGTGCCGGCCACGCCAGGGGTACCCTCCTGGGGAGTGAAACACTTGGTGTCAGAGCACAACATTCAAGTGTCTTAGGGAGTCTATGAAGCCATCTAATAGAGTCTTATTTATGGGTGTGTTTTCGACCACATTTCATAGGCGGGGTCTATAGGACATTAGAAAAGTGTTACCCTTTTCTTTTCATTCCAATTCGTGCGATAGAGTTAAACTCTATGAAAACTCTCTTCTAATTCATGCTCTACGCGTGTAGAATTGATAACATGCCTCCTAGAAGAGCGTTCTGAGGAAGGGGACGTCCTGCCAGGCAAGCTGTTAATCCACCCGAGCCTCAAGTACTCGAGGAGCCCGTGGATCCAGTTGTCCCTGTTGACCAACTCCCTCAAGATGTGTTCCCCAATGCCGAGTTACGCCAGGCTATTCAAGCTCTAGCCCAGGCTGTCCATAACACCTGCTATGAGAAAAGGCACAGGTAGACCAGATTCTCATGACGCCTCTAGAGTTCGAGAATTTTTTAGGATGAATCCGCCTGAGTTCACGGGGTCTGCATCTACTGAAGACCTTGAGAACTATGTGGAGGAACTTGAGAAGTTGTTCCAAGTGATGCATGTGACTGATGATGATAGGGTTGAACTAGTTTCTTACCAACTAAAGGTTGTGGCAAAACTATGGTTCGACCAATGAAAGAAAGGTAGGAGGGATGATGCTCCGTGTCTGACATAGGCAATGTTTGAGGAGGCCTTCTTGGGATGCTTCTTCCCAAGAGAGAAAAGAGAAGCCAAGGTGAGAGAGTTCTTGAATCTAAAATAGGACTCTATGATTGTGCAAGAGTATGGTTTGAAGTTCACGCAACTATCCCGCTATGCTCCGTACATGGTTGCAGACATGAGGGGAAAGATGGGAATGTATGTTGATAGGTTGAATGAGGGACCCAAGAGAGATGGGATAGGAGCCATGCTTGTGAGTGACATGGACATTGGGTGACCGATGACATTTGTGTAGCAAGCTGACAAGGAGAGGAAGTATGACAAGGAAGAGTTCAAGCGCAAGAGAGCTAAGATATCCAGCCATGAGGGTGGAAGAAAAGGCAATGGAATTCGATTTCCAGCATCCTCAGCTGCTAGTGCACCTGTGCCTAGAGGCAGGTATGATCAAAGATTTCAAAATGCTGGAACCCATGGATCCCAGTCGCAAGCCAGTGTGGCTCAAGGTTCGCAGAGTAAGCCACTGTGTGATAAGTGTGGAAAAATGCACTTGGGGAGATGTCGCGACAGGAATAATGCGTGTTACGGGTGTGGCCAACTGGCTCTCCAGACATTGTGATGGGTATGATTCGAGTCTTTACTTTTGATTGTTATGTTTTGATGGATCCTGGTGCCACATGGTCGTTTGTCACTCTTTATGTGTCCAGTAGATTTGATAGAACCCTTGAGAGTCTCTTGGAACCCTTTGATGTTTCTACTCTAGTGGGTAAGTCTATTCGAGCTGAGATGATCTATAGAGCTTGTGTAGTGTCCATCCATCATAGGGGCACTCTTGTTGATTTGATTAAGTTGGAGATGGTTGATTTTGATTTGATCCTTGGCATGGATTGGCTTCATGCCTGTTATGCCTCTATTGACTGTAGATCCCGAGCTGTTAAGTTCCAAATCCCAAATGAACCGGTTCTAGAGTGGAAGGGTGATTCTATTACACCTAGAGGAAGTTTTACATCATATCTTAGAGACAAAACATTGATTTTCAAAGGTTGTATCTATCACCTTGTGCGAGTGAAATCTGATGATGTTGAGTCCCCAACTCTTGAGTCAGTTTCGATTGTTAGCGAGTTTCCGGAAGTATTTCCTGATAATCTGCCCAGAGTCCCTCCTGATAGGGAGATTGACTTTGGGATTGATGTTCTTCCAGATACCCAGCCTATTTCGATTCCACCTTATAGGATGGCCCCGCGGAGTTGAAAGAGTTGAAAGAGCAACTGAAAGATTTGCTAGAGAAGGGCTTCATTAGGCCGAGTATTTCACCTTGGGGTGCTCTTGTCCTATTCGTGCGAAAGAAAGATGGGTCTCTCAAAATGTGTATTGATTATAGGCAACTGAATAAGGTCACTATAAAGAACAAGTATCCTCTACCAAGGATAGATAATTTTTTTGACCAACTTCAGGGCGCCTCTTGGTTCTCTAAGATAGACCTTAGGTCTAGCTACCATCAGCTTAAGGTGAGGGAGTGTGACATTCCAAACACAACCTTTAGGACTAGATATGGCCATTTTGAGTTCTTGGTCATGTCCTTTGGGTTGACGAATGCTCCTGCCGCCTTTATGGACTTGATGAATAGACTATTTAAACCATATTTTGATTTGTTTGTGATTGTGTTCATCGACGACATTTTGGTATATTCAAGGAGTGAGGAGGAGCATGTAGACTATCTCAGAGTTGTCCTTCAAACTCTTACGGACCATGATTTGTATGCAAAATTCTCAAACTGTGAGTTCTGACTTAAGTCAGCAGCCTTCCTAGGGCATGTTGTTTCCGATGATAGTATTCGAGTGGATGTCTAAAAGATTGAAACGGTTAAGAACTGGCCCCGACCGACCACTCCGACTGACATCAGAAGTTTCTTGGGGTTGGCAGGCTACTACCGCAGGTTTGTTGAGGGATTTTCTTCCCTATTCGTGCCATTGACCAAATTGACTCAGAAGAAGGTCAGGTTTCAATGGTTCGAAGAATGCAAGAAGAGTTTCCAAGAATTAAAGACTAGATTGACTACTGCACCAGTCCTTACCTTGCCCGAGGGGATAGAGGACTTTGTAATCTACTGTGATGCCTAGAGTGTTGAGTTAGGATGTGTACTAATACAGAGAGGGAAGGTGACAGCCTATGCTTCCAGGCAACTCATGGTTCATGAAAGGAACTATCCAACCATGATCCCGAGTTGGCAGCAGTGGTGTTTGCACTTAAAATCTGGCGTCACTACTTATATGGAGTGCATGTGGATGTGTTCACTGACCACAAGAGCTTGCAGTACGTTTTCAGTTAGGAAGAGCTCAACTTGCAATAGAGGAGGTAGTTGGAATTGCTCAAGGATTATGGCATGAGCATTCACTACCACCCAGGTAAAGCTAACGTTGTTGCTAACGCTTTTAGCAGGTTATCAATGGGTAGTACAACCCATGTGGAAGAAGGAAAGAAGGAGTTAGCCAAGGAAGTGCATCGGTTGGCTCGATTAGGAGTTCAACTTGAGGAGAATAATGAAGAAGGAGTTAATATTCAGAACGGGTTTGCTTCCTCGTTAGTGGTAGAGGTGAAGGAAAAGCAAGAACAAGACTCTGTCATACTCCAATTGAAGGAGGATGTCCATAAATAGAGAGTAATGGTCTTCTCCAAAGGGGGAGATAGAGTGTTGAGATATCAAAGTAGATCATCTATCCCAAATGTTGATGGCATTCGAGACAGAATCATGGAAGAAGCTCATAACACTAGATATTCCGTTCATCCTGGCTCCACCAAAATGTACCACGACTTGAGAGAAGTCTATTGGTGGAATGGAATGAAGAGGGACATTGCAGAGTTCGTTTCAAAATGCCCAAATTGCCAACAAGTGAAGGTTGAGCATTAAAGGCCCTGTGGATTGGCTCAAAACTTTGAGATTCTGGAATGAATGTGGGAGATGATTAATATGGACTTTATCACTGGTCTGCCGAAGTATCAAAAGCAACATGATTCGATATGGGTGATCGTGGATAGAATGACTAAATCGGCTCACTTCTTGGTAGTTAAGACAACAAACACTGCAGAGGAGTATGCCAAGTTGTACATTCAGGAGATTATGAGGCTGCATGGGATTCCCTTGTCCATCATCTCGGATGGAGGAGCTCAATTTACCTCTCAGTTCTAGAGATCATTCCAGAAAGGATTAGGTACTAAGGTGAACCTTCATCCACAGACGGATGTCCGGGCAGAGCATACAATTCAAACACTTGAGGACATGTTGAGAGATTGTGTTCTTGACTTCAAGGGAAATCGGGATGATCACTTACCATTGATTGAATTTGCATATAATAATAGTTATCATGCAAGCATTGAAATGGCTCCTTATAAAGCCCTATACGGGAGGAGATGTAGATCACCAATTAGGTGGTTTGAGGTTGGAGAAGCGGAGCTGATTGGGCCGGATCTTGTTCACCAATCGATGGAGAAGGTCAAGCTCATTAGAGAGAGATTAAAGACTGCCCAGAGTCACCAAAAATCTTACACCGATGTGAGGAGAAGAGACTTAAAGTTCAAGGTAGATGATTGGGTGTATTTGAATGTGTCACCCATGAAGGGTGTCCTAAGGTTTGGGAAGAAGGGAATGTTAAGTCCACGTTATGTTAGACCATATCAGATCGTAAAAAGGATTGGGAAGGTTGCTTATGAGTTAGAGATGCCTTCAGAGTTAGATGGAGTCCATCTAGTATTCCATGTGCCGATGTTGAAGAAATGTTTGGGAGATCCTGCCTTGGTGATCCCTATTGATAGCATTAGAGTGGGAGATAGCCTATCTTACGAAGAAGTCCTGATTCAAATCCTTGATCGTCAGATTCGTAAGTTGAGGAACAAAAAGATAGCCTCAGTCAAAGTCCTGTGGAGGAATCAATTCATTGAGGAAGCTACTTGGGAAGCTGAGAAAGAGACGAAGGTCACATATCCGTACCTATTCATGCCAAATGATGATAATGTTGAAGGTAAAAATTCTTACCCTTCACTAAATTGATTGTTCTATTTTTATGTGACTTACTACTATTAAGTCGAGAGTTTGATTGATTGAGTTGAGTGCAAAGATGAGTTGTGACTCTACTCGTGCTCTAATATCCACCTTTACTCATCATTCGAGGACGAATGACCCCAAGGGGGAGATGACGTAACGCCTGGTAAAATTACCAAAATACCCCTAGAGCGGGGGTATGCGCGTAATGCATCTTCCAATGCTCATATGAAAAATCTGAGGCCGGATTTGTGATCAGCATGAAAAATTGAGTGGGAAAACGGTGACCGAGTCAAAAGATAATTTTTCGATCCAAAATGAAAAATAGTGGCGATGCGCGATAGCGTGGAGAGACACTTACATTTTTTCAAAAGTTTTCGATGGGATGGATGAAACTCATTCAAAAACTCTTTTCTGAAAATACATTGTTCGCGACCAGCCCGCGTTGTGGTCTGTGTCTTTTCCGAGTTGAAAATTTCTAAATCATTATGAGGGGCATTCCAGTCAATTCCCCACCCCTCCTAAACTTTAATACATGATTTAATTATGTCGTTTAATGAGAAAGGGTCAAAGACCCACATTCTAAGTCCTATTCCATAATCTAACAAGGCTAAGGCTTGAAGAGAAAAGAGAAGAGCTTGAGTCGAGATATTCGAGAAGTGATCCTTGACGTACTTGGTTGAGAGCTGCATCCCAAGTATGTAAAGCTAAACTAAAACATGAGAATGTTCTCTCATGTTCCCCATAGAGCTCATGAATGAGTTGATGATTGAAGAGTCTAATGCATGAATTTTTTAAGGTTTTTCTTGAAAAAATATATTTGAAATTATATGTTTTCCATGTTGATGATCATCATACTAACTGTTTTCTTGAATTGAATATTTTTCATGAGAACTTGCATAACCCTACATGACTATCTTGAAAAGCATGCATAACCAACTTGAGAATCGAGTCTAGAGCCTCGAGTTGAGATTGTTGATTGTGATGATGAGTTGATGAAATTCTAATTGTTCTATGAGTCCCTATAATTGAATTCTACCGATGTGTCTATTTACTTGTCTTTGTTAAATAATATTGAGTCATTGATGAGATCTTTGATGATAGGGTTAAAGTCCCCATGAGATGTTTGATGATAGGGTTAAAGTCCCTATGAGATGTTGATGATAGGGCTAAAGTCCCTATGAGATACCAATCATTGACGGGGAGTGAGTCCCTATGAGATTGGTTGAGATTGAGGTTTTATAAGCATTAAGTCATGAGAGGAGTATTGAGCACCGCAAGAGTGAGAGTTTTTCCAACTCAAACGCATCAAACTACGTCGCCAAACGTAGGAGAGGAATAGAACCATCACATATATTATGGTTCCCCTCGAGAGTAACGGTCCCTGAAAGTAATAGAGGACCTATTGAGTTTTGACTCCATATTGGGTGAGCTGAGATGGTTTTTAAGCGTTCCCTACCTGGAAAGTTTGGAACCACTGTGGCAACATCAAGGTGATTGTTGTACATTCACTGGCTCATAAGTGAGTATTGTCGGATAGGAGAAACTCCCATAAACTTTTTACCTTACTCCAAGTCTAGATGAAATGAAAGGAGGTGAGCTCCTCTGAGATGAGTTTTGAGATGAGATAAGAGGAGGTGAGCTCCTCTGAGATGAGTTTTGAGATGAGAGGAGGAGAGCTCCTCTGAGATGAGCTTTGAGATGAGTTTGAGACTATTGATGAGTTTAAGTTATGGATTCGTCATTGTCTACTCTTTATTCTTTCATAAATAGACAATTGACTATTTGAAGTGATTTTGATGTTTATTTTGAGTTGACGTTGTTTCCCTATTATTCTTCCAATTTCTGTTTTATTCAGCTATTTTACATACCAGTACATTCCAAGTACTGACGTCCACTCTGGAATGCATCCTTTTATGATGCAGAGGCAGGTATTAGAGATCATCAACAGGCCCTCCGTTGAAGATCCGAGATTGCAGTTGATTTGGTGAGCCTTCCATATTTCGGAGGACCCACCATGATATATTCATCTTGCTTTAGAGTTAGAGATTGAACTATTTCTTTTATTTTGATTTGGGTAGCCATGGATTTGTCATTGGAACCACATGATTAGTGATATAGGTTTCATCAACTATGGTCAAGCATTGATGTTGAGATTGTGAGCTAGTTCTTTCTACTACCCTTCATTATTATGTATACATTCTTTTGAGACTTTAGATGAGATGTGCCCACTTACTTACTTATACTTTTCGTTGTTCAGTAGAGTTAATTGATTGAATGATGTTGATGTGGCTAAGTGGTTCGCTTGGGGACTAGCAATAGTCTTTAAGTGCCGGCCACGCCAAGGGTACCCTCCCGGGGCGTGACAATTTTCCAATAATTGGCATCAAGAGTCATGCTTATATCTTTATAGATAACATGAAAAACGTATGTCAATTTATGTTAATGTTTTCTGAAATCGAATGTGAAACATATTTGTTGATCCCTTATTTTTTATTAATATTACAATAGAAAATATATAAGGGATGATGACAATGAAAGTATGATTATCAATTTTATTTTCAAGAAAAGGCATTAATTACTAGCTGTATATGCCGTGAGAAAACAAGGCTACTATGATCACTTATTCTTTCAAAAAGAATTTCTTTTCAATATATGCTAATAATGTGATGATGGCATAATGTGATTGAATTTTTTTTAAAGAAGTGCCTTTGGTTTATATATATGAACATATCAGTCCATGTTTCTTGGAATCAATAAGGACCAAGAAAGTGACAGCTTGGCAATACAGTAAACCACAGAAAGTGATTCTGATAATTTGTTTTCTGAGAAAAAAGTCATCGTTACGTGGTGGTGTAACCCCCTCTTTCCATATGTTATTTGATGCAGTAACGCCAATTGTAATTATTTTTTAAAGAACTTTATTTTGGTTATACTAATGAACCAAGTGATCCATGATTCTTGTTATCAGCTTGGGCCATCTTTAATCAAGAGATGTTTGTATTTTTTTCTAAAAATTTTGGAATAAAATTTGAACAAAAGATTCACGGCAAAGAGAGAGTATTTCTTCTATAATTACCAAAGATTAAGTAGTAATGAAGTATTAAATTTATGTGTTGGCCTAGACCTTCCTCCCTAACGGATAAATTTAATACAAGTCATTACGTATTTAATTGTTAGTTTGATAATCTATATTAAATCTCCCAAACTGAATAATATATGATTGGATCAATATAAATAAGGTTTATGATTTTCACGGCCTTCTTTATAATTACAAAAATTAAATAGTAATGAAGTATTAAATTTATGTACTGGCTTAGACCTTCCTCTCTAACGAATGAATTTAATACAAGTCATTATGTATTTAATTGCTAATTTGATAATCTGTATTAACTCTCCAAAACTGAGTAATATATGATTGGATCAATGGTAAATGGGGATATGATTTTCACTTGACTTAAACTAATAGTAAATTCTTCAACTGAGTTAGGTCTATATAAGTTCATGGAGTGAATAATCAGTCATTACATATGTATATTGTATAAATAGTTCTCCAATCCCAACGATTGGCCATTCAAAATGCTTGAATATATATGTATGTGATGAGTTTAAATTTAATTATTCAATGTTTTATATGACTGTATAATAATCTATTGTAACTTTTTCAATCTCAAATTCAACATGTCTCCTTTTAACCCCATTGCCACTATTTTGAGTCAAAATAAACTTGAGGGCCTTAATTATGTTGACTAGAGAAGAACTCTTGACATTGTGTTAACTGCTAAAGAGTACAAATTTGTACTCCAGGAAGAATGTCAATTAAAACCTGATGAACAGTCTATTGATGAGGAAAAGCTCGCCTATCAAAAACGGCAAAAGGCTGATGAGATGGTGTTACATTCAGGATTCAATGTCAAATGTACCGCAACATCTGAATCAAGCTATAGCCTTTGCTTTTGAGATTCTGGAGAATCTCAAACAAATATTTGGGGACCAGAATTGTGCAACTAAGAAGAATGCCATGAGACACCACATGAAATCCAAGATGGCTGAAGGTACTCCTGTTAGAGATCATGTTTTGAAGAAGATAAGTCTTCTAAATGAACTAGAGGTCATAGGGGCTTTCCAGAAAGTGTTCAACAATTTTTCCTGAACTCTAATACGAGGAAGATGAGTTTATATTTGGCATAATTGTTGAATGAGCCGCAGGTGTTAGAGATGATTATTAGAAAAGAAGTACCATATATGGCGCTACATGTTGAGAAAGGTTCTACTTCTAAATCGAAAGGTGGACAGAAGAAGAAAAAGGCTCCAAAGTTAAGGCAGTTTCACCTCAACTGGAGGCATGTAAAAGCCTATGGGTGAGTCTTTTCATTGGAAGATGTCAGGTCATTGGAAGATGCAATGTCCGGTTCTCTTAGCCAAGAAGAAGAACTTAGGTAAATCACTTTCACTTGTGGTTGAAACATGTTTAGCGACTGTTTTTACCACTTCATGGTGTGTAGATTAAGGATCCACTGATCACATCTGCACTACTTTACAATGGTTTCAAGAACACGCAAGCTGATTAGAGGTGAAGTTAGTGCTTTTCAAGCATATGGATCAACGGCTCCAGCTTTCACATTAGGAAATCTTAGCATTTCGTTTGGTAGTGGTAGATTTTTCATTTTAAAAGACACTTTATATGCACCTCAGAAGAAAGCTGATTTTAGTTTCTAAAGCTTTGAGAGATGGTTATGATGTTAATTTTTCTGATAATGGTTTTGTTAGTTATAATAAACATTTTATCCCTGCGGGTTCATTAATTGATGGTCTTTATATTATTAATGTCTCTCAAAAATTATGACAAACTAAAGAACTGAATAATGTCAACATTTCAAGTAAAAGAATGCGTTCTTCTAAATTTAATGAGACTTATTTATGGCACTTGCATCTATGTCATATAAATCTAGATAGGATTTCATGGTTGGTTCGAGATGGACCTTTAGGTTCATTAAAAGTGGAGGCACTACAAACATGTGAATCTTGTTTAAAAGCAAAAATGACTAAGAGACCTTTCCCCTCAAAAGGAAATAGAGCCAATGATAAATTAGAGTTAATTCATTATGATTTGTGTGGCCCAATGAGCATACAAGCGAGAGGTGGATATGAGTATTTAGTGACTTTCATTGATGACTACTCAAAATATGGATATACATATTTGTTGCACCATTAAATTTAAAGAATTTAAGGCAGAAATGGAGAGGTGACATGGAAAATATATCAAGTCACCGCGATCTGATCCTGGTGGCGAATACCTCTCCTATGAGTTCATTAGTTACTTATCAAAACAAGGAATTACATCTCAAATGTCTGCGCCTAGAATACCACAAAAAATGGTGAAGTAGAAAGAAGAAACAAAACTCTTTTAGAAATGGTTATATTTATGATGAGTTACAATGATTCGACTTATTTGTTTTCGGAATATGCATTAGAAACTTTAAATTATATTCTAAACTTAGTTCCTTCTAACTCTGTACCTATGATACCCATTGAATTGTGGATCGGGCACAAACTTAGTTTGAAACATATCGGATTTGGGGATGTACAACACATGTGCTGAAAGGGAAGACATAAAAATTGAAACCTAGAACAGAAGTATGTGTTTTTATTGGTTACCCCATAGGAACAAAAGGTGGTCTGTTTTATAGTCACAAGGAAAAGTAAATAATTGTAAGTACCAAAGCTAAGTTTCTTGAAAGGGTTTTTTTAGTAAACCATCTTCTCAGAAGTAAACTAGTTTTACAGGAATTAAGCAAAGAGATAATAAATCAATCGATTGAATATAATGAAAGCCAAATTCAAATCCCAGATGTTAGATTTAACATAACATTACATTCTAGTAGTGGGAGTGATGTTAACAGACATATAATTCCATAAGTACATATTCTTGAAAATCCATTACATCAATACAGTGGGAGTAACACTGAGCAAATTGCATTAGAGGATAAAGTTGTTAATATCTCCATACCGCAAGATGCTGAGGATAACATAAAGACTCAAGATCCTAGAAATGATGTGGTTCAACCACAAGATCATAATAATACAACTCTATCTGCATTTTCCCCGGCACCTGTAGTGGCTAGTCGTAGTGGGAGAGTGATAAGAAAACATTTTCGGTATGCACTCTTGGGAGAGTCTTTTGACAAAATCCCTGAAGAGTTGAATTTCGAACCTTTGATTTACGACGAAGCTCTACAAGATAAAGATGTAGAAAAATGGATCATTGCCATGAAATTAGAAATGGAGTCCATGTACTCTAATAAATTCTGGGATCTTGTAGAACCACCTGTAGATGGAGTCAAAACCATTGGATGCAAGTGGATCTATAAGAAAAATAGAGTAGTAAACGGAAAAGTATAAACTTACAAAGCTAGACTTGTTACAAAAGGGTTTTCTCATAATAAAGGGATCGATTACGAGGAAACCTTTTCATCGGTAGTCATGCTTAAGTCTATTAGAATTCTCTTATACATTGATGCTCATTATGATTATGAGATTTAGCAGATGGACGTCAAGACATCTTTCCTTAATAGAAGTCGTGATGAGAGCATCTTTATGCGACAACCAGATGGTTTCATAGAAAAAGGAAAATATGTAAGCTTAAAAGGTCTACTTATGGATTAAAGCAAGCTTCTAGGGCATGGGTGTAACACCAGGTAAAATTACAAAAATACTCCTAGAGGAGAGATGTGCACATAAGGCGTCTTCTGATGCTCGGATGGAAAATCCAAGGCCGAATTTGTGATCAGCACGACAAATTGAGTGGGGGAAAGGTATCAGTCAATTTATTGAGCGACCAAGTCAAAAGATAATTTTTCACTCCAAAATAAGAAAGAGTGAGATTTCGCGACAGAGCCGCTCGCGGACCCATCAAGAAGGGTGACTTATGTTTTTCTTACATTTTTTGACGTGGTCAGGTGAACTTGATCAAGAGGATTTTTGCTAAAAATGAGTTATACGCGACCAGTCCGCGTCGAGGAATGGGTTATTTCGTGGCTGGAAAATTTCTAAAATTTCGAGGAGCATTCTAGTCCATTCCTAGCATCTTCTAAAACCCATGTACGATTGATATAAGTCTTTTTTACGAAAAAAGATCTAAAACCCCATTCTAAATCCTCTTATTAACAACGCTAATACACTAGGGCTTGAGAAGAGAAGAAAAGAGTCGAGATTGAGGAGTCAAGAGAAAGTTCAAAGGAATTGTGTTGACAACAATCATCCCAGGTATGTAAGGCTAACCTAAAGCATGAGATTGTTCTTCCATGTGTCTCCTTTGAGTAAATTCAGTCTTTGATTGAAGATGATGAGTTATATGTAAAATCCTTGAGTATTTTACTGAGATTCTTCTAATTCATGTATTTTTTTTAAATTGATGATCATCATAAACTTGATTTACTGCGTAAGTGTTCTCATAAATGAATTTAAAAATTTTTATGTCTATTGCACTAAAGAATGCAAGAATGAGCTTAGGGGATGAGTCTAGAGCGTTGATGATGATGATGTTTGTGATGTTGTGATTGTGGTCTAAATTGATGAGAGTCTTGATGATGATGTTTATGAGAGTGATGTCCACGAGTCTTAAAACATTAAACTATATTCTAAAAGAACGTTTCGAGTCCACGATGTTGATGTTGATGTTGATGTACTATGTCCCTATAGGACCGATGATGATGATGTTGATGTTGATGCACTATGTCCCTATGGGACCGATGATGATGATGTTTTATGAGCATGTTGAGTTCTGGGAGGAGTATTGAGCACCGAAATGGGTGAGAGTGAGTCCCACTCAAACTCATTAACTACGTGGCCCACGTAGGAGAGAGGATGGAATGACAATGCGGATGTTCCCTTGTCCCAATAGAGGATTGATGTTTTTTTATTGTGGATCCATTGAAGGTGATGTCCTTTACCCCACGCCGGGTACATGATTGATGTGGAAATGACATCGCCTTATTGTATCATCACCAGCTCATAGCGGATGGTTGTTGGTTAGAGAAACTCCTAGTTAGGTTCCTTACTTATAGGACTCTGATGTTGATGTGATGGTATGAGTCTTGATGGATGTTGACGATTTGCTGTCTACTCTTTATCCTTGTCCTAGATTGGCATTATTCCTTCGAGTTGAGTTGAGTTTCCTTGAGATGAGCGATGTATTGATAATGTTGAGATTAGACGTTGATGATTCATTTGCCTACTCTTTATTCTTGCTTTAGATAGACAGTTGACATTCCGATGGATGAGATGTTGAGTTGATGTTATTCCTATACTATTATATTTGTAAGGCTACATTCAGACATCTTACATACCGTACATTCCATGTACTGACGCCACTCGGTGCTGCATCGTTTCATGATGCAGATACATGAGTTAGAGGACTTCAGTAGACGCATCGTTGAGGTTCGAAGATTCTAAGTTTAGTGATTGGTGAGCCCTCTTTACTATCCGAAGGAGCCTTTTTGTTTTCAGCTATTTCATTTTTATTGAGTTGGGTAGTCATGGCCTATCATGTTACCTTGTTAGACTGTCTAGTGAGTTGAGTTAGAGGCTTCATAGACATGAGTTGAGATTTGATGTGAGGTCTTTCCCTCATAGAGTTGAGTTAGTAATACTATTTACTTATCATCGATGTTGAGACAAATTTTATTGGCCATCGACCCTTCTTATTGACGTAGCTCACTACCTTATTTTACTTGTTTCTGTTATGCTTGAGATTGGATAACTGCATTGAGATTGAGTGGTTTGCTTCGGGACCAGCAATAGTCTCTGGGTGCCGGCCACGCCTAGGGTACCCTCCCAGGGCATGAAAAACATGGTATCAGAGAACAGAGTTCAAGGGTCCTAAGGAGTCTATAAAGCCGTGTCTAGTAGAGTCTTGTTTATATGGATTTTGTGCACCACATCTCATAAACAGGAGGCTATTGGACATTAGGAATAGTTACACTTCTTTGATATTCTGAGTTCGTGCGATAAAGTTTGACTCTATGAAACTCCCTTCTAATTCATGCATTGCGCATTTGCATATCATACCTCCTAAACACACTGCTATCTAGAGAGATGCCTCAGCCCCAAATGTTGAGAATCCCCCAATAGAGGTCCCTACCCAGCCTGAGACAAGGAGATGGGGTCGACCTACCAGGGCTACTGAGATCGCAGGCACCACCTGCTCAGTCAGGCTGCACTTCAGAAGCAGACTTCAGGGGAGCCATTGCTATGCTCACTCAGTTGGTGGCCTCCCAGAATAACAGCCGAGGTCCTCAGGCCCCTAGCTCCAGCTCCCAAGAGCCTATGGCTGCAACCAGGCTCAGAGATTTCCCAAGGATGAACCCACCAGTCTACACGGGGTCGAAGGTTGATGAGGACCCACAAAATTTTATTCATGAGATGTGCAATATTTTGAGGGCTATGCACACTGATGAGGTTGAAGGAGTTGAGCTAGTGTCTTATTAGCTTAAGGATGTTGCTAATGTCTAATAAACCCAGAGGGAAGATAAAAGAGGTAAGGATGTTGAACCTGCTAAGTGGGAGGAGTTTGAGAGTGCTTTTCCCGACCACTTCTTTCCCCAAAAGTTGATCGAGGCGAACGTAGGAGTTCGTCAACCTGAAACAAGAGGAGTTGACTATCAAAGAGTACAACCTCATGTTCATTCAGCTGTCCCAATATACCCCTGAGATGGTGCTTGATATGAGAGCGAGAATGAGGAAGTTCGTGTCTGGATTGGGCAGGTAGGTAAAGAGGGAGTGTAAGGAAGCATCGTTGATTCCAGGCATGGACATTTCTAGACTTATTGTCCATGCCTAGAAAACTTAGGAGGAGAAGAAGAAGGACAGGAAAGAGCAGCAAAGTAAGAAGGCCAAATCGACAGGACATGAGCCTAGCCAATAGATGTAGTATAAGGGTGATAGAACTTATTTTCATAAGAGGTCTTCTAGCTATGCACCCTAGGTGGCAAGTGCACCTGTTCAGCAAAATAGGTATGAGCAAAAATCTTATGGTCACCAGAATTTCAGAGCTCAGGGTCCTCAATCCCAAGCTAGCATGACCCAGGGCCCGAGGCAAAATCCACTTTGTGGCAGATGTGGCAAACATCACCTTGGTGCGTGCCGTGAGGACACAAATGCTTGTTATTTGTACGGATAGCATGACCATTTTTCAGGGTTAGTTTTCGACGAGAAGATGAGGTGATGGGAGTAACAAAGCTCAATCTTCTATAGCCCCCCCATGGGCAGTCATCAGAAGGCTACTATTGCGGCTGCAGGTGGCGGAACGTACCTGTATGCAATGGGTAATCGACAGGACCAAGAGGTTGCACCAGATGGTGTTACGGGTATGCTCCGAGTCTTTTCTTATAATTATTATGCATTACTTGACCCGGGTGCCACGTTATCTTTTGGGACACCCTATATGGCCAATAAGATTGAGATTTTTACCAAGTGTTTACTTGAGCCTTATACTATTTCTACTCCTACTGGTGAGTCTATTCTAGCTGAGAAGGTTTATAGAGATTGTGTAGTTTCCATCTATCATAGGGATACTTTAGCTAATTTGGTAGAGTTGGAGATGGTGGACTTTGATGTAATCCTTGGTATGGATTGGCTCTATGCCTGCTATGCTTCCATAGATTGCAGGACCCGAGTTGTCAAATTTTAATTTCAGAATAAACCCGTCCTAGAGTGGAAGGGAAGTTCTGTTGCACCCATAGGTAAGTTTATTTTCTACCTGAGGGCCAGAAAACTAATTTCTAAAGGTTGTATTTACCACCTCATGCGAGTTAAATCTGATGAGATTGAGTCCCCTACATTTGAGTCAGTTCCAATTGTAAATGAGTTTCCTGAGGTGTGTATGTATGTAAGTGTGTGTGTGTGTATATATATATATATATATATATATATATATATATATATATATATATATATATATATATCATTCACTTTATTCTTGTTCTTGTTAAAATTTCGATGTAAAGATTTCTCTACTAACACACTTAACTTCATTTGTCACAATAACTCCCATTGAGTCTTTGTGCCTTTTTTTTTTCCTGAAGCTTTGATTGTTTTCTTAAAATAGGATTTAGCTAAAAAGAATGTTTGTTTTTATGAGTTTTAAGATTTCTCTAAATTTGGAAGTGATTACTTACTAAGTCTTCACACAAATTCATCTCAATAATTAAGTCATAAAATATTAGATATATTTTAATTAAGTATTTAATATGCATAATTAAAGGAGATGGTACATTTAAAATTGTTGAATTTATCGACATAATGAATATTTGAGAATACGTGATTTTTAGAATTTCAAGTTCAAATAAATATAAAGCATGACCCCTACAATAATAAAAAGTAAAACTTATAATTTGATGGTAATGTATCAAGTTTCCCTACTCAAGGTCTTGAGTTTGTGCCTAGCATAAAATATTTTGTGCAAATTAAGCGTAAAATTTCTTTTACAAAAACTCGTGAAAGGGAAGAGTTTGAACTCTTAACTTGTCCTACCAAAATGTTCAAACAAATTAATTAGCCAAAATAATTATTATTGATAATAATGATGTTAAAATCTATTTATACCTTGTTTAATTGGTTTTTTAAAATCAACTTGTTTTATAAATTATTTTTTCAAGTGTTTGAAAAATAAATATTTTTTTTGAGAATTAGCTTGCGTTGACCAGCAAATTAAAATTATTTTTATGAAGCAATTAATATTTTTTAAGCACTTTTTTTAGTTTCCTACCAAGTGTACGATATCCACATTAGAGTCCAACTAAATTCGTAAAGGTAATGTTAAGTTTTGAAAAGTGTCTCTAAGTATAGTGTTTAAAAAATTATATTTCAAGAAAATATTTTTCATATCTATAAAAAACAATTTTTTCTACTTTCCAAAAGCATCTATTTTCTTTAGAAAAATTAATCAAATGCCTATTTTTTATTCAAAAACAAATTTTTTGGACGCTAAAGAGAATATTTTCGGTTCTATCATCGGCAACCCTAACTTTGAAATTTCGGATCCACTTCTTTATATACGTTCATTTATCCTTTAATTAATACAAACACAACGGTGGGCGAAAAGGGATAAAGCTGAGCACATGGTTTCGCAATTCCCCCCCCCCCCCAGTTTTTGGACCGAACCTGACGTCTCCTTAAATTTGTTACTGAAATGGAAATATGCGGGCGGCCGCCAAAAAATCACACTTCCTACTCTGTCTTCTCATATATAAACAGAGACTTAGTGATACTTGAAAGCACAACAAATTTCCAAAAATAAGCTCTTTTTTACTTGTGTCTAAGGAAGAATGTCTGGGCTGGTAGATATGTGGACAAATGAGGTTGCTAAGTTGCAAAACAAGGAAGCTCAAAATCAAGTTGCAGCTGCACATCCCAATCTCAGAGATCATGAATCCATCTCCTTATTTCAAAGATATGGTGGATTCGTACCCAATTATTTGGGCAAACTCAACAAGTTGTTCAATTATTCTGAGGCATCTGTCTCTATGATTGTCGATTGTGTTAGCCCCTAAACA
This sequence comes from Solanum rostratum, assembly GCA_029948455.1. Classification (NCBI taxonomy): domain Eukaryota; kingdom Viridiplantae; phylum Streptophyta; class Magnoliopsida; order Solanales; family Solanaceae; genus Solanum; species Solanum rostratum. Next base: position 43,390,354 of record CM057055.1, on the reverse strand, counting down.
ACCAATTCGTCGAATTACTCTGCTTTTTCTTCCTTTTTTTTTTCTTTTTAAGTTGAGAAAATTGTACTAGTATTTTAAGGTACTGGAATAAATTCATGTACATATACTTACATATAATCGAAAAGCCTTGGGTGTAGTTTCTTTTGGGATATGTTTAAGAATAAATACTGTCGATCAAAAGGAAATTTAAGAATTGAACGAAATGCAAAAAGGAGGAAGGGAAGATTCACTAATTTACAGGAAGCTCATAATAAGAAATAGCACAGTAAATAGGCTAATAAAACGAATATATTTTTATACGATCATATTTTCTTTTCTTTACATTGTGAGGGAATATAGGATATATTTTTTTAGAGAACAGTTAAGTGTTCAAAGATATTAACATCGAATTAACCGTAGATAACATATCAATCAACTAAATTACAATAATAATGTTCATTTATTTCTAGTGCTATGGGTAAAACAGAAATCCATAGTGATTTGGAATTATGATGACATATCTTGTAAAAAGGTTTTGTACTTCAATACATGATATATTGAATAAGTGAATCGAAATTATTTTCTCTCTTAGTGAGAGCGTTTTTCTCTTCTAGTGGGGGCTTAGGAATGAAGAAAATTTTTAAGTGTGAAGAAAAGTGTCCACGTTATTAATAATAACCTTCACGTTCTTCAAGCTTTCCTACACAGAAAGTAATTATTAACTCTCAATTTTAATCCTGTCAACGCACATCTCAACTTAAGAATCTTGCTGTTCTACCATTCTCATACAAAACAAAAGTTCCCAAAGTTGTAAACGTAAAACACTTGTACTACCTAGTTACCAACATTTCAAGATGGCAGACGAAATCATAGATAGACTCCACAAGGTCATTCTTAGGGAGGAGGAAAGGGACTGAATTGAGATTGATGTTCAAGATATTATGTCGAGCATGGAAAATTATGAAGTAACTTAATTTACGACATGAAAAGGGTGGAACGCCATGATTTTGATAATAAAAATTTGATGAACATATACTGGTGGCAACCGTAACTGCATGCTAATTCTCACATCTTCATATGTGAGTCATGGCTTCAACTTTGGAATAGGAAGTGAAATCAGGGATGCTCACGGAGAGACATCTCATGTTGCTATACTTGAAAATTGAAGCAAGGATAGAAGACACATAAGCATAAGGGGATTTTTCACAAATATACCAGTTTGGGGATAAAATTACATGCCCTACCGAACTCATTGAAAAATACCAATTTTATTTACAAATTTAGGAGAGAGAGTGTTTTGAGTGTGATTATTGTGGTGTGTGGTGTGATATAATAGTGTTGGAAAATGAAAAAAAGTGTGCTTTTTTTGGTATTTTGGTAAATAAATTTTAAAGTGTAATTTATGGGAGAAAGTTGTATATTTGTGTAAAAAATTCTAAGCAGCCAGCATAAAGGTGTTAATGAGTATTACCAGGCCTCTACCTCGTGGCAAAATTAATGAAATGGGCTCGGAGAAAAAAATGGGTAGAATTTCACTGCCATACGTTTGCTACTATTGTGAGGAAGATATGACTATTAAGCGAGACCAATTTGATGTTTGGATGAGGGTTAATAATCACGGTTTGATAGTTACCACTTCAAGACGTCGAGGTGATTAACATCTGCCGTCACCTGTTCTCATGGATGGTAAAAGGAATCATATGTTGAAGGTATGGAATCGAATGAACTGATACAAAACGATATATAATGGAGCGGATGCTGACCAAAATGTTGGATACGACTAAATCTCTCTTCCTTTGCACCACACGATTTCTTCCATAAATCAAAGAAAGGAACTCTGGCAGCGGAAGAAAATTCCATTCCACAGAATGCTACTGAAACAATAACCACGTGCGTGTTGGACAACATGATGATGGAGTTAGAGATATACATAATATGCTGTATTACAACAAGACTAATATGCAAATAGACAACCCAAGAATGGAGACTGGAGCAGTTTCTTGAAAATCACACCAGCCTGGTGCAATTGATGAGCCAACTTTTGTAGATACAATAATTGGAGGTAGAGAGGCGCGCGAGTATTAATGGTCAGAGAAAATGAACCGCTCCCAGATACCTTTAATCATGATGATATCGAGAGATACTTTAACAGACTAAGGGACGCAGAATCTTGACAACCAATCACAATTGTTGATGTACAAATGAAGATAGATAAGGCTGTGAAATTGGACTCCAAAAATCAGCAGGTAATTACTTCACATAATTTAGAAAAGGTTGAACCATCTGTAATAGTAACTAAAGAAATAGATACTGGTAAAATCGCAAAGGAAGAATACCCTAAAAGGAATAATGTTGCTGATAAAGTAGATGGAACTTGGAAATTTTTTTTTAAACGTCTGACTGCCGCATTAACATCTGATGTTGCTAACAAGAATCTAGAAACAATTGCAATAGAGAATAACTTGATTGATGTCTCTACTACTGATCACTTAGGAGATTCTAATTTGGATGGAAAATGAAAAGGTGAGAAGAGTCAGGCTAACGACATTAGATTCTAAGAAGAAAAAAATATGATGTATTGAGAAGCTATTCCTAAATGGCTTCCCTCTTCATAATGAAGACCTTGGTGTGTAATTGTGGAGGCCTTGGGGAGGGGGGTCCTTGATAGTTCCCTTATTGAGGAGACCATGCGTCTCGACTCTCCGAGTATGAACTTTTTAAGTGAAACAAAGAATCAAGAAAGAATGGTGTTAAGAATTCAAAGACAACTACATATGGCACATACTATAACGGTAGATCCGGTGGGACTAGCAGGAGAATTGTGCTTATTTTGGAATAACGACATTTAGGCATGTCAATCCCACTCAACCTAGCTCTTTATATATATGGTAGATGATTATAAATATAGGTATATTTTTGTCTATCTAAATACTAATAGAACTATTTGTACATCTCAATTGCAAGAACTTTTGTGTAATTCAAATCGATGGGGCTTAATGTGAGTTATGACAGGAGATTTCAATGATATTTATCAATAACTCCGAAAAATTAGGAGGTAGAATAAGAGAGACTTCTTCTTTTTGAGGATTTTTTTAAAAAAATTTGGGATTTAGGAGCTGTAGATTTAGGCTTCAATGGAAGACTGTGGACTTGGTGGTGCTTTAGAGAAAATGATGGCATAATTCAAGAGAGATTAGATAGAGCCATAAGCTCTCCGAGTTGGAAGCTAGAGTTCAGCCTCGCCAATTTTAGTGACCTAGAAACTGAAACTTTTGATCATAATGCTTTATTAATAAACACAAAGTTGAATTTTAGGAAAAAGAAGAGAAGGTTTTATTTTGATAAGCGTTGAAGTGAAAAAGAAGAAGTAAATAGGACTATCACTCGATCATGTAATAGAAATATTAAAGGATTCGAACAATCCAAGATAGATCTCAAACTTAAGAATTATCGAATTTTTTTTATAGCTTGACTTCAAGGGGGTAAGAAAATTTTAAGACAAAAATTCAAGGAATTAAGAATAGAATTGATGATCCTAAGATGAGGTTGCTTCAAAGGGAATTAAGGGAGGCATATAAGGATGAAGAAGCCTATTGGAAACAAAAATCTAGAGCTCTATGGCTTCAAGAAGGGGATAAAAACACTACTTTTTTCACATGAAAACTACTCAAAGTCGTAAGTGTAACAATATTAAGGTGCTTAAATTAGACGATGGTCATTGAATATCTGAGCATAGTGAAAGAAATAGAAAAATCTTTTCACTACTTTTCGAACTACCAATTTTAATCATATTCTTAATCTCATTCCTTCTTTAGTAAATGATTATGTTAATGATAGTCTTATTAAAGGAGTATCAAACGAAGAAATTAAACAAAAACACTTTGTTTGATATGTATCCATTAAAAGCTCCGGGCAGTAGGAGTAGAGGGTATGGATCTTTTTTACTTTCAAAAGTAATGGAATATTATTTCTAGTGACGTCTCTGAAGCTATCACGATTTTTTTTTTTTAAACTTAGGATACATGTTGCCCTCTTGGAACCAAAGTCTTATGATTTTAATTCCTAAAGTAAAAAATCCTAGTGATGTTAGTCAATTTAGACCCATAAGCTTATGCTTTACGATATATAAAATTATTCTCATGAGGCTTAAAGATTACAAACAATAATAACATACCTAGTGGAATCTCACAAGTGGGGTCTGGGGAGGGTAAAATATACACAGACCTAATCACTACCTCATAGAGATAGAGAGACTATTTCCGGGAAATCCTCGTCTCAAAAACCCATAAGCAGAATAAACTAGATACGGAAAAAAGGAAAAGGAAAAGAAAACAAGGATGTGGCTTAACGATTACCTACCCAATATTATCTTTCCAAATCAATGTGCTTTTATTCAAAAACAATAAATAGTTGATAATGTTGTTTTAGCGCATGAATATATTCATCTTCTTAAAAATAAAAGACATGGTAAACAAAAATATATGACCCTTAAATTAGATATGGCTAAAACTTATGATCAAGTTAGATGAATTTACATTCATAAATTATTTCTTAAAATGGGCTTTCACGAAACTTTTAATAATTGAATTATGCAATGTATCACTATCCCAATCTATATATTTAATATTAATGGGGATATTATGGGGGAGGGAAAACCTACAAGAAGACTAAGTGAAGGAGATTCTCTTTCGTCTAATTTTTTCCCTCAATGTGATGAAGGCCTTTCGAAACTCTGAAATCATGCGGAATTATGTAAGAAGATTTAAGTCTTAAGCCCAAGTAGAGGAGGCGTTACTGCTAATCATTTATTCCTTGTCGATGACTCTTTTATCTTCTGTAATGCTAATAGTCAGAACCTTGAAAAAATCTCTGAAATCTTAAAAATATTATGAAGAATGTTTGGGACAAAAGGTGAACTTCTCTAATCATGCTTCTTCTTTAGTAAAAATAGTTCTAATGTTGACAAGGATAGTATTATAGGAGTGCTAGGTGATGTGCAATCAAAATACAACACTTTTGATGCTTTGAACTTATACTTTTGTATGTTCTTTAGTGCATTTTAGTGGATTTGATGTGTGTTTGTGGTATTTTTGCAGGAAACAAGATTTGGCAGGATTTTGGGAAAGTTCAGCAATACAGACTAATTTTGAGGATGTACGAGCCCAGTTACGAGCCATAGTTTTGTTCACAAACCATCAACAAGGGTCGTAGATATGATATGTGATATGCTGAAAAGTGAAAACTACGAACTGATAGTACGAGTTGTGGATTGAATTACGAGCCATAAATGGAAGGTTTGAGTAGTGTAGTTCCCAATCGAGCATCTACGATACCTAAAACAATAACTCATGGAATCATTGACGGGCGATAAAAGGCCAATTTAAAGACAGAGGTCCAGTATTGCAGGAAGAAACTACGATTGAATACAACGAGCCCGTCAACCAGATTATGACCCGTAAACGGGCTCGTGGAAGTAGCCGAATTCAATTTTCATATTTTATTTCAAACTAGATTTTCGATGTTGATATATAGGTTTTTCCTTTATATATTGTGACACATTTTTTAGTTTAGACTCAAGTTAACATTATGAAACATTAGTTTTTGATTGTTCATAATTTTGACTTTGACGTTTGAATTTCACTCAAAGCTTTCGGATTTTTGTTCTTCTATTCTCACTATAAGTTTATGATTGTGATTATAATAATTATTGGTAGATCATTGTATTACGAACATGAATAGCTAAACCTACAACTAGGGTTGTGAGAACCATGAAAAATTTATAAAGTAAAATTGAATAATTAGCTAGTAATCCTTGAATAATGTGCATGCATGTATCATATGTCACTTTGTTTTGATTGTTTTTAATGGTTGCAAATGTTAGAACTCGCGTTATTCTTACTTGCCTGATAAAGGGGGTAACAAATCGGAAAGGGATCAATATAAAGATTTGCATGTGATTATGCTCATCTAATTAGCCTGAATGGATCAACGGATGACTAAATTTGGGACCATGGTATGGGTTAGTAATTCATATATCTGTCGACGGACCAATATGCCTATGAAATTCATTTATTTACCGGACCAAGGACTTAGGTGAATTTAACTTACTAATTCTACATGTTACACACTAGAAAAGATTACTATTATGAGATTATACTACGTTATGAATTTATGGGGAAAACAATAGCTAGTTGCGTACTTTTATTGATTTTCCGACATTCGCATCTAAATTAATTTTAGAATAGACATTTTGCTTATTGTTTTTATTTAATTACAAACCCCCTTTCTGAAAATAAGTCGATTAATAGCTCAAATTCATGAAAATTGAATTAAGTCTGAATCATATTTCTCGTGGGATCGATCCTAATCTAAGTTAGGTTCTATATTTGATGACGATTGCTTATACTTCTTGTAGGAGGTGTAATTTGTGCGTATCAAATTTTTGGGCTGTTGCCAAGGAATATGAATTTTGGATTATATTAAGTTTAGTGATTTGACTATTAATCTTTATTTCTCAAATTTATACTTTTAGTTATTTTTGTTCTTTTTTAGGGATTAGGTACGGTGTATGCCCAATACGTGTAGTCGAGGCAGTTCCTTGACTCCTTATGCTCTAGAACTACAAAGAACCTTGTGAAGAATAGCTCATGATGTCATTGAACGTAAGTAGACAATATAATCGATTAACTCAGATTTGAGAAGGACAATGTATATAATATTCTACTCTTTAATTGGTGACAATACCCACCTCAAAAAGGTAATCTCCCACCTACATAGAGAGCCAGGGTTGGTGCATGGAACAATTTTGGGCTTGATCCAAATGCGGTGGATGTCACAGGTGCCATTATGTTATCTCCATTTCCATCGAATTCTAAGTTCACTATTTTGAGTGGTTTGTTGGAGATACTACAAAATAAAGGGTTGTTTTTGGGATTACTATCCGAGAATCCATATGCCCACTTACTTAATCTGTTGTCCATTTGCAAGAATATGGTGTGGAACCAAAATTTATCTATGGATCTTGTTGGATTGCATGTTTTCCCATTATCTCTTATGGTCGAGAACTATCTAGTTATTTGAGCTCTCATACAACTCAATTTCCACATGGGTGAAGATGCAGAAAGCATTCTTAGAAAGATACTTTTCATGGCCGAAGAAGCTGAAGCTCAAAGACAGGATTAACATCTTCCAATACACACTAGGAAAGTCAATAAGTACAGTATAAAAAACATTCATAAAGTACTTAAGGAGTGTCCCAGATCATCGAATCATGGAAGATTCTTTGCTCGAAATCTTCTATAGTGCCTTGGATTATAATGGCAAGGCAGTGGTAGAGACCATCCTGGAGGATCATTTATGGATCACACTTGCATAGGCTTCCTAGTGACTTAAAAAGGTGGCAAAGACCAATTAAGAAGCTTATTTTCAGTTGGGACAAGTTCGGAGCAAGTAAGTCTAAGTCAGGAAGTACTCCAAGAGCTAGCAAGGATAAATGCAAATATTGGTCTGTTGATGAAATAGAACCAAGAACAAGTCAATGTGGTAAGCTACTACAAAAAAGAACCAAGATACGATGGTTATAGCTTTGAGGAGGATGCATGCTACATCAATAATCAGATGGGAGTTTCAGGACCAACGCTCAAGGATCCAATTAGGATAATTAGCACTAAGGTAAAGGAAATTAAGTTCAGAACTATAATAGAGACAACAACTACAACCGCGACAACAATGCTAACATTAATGGCTACTATGATAGGAACACAGTCCAAGCAAGAGGTGTCTAGGTGCAAAGATACCACTACAAAAATGAGAGGAGTCACATTTACAATAATCAGGAAAATGTGATATAGGAGCAAGAAGTTTGAGGATTAAGGAGATGTTTGGCAAATTACTGAAGATGGTTGATGCATTTAGATAATATTCTTAAGGAGATGAAAGCTGATATGTCTGAGATTCACCAGAAACTTGAGTCACATGCAATCGCCATCAAATAATTGGAACAACAATTCAGTCAGGTGTCTGCAACCTTGAACTAATGCCAAGAGGGTACACTTCCTAGCAATACAGTGCAAAATCCTAAGAATGATGGGCATTACATAACAATGACCACCTGAGGTAGAAAGCAAGCCATAGATCCACCCATGCTAATTATGGTAGATGATGAGGTTAATGAGGATGAGGATGCAACAATGAGACCACACATCAAAAGGATGGAGACGACGAGCCCTTAGACAAAGAGGGGAGGGATAAGGTAGCCCGAAAAGCTCCTATTCCCATGAAAGGGACTCCACCACCATTCCCTTAAAGGTTTATAATAAGACTGAGGAGGGTAAATTCTAGGACTTCATCTCTATGTTGAAGTAATTGTCGATTAACCTCCCTCTCATTGACGCATTAGAGAAAATGTCTGGGTACACAAAGTTCATGAAGTATCTAGTCACAAAGAAAAGGATAGTGAGCTTAGAGCCTGTCAACGACATCTACCATTGCAGTGACATAGCCACTAGATCTCTTGTGCAAAATAAAGAAGATCTTAGAGCATTCACCACTCCATGCATTATTGCAGTATTCAACTTCGTAAAGACATTATGTGACTTAGGAGCTAGCATCAACGTAATGCCTCTTGTGGGGTACAAATAGTTGGGCTTAGGAGCCCTCACTCCGACTATAATGCGATTGCTTATGGTTGATTGAACAGTAAAGAAACTCGTGGATATTCTTCATGATGTTCTAGTTCGGGTTAAGAGCTTCATATTCCCAGCAGGCTTTGTTATACTTGACTGCAAGGTTGATTTTGATGTCCCTATCATCTTGGGGAGGCCATTCCTAGCTATTGGGGAGGCTCTAGTTGACATGGAATTAGGATAACTCAAGTTTAGATTGAATTATGAAGTGGTTGTCTTCAATGTCTATCAATCTATGAAGCAACTTAATGATTGATGAATTATATTTGTTACCAAAAGCATTAATGAAGTGCAACAAGTAGTTCCCAATGAAGAAATAATGGGTGTTGAAGCACTAGCATTAGTGATCAAGAACTTTGATAGAGATGACATTCCAGAATATGATGAGATGGTTAACGCACTTCCAGGATAAGATTTTTACAAGCATCCCCTCAAACTGGAGTTAGACTTAAAAAATAGAGACACTCCACCCGCTAAACCATCCATTGAGGACAACCTTGGAGTTAAAAGCTTTTCCACCCAATTTGCTATATATGTTCCTAGGGCCTAGCAACACTCTACCAATAATCATAGCAGTAAATCTTAATGGAGTACAAGTAGATGCATTAGTATCATTCCTAAAACATTTTTTCAGAGTCATTGGATGGACGATAGTGGACATAATTGGCATACCTCTAGGCATATGTTCATACAAGATCCAAATCATCCCAAATTACAAAACTACCATTGAACACCAAAGGTGTAACACCCCCTAATTCCTTCTACTTAATCTAGAGTGGTTGTACAGAGGATGCTGAGAAAAGACTGAGAAAAACTGCAGAAGAAGGTTCACGGGGATGTTTACGACTCGTAGAGAGGTTTATAACTCGTAAAATGGGTCTCAAAAACCACAAATGACTTGGTGAAATTTTCTAAGTCTGAGGCCTATAATACAAGATGGTATACGACACGTGAAGTGTTCCACAACTCGTAGAAGGGGTTTGATGATAAATTACAGGAACTCAAGTTTCAGGACCCCTTATTTATGAGAGGTGGTTCACAACCCATAAAATATTTTATGGCTCGTAAAAGAGGACTCATGAAGATTTTCAGTAACTCAGATTTTCAGACCCCTCATTCACGAGAGGATGTCTACGACCTGTAGAATGCTCTACAACTCGTAAATGGGGTCTCGTAGACCTAGGCGACAGTTTTTAGGAAGGGTAATTTTGTCTATTCCTACCCTTTTTAATTTAATCCTTGTACATTTTGGGCTTAATTTAAGTCGGGAATGAGGCCCTAAATGTATTTTCCCCCATTCATCACTTAGAGCTTTCTTGAAGAACATTAGAAGGAGGAGAAGGGCAAGAAGTCTTGATTTTATCACAAGGATTCATTGAAATCTGATTGTTTCTTCCATTCCCATGTATGTAAGGCTTACTAAAGTGTGGAACCACGTTCGATCACACGCCCCTTTCACTTATTAAGTCAAAATTGAGGACAAGAATTGAGTTTTGAAAATTCTATCATTCAATTTCTAAATCCTTGCATTTATCACGAGGCCTTATTATGTTACATGAGAAAATTGTTGTATTGTATGATCATTGATATGAGATTCACATATTTATTTTATACTTGGTCGCATGAACCCTAAATTTCATAATTCTATGAAATTCTATGCATGGATTGAGTTGAGGTCTGAGTTTGATATTAAGTTGATGAGTCGAGAAAATTGAGCATTACAGAGCATGAAAAGCATGTTGAACAAAATTACTAATACTACCTTGAAACTTACTTGTATTGCATGATGAGTACATTTAAATGAGTTTAAATGAACATTTGAGTCTGAGTTGAGTTTGATTGTCTGCATTGCTTGACTGAGTTGATGAGTAACTGAGACGAGTTGAGATGAGGTAACCCAATAAGGTTGAGATTTTAATGTGATTGATTAAGCATTTCAGGATTAAGTTGAGCACGTTTTAGTTTTTGGAGGAGTATCAAGCATCGAGCTGGGAGCGAGTAAACATCTACTTTGACCCACAAAACTACATTGTCGGCGTAGGATACTCATGCAGCTCATTATGGCGGCTCTTTTCCCAAAAGTGGACATTTACTATGGATCCTAGAGAGAGGTTGATCGTCTTTTACCGTGGCAACTTTAGGACAGGCATGGCATTGACGTCACCTTCATTGTGCATCAACAAACTAAAGATGATGGGATCAGATATCGGTTAAGAGAAACTCCTAAGCAACATTGATTGAGCATGACATTTTAAATTGAGTCTATTTCTATCGAGTTTACTTTAAAAACATGATTTACTTTAAACTTGCATGTATTGAGTTGAGCATGAGTTGTTGAGTCGAGATGAGTGAGTAAGCCTTATTTTCTTAAGCTATTTTGCATACTGGTATATTTCATGTATTGACATCCATTTAGACCTCCATTGCTTCATGATGTAGATACAGGTGATAGAGGACTTCAGCCCACGCATCGTTGAGTTCCAAATCAGTGCATTTCCCTGGAGTTGGTGAGCCCTTCTTGCTTTTCCAGAGGAGCCCCTTTATCTTCTTACTTTCATTGAGTATTTTATCTTCTTCTATTTGAGGTGTCTATAGCCTATCATGACACCATCTAGATTGTCGAGTAGAGGCTTCATATAAATTGAGTAGAGGATTTGTTAAGTATTTTGTATTCCAAACTTATTCATTAGAAAACTATGAGTTAGTTGAGTTATATTTTATTCATATCATGCTTTTCTATTTGAGTTATTCTTCCGCTGTTGAGTTGATGTGACGATGAGGCGAGGTGGTTCTCTTGGGGAATTAATAATGGTTCTTCAAGTGCCAGCCACGCCAAGGGTACCATCCTGGGGCGTGACAAACTTGGTATTAGAGTACAAATTTCAAGAGTCCTAAAGAGTCTACGAAGCCGTATCTAGTAGAGTCTTATTTATGGTGTATTGTGCACCACACCTTATAAACAGGAGGCTATAGGACATTAGGAATTGTTACCCTTTCTTATGTTCTGATTTCGTGAGATAGAGTTGAAACTGTATAAAGCTCTCTTTGAACTCGTGCATTACGCGTTTGCAGATCATGCCTCCTAAACACACCGTGACCTAGAGAAATGTTGCAACCAGTAATGCTGAGAATCCCACTTCAGAGGTGCCTCCTCCAATGGAAACGAGGTGTCGAGGTTGACCAGCCGGAGCCGCTGGTGTTCATGAGACACCTGCTGCTCCACCTGCTCATACCATAGAGGCTGACTTCAGAGGAGCTATCACCATGCGCACACAGTTATTAGCTGCCCAGAGCGGGAACCAGGGCTCACAGACCCCTAGTTCCAACTCTCAAGAACCAACGGCTGCCACTCAATTGAGAGACTTTATAAGGATGAACCCACCAGTTTTTACTGGGTCAAAGGTTGAGGAGAATCGTAGATGAGATGTGGAAGGTGCTGAAAACTATGCATATGACTAAGACCGAGGGAGTTGAGCTTGCTGCTTATCAGCTCAAGAATGTGGCCAATGTTTGGTACATTTAGTGGGAAGAGAGTTGAGGTGATGATGTTGAGCTCGCTGCTTGGGATGAGTTCAATAGTGCCTTCCTTGATCACTTCTTTCCTTAAGAGTTGAGAGAGGCAAAGGTTGAGGAGTTCGTGAATCAGAAATAAGAGGGGCTGACGATTAAAGAATACAACTTGAAATTATCCAGTTGTCCAGGTATGCTCCAGAGATGGTCTAGGATATGAGAGCGAGGATGAGGAAGTCTGTATCTGGGTTGGGTAGACATGTGAAGAAGGAGTGCAAGGCGGCATTGCTGATTCCAGGTATGGATATCTCCAGAATGATAGTTTATGCCAGCAAACTGAGGAGGATAAGAAGAAGGACAGAGAGGAGCATCTGAGTAAGAAGACCAAGTCAGCAAGGCCTGAACCTACACAGACTAAGCAGGGTAAGGGAGATAGGTCCTACTTCCAGAAAAGTTCCTCTAGCTATGCACCATCTTTAACCAGTGCACTAGCCCGAGCTATAGGTATGATCATAGGTCCCAAGGTCAGCCAACTTTAGGGCACAAGATGCACAGTCTCAAGCAAGTGTGACTCTTGGCTCTAAAGGGAAGCCACCTTATAGGAAATGTGGCAAGATGCATCTGAGAGAATGTAGAGAGGGATTGAATGATTGCTACAAGTATGGCCAACCGAGATATTTTAAGAGGGAGTGTCCAATGTAGGGAAATAAGGCCTATTCTTCTACCACAACACCACTAACGAGGGGAAACCAGAGAGGTTCTGCACCAGGGACTGGTGGTGGGACAAACCGTCTGTATGCGATGGGGAATCGACAGGACCAAGAGGTTGCACCAGATGTTGTGACGGGTATGCTCTGAGTTTTTACCTTTCCTTGTTATGCTTTACTTGATCTGGGTGCAACTTTTTGTTGAATCTTTTTCACGGAGTGATAGATAATTTGATAAGCTAGTGATTTTTTTTTGTGTTCTAGAATACGGTTAACAACATGTTAACTAATCGATTACGGTAAATTGGATTTGATTTTGCTATTTCTTTCTGCAGTACCTCGATTGTATTTATTATGAGGCCTTATTATGTTACATGAGAAAATTGATGTATTGTACGATCATTTATATGATACTCACATATGTATTTTACCTGGTAGCATGAACCCTAAATTGCATAATTCTATGAAATTTTATGCATGGATTAAGTGGAGGTCTGAGTTTGATGTTAAGTTGATGAGTCGAGAAAATTGAGCATCACAAAGCATGAAAAACATGTTGAACAAAATTACTTATACTACCATGAAACTTACTTGCATTGCATGATGAGTAAATTTGAATGAGTCTAAATGACTGTCTGAGTCAAGTTTGATTGTCTGTATTAATTGACTGAGTTGATGAGTAACTGAGACGAGTTGAGATGAGGTAACCCAATGAGATTGAGATTTTGATGTGATTGATTGGGCATTTGAGGATTGAGTTTATTGACTGAGTTGAGCACATTTTAGTCTTAGGAGGAGTGTCGAGCATCGAGCTGGGAGCGAGTAAACATCTTCTTTTACCCACAGAACAACATTGCTAGCATTGGATAGTCATGTAGCTCGTTCTGGCGGCTTCTGTCCCAAAAGTAGATATTTACTATGGATCCAAGAGAGAGGTAGATTGTCCTTTATCGTGGAAAGTTTAGGATGGGCGTGGTAATGACATCGCCTTTGCTGTGCATCACCAAACTAAAGGTGATGTGATTGGATGTCGGTTAAGAGAAACTCCTAATCAACATTGATTGAGCATGATATTTAAATTGAGTTTATTCCTACAGAGTTTACTTTAAACTTGCATGTGCTGAGTTGAGCATGAGTTGTTGAGTCGAGTACCTATATCCTACACTAGCTACATAGTTTACGGTTTAGAGTTGTTATCTACTCATGCCCATATCAGTGCTCAATACTCCTCCGAAGAATCAACATGCTCATATCAACCAATTTAATGCAACTCTTTATATTAGTTTCATTCAGACTCTAGTCGAATCAATCAACACTCAACCAATCAATCATGTCTATCCCAAATAAACAATCAACCAATTATCCAAATCAATTGCGCATGCTTTCAAGACTTATTAGATCCACATTAACAATCATTTAGATTTCAACCCGATCAGATTCACAAATGGCAATACATCTAAGGACTTCTCGCTTTTACATCATGATCACTCTACCATCATATAACATTCACAATTCTACTTTTGATTAGGTTAACATATGCATGTACATTGACTAGAGTTCACGGTATACAAGTAAAATAAGTTGCCAAAATATACTCAATCATCATGGATATTATTAGTATATGGTCAAACATACATGAGAAACTCAATAGTACTATAGACAATTTAGATTGTGGGGTTCCAACTCAACTCCTAGACTTCAATTTTGACTCAAAGGGAGAAGAAGAATGAGGGAACGCAAGCATTTTCTCCCTTCCTTCATGCTCTCATATTCGCATAGAATAAGGAATAGTATACTTTAGGCCATGTTAAGGGGTCCCAATTAACCCAAAAACATTGTGGGTATAAGTAAAAGGTATGGAAAAAGATAAATCACCCCTCCTCAAAACTGTCGAGTGAAACATGAAAACTCATTTATAGGTCATGGTTCACTTTACAGCCCATAATGGCCTATCGTAGATTGGGGTTTCAAATTTGAGTGTTTTTTATCTTGGGTCTATGATCACCTTCTATGTTTCATAGACCAATTTATGGTCTTAACGTATCGTTCGTGGTTAAAGGTTCCAAGAACAAAATTTAGACTTGGAACCACAAGGACCATTCTATGGGTTGTCGTCTAAATTATAGGTTGTACACCCCTTCATGGATTGCCTTGGAACTTAGAATTATTGTGAGCCCGGTGATTTTATGGAAAAATCTATGAGCCATAAGACAAAGTAAAGCATGTAGAAGGGCACATAGAAAGGCCTCAGACTTAGACAAATTTCTAAGTCATAAGGTGGTAACCACGGGCCCTATCTATGTACCATAGAACCTTCTATTAGCTATAGATGACCCCTCATGGTTACTACTAGTGCAAAAAATTTAGTCTCTTTCACAAAATTTCAAGGACTTTCAAGTTCATACTAATTAGAGAAATTTTATAGGGTGTTACATTATCTTCGCCTTGGGATCATTTTTTCCTCGAATAAAGATAGTTCTAGGAAGATAGGCTCAAAGCATAACTACGATCATGGACTAAAAAAAATCAGACAATCAAACCATTACACCCTCAAGCATTTAATAAGTCAGCCAATCGAATAATTAATGCAATCACACTAGGACTCGAGATTACAATTACAAGTCAAACTCAGAATGGGGAAATACCTTAGAGAATAAGAACAAATCATTACCATCAATCTCATCATTGGAAGGAACGAATAAGTAAGGTTATCTAGGCTCCATATACTTTTCAGCTTCCTAAGTAGCCTCTTTAATGGATTGGCATCTCCACAACACCTTCACAAATGCAACCTCTTTGGTTCTCAACTTGTGAATTTGACGATCAAGGATCTGTACTGGAAACTTTTCATAACTCAAACTACCATTCACTCCTATGCTTTTAACACACATAACCAACGACAGATCTCCTAAACATTTCTTAAACATAGAAATGTGGAAGACAAGATAGATTGCTGCTAGCTCTTATGGTAGCTCCAACTCATAAGCTACATTGCCCACTCTCTTCACAATTTGGTAAGGACCGATGTATCAATGGCTGAACTTTCACTTCTTCCAAAATCTCATGATACCATTCTTGGGTGGCAGCTTTAAGTATACCTAATTATTCACGTCAAACTCTAAATCCCTTCTCCTAAAATTAGCATTAGACTTTTGATGACTCTATGTTGTTTTTAATCTCTCTTTGATGATCTTTACCTTCTCCATTGCTTGGTGCACCATGTCCAGCTCAATTAACTTTGCTTGACCTACCTCGAACCATCCAATTGGGGATCCACATCTCCTCTCACAGAGGGCCTCAAAATGAGCCATTTGGATGCTCGAATGAAAGTTATCATAGGAAAACTAAATAAAGGGAAAGTGATCATGCTCTTAACATATCCTCTATGGTCTGGATAATACGCTCAGCTTGGCCATCAGTCTGAGGGTGGAAAGCAGTGCTAAGCTTTACCTTTGATCCTAGGCCTTTCTGAAAGGACTACCAAAATTGGGCAATAAATTGAGCTCCTCTAATCTAATATAATGGACAATGGAACCCCATGCAATCTAACAATCTCTCGGATATACAATCGGGCATAGTCATCTGCCCTGTCAGTAGTTTTTACCACCAAGAAGTGCCTAATTCAGTCATCCTATGGACAATCACCCAAATCAAGTCATGTTATCTGTGTTATCTTGATAAGCCAATAAAGACATCCATGTTTATCATTTCAGACTTCCATTTAGGAAATTGAAATTCGGGGCTACTTCACATGGTCTTTGGTGTTTAACCTTTACTTGTTGGTAGTTCGAGCACTTAGAAACAAACTCTGCAATGTCTCTCTTTATCCCATTCCACCAATAAACCTCTCTAAAGTCAAGGTACATTTTGGTAGACCTCTGGTGGATGGAATAACTAGAGTTATGGGCTTCTACCATGACCCTCTCCCAAATACCATCAATATTGGGAATATACAGTCTACTTTGGTATCTCAATACCCCATTTCCCCCTTTGATGAATACCATCACTTTCTACTTATGCACATCTTTCTTTAATTGAAGTAAGATGAGATCTTGATCTTGCTTTTCCTTCACCTCTACCACAAAAGATGATGGACACCCATTATGTAAAAGTATTCCACCTTCACCAGATTTATCTGGTTGAACTCCCAACCACGCCAGTCTATGTGCCTTTTTAGCTAGCTCTTTCTTCTTTTCTTCCACATGAGCGGTGGAGCTTCCCATTGACAACCTTCTAAAAGCATGAACAACCACATTAACTTACCTAGTTAGTAAAGGATGTTCATGTCATTTTGCTTAAAGAATTCAAGCCATCTTCTCTACCTCAAGTTAAGCTCTCTCTAGGTGAAGACACACTGTAAGCTCTCATGATATGTGAATACATCCACATATACTCCATATAAGTAGTGGCGCCAAATCATGAGTGCAAACACCATAATAGCTATTTTGAAATTGTTAATTGGATAGTTTCTTTCATAGTTATTGAGTTGCCTGAAAGCATAAGAAACAACCTTACCTCTCTACATCAAAATACATCCCAATCCCACTCTAGAAGCATCACATTAGATATCAAAACCACTAGGCCCCCTCAGGTAGAGTCAATAATGGTGTAGTCATCAATCTGGTTTTCAACTTTTGAAAACTCTTCTCACACTTGTTGGACCACTAAAACCTAGCTTTCTTGTAAGTTAGCTTAGTCAATGGTGAAGATATGGAAGAGAATCCCTCAATAAATCTGCAGTAGTAGCCAGTAAACCTAGAAAACGTCTTATGTCAGTTAGAGAGGTGGGCCTCGACTTGTTCTTAACTACCTTAATATTTTGTGTATCTACTCGAATACCATCATCCAAGACAACATGGCCTAGAAATGTCATATACTTGAGATATAACTCATGTTTAAAAAATTTGGCATACAATTTCGCTATCCTTAAGGGTTCGAAGAACAATTCAGAGGTGATTGGCGATGCTCTTCTTATTCTATAGAGTACACCAATATATCATTAATAAATACAATCATGAATATGTCTAGGTACTATCTAAATACTTTGGTCATCAAATCTATGAAAGTGGCAGGGGCATGGGACAAACCAAAGAACATTATTAAAACATGAAGTGACTATATCAGGTTTGGAAAGCGGTCCTTGGGATGTCACATTCTCTCACTCTCAACTGGTGATAGCCTAATATAAGATCTATCTCGAAGAAAATAGTGTCATTTCGAAGTTCGTCAAACTGGTTGTTTATCCTATGAAGGGGATATTTATTCTTGATAGTCACCTTATTTAATTGGCGTTTATCTATGCATATTCTGAGAGAACTATTTTTCTTTTGCACGAATAGGACAAGAACACCCCATGGAGAGACACTCTGCCTATTAAATTCCTTATCTAAGAGATCTTTTGATCGCTCTTTCAGTTCTTTCAACTCAGATGGAGATATAGGTTGTGTATCAACGAGGACATATATCCCAAAATCAATCTCCCTATCTGTGAGGACTCAAGAAAATTCATTAGGGAAGAGCTCTGAGAACTCATTGACAATTTTAATTGACCCAAAGGATAAAGACTCTACATCATTAGTCTTAATTCACATGAGGTGATAGATACAACCCTCTGATATTAGCTTTATAGCACTAAGGAAGGAAATAAAATTACCCCTTGGTGCAACTGAACTACCCTTCCGCTCTAGAACAGGTTCATTTGGAAATTAGAATCTAATAGTTTAGGTCCTACAATAAATGGAGGCATAGCTAGCATAAATCCATTCCATTCCAAGGATCACATCAAAATCAATATATCAGCCAAGGTATCTCTATGATGGATGAATACTATGCAATCTCTATAGACCCTCTTAGCTAGAGTGGACTCACTAATAGGAGTGGAAATGACAAAAGGATCAAGCAAACACTCGGGAAGAATCTCAAATCTATTAGCCACATAAGAAGTCACAAAAGATAGAGTGGAACCTAGATCAAGCAATAAATAACAGTTAAATGCAAAGACTCAAAGCATATCAGTGACAACATCTGGTACAACCTCCTTATCCAATCGATTACCCATTGCATACAAATAATCCGTTCCTCCATCTGCCCCCGATGTAGCACCTCTATGGTTACCTTTGACTAGTGGTACTATAGCAGGAGAATAGACCTTATTACCCCACATCAGACATTCTTTATGGAGGTGACCCATCTTTCCCCACTTGTAATAACCATCCTCTCCCTCTTTACACTCCCCCATATGCATCTTGCCATGCTTCTCACAAGGTAGCTTTCCCTTTGAACCAAGATTCATTCTTACCTAGGACTGAGAACCCTATTCTCTAACGTTTTATGACTTTTGTTCATTCCTCACTCTTGATGTTGGTGCACTAACAGATGATGGAGATAACCCTACTAGAAATGATAAGCGACTCCTATTTCCATTAAACCTTCCTGCTAACCTCTTCATCGCATGTCTTAGCCCTCTTGCTTCTATACTTCTCCCTATTTTATAGCTTTTCCTCCTTTGTCTATTGCATATACGTCATCAACCTACCAATATCCATATCACCAACTAACATAACATCCTTTCTCCTTTCTTAACCGACCCAACCTAGCAACATACAAAATCATCCCACTCCTCATATCAGCAACCTTCTACAGAGCATAGCAACATAGCTGGGTTATCTTGGGGCTATACTCCTGAACAGTCATGAATCTCTATTTTAAGTTCAAAAATTATCTTAACTTTCTCTCTCAACTCTTTTAGGAAGAGCATCCTAAGAAAGTTTCCTCAAACATTATCTAAGTCAAAACTGTTGCACCCTCTCTTCTATCTTTCTTCTATTGGTTGTACCATAATCTGGCAACACTTTTGAGTTGGTAGGCAGCCAACTCAACCTGCTTAGCATCACTCACATGCATAACCTAGAACGCCTTCTTGAGCTCATCAATATAGTTCTATAGATCCTCATTGGGTGTAGACCCTATGAACTTAGGTAGGTTCATCCTCAAGAACTCATGGACTCTAAAAGTATCTTGAGCATCCTGTGTACCTTCTCCCTACCTGCCTACCTATGTAGTCACCGCCTGTGCCAAAATCAGAATAGCTTGGCAAAGCTTCGCATTTGAGATGGCAGCCTGAGGTGGTTGTTCAAAAAGGGCGGCTTGGCCTATTGGTCCTTGCCAATTTTGGTGCTAAGGTAGATTCTCATTTCATTTGGCCGGGTGTCCCATACTCCTAGCTTGTCTAGTAACCCTTCTTGGAGGCATCATCACAAATAACATTCTACAACACGCGTGAACACATGAGTTGGAAAAGACAATCATAGAGTTAAACTCTATTGCATAAATATCAGAATACATAAGAAGTGTAATCATTGCTAATGTCCTATAGCCTCTTGCTTATAAGTTTGGTGCACACCACACTCATCAACAAGACTCTATTAGACACAGCTTCATAGACTTCCTATGACTCTTTAAACTTAGTGCTCTGGCACCAAATTTGTCATACCCCGAGAGGGTAATCTTGTCATAAATGACACTTGAAAAAACATTTTTGGTTCCCATGAGAACCACTTGGGCTTGTCTACACATAACTCTAATAATTGATAGCAGAAGAACAGTTCTGGAATTGATAAAATAAGTAAATTATCTAACTTTCTATTATCAATCTTAATTCCCAATGACATGATCTTGGAAATAACAAGTCATCAATCAACTCTCACTAATCATCTATGAAGCCTATAATTAGTTTAGAAAGTGCCAAGAAGATCCAAAGCCACTCAAACTAAAAGTCCTCGATGAAAATGAAAGAAATAAAAAGGCGCCTCCAGAATTAGGGAGTGTTCACCAAGATTTGGACGTAAGAAGTAGGTCTTCAATGGTGCGCTTGCTCAAGACCTCTTTCACCTATATCCGTATCATAAAATGATGTTGGACCAAATGGATGTTAATACATAAAATATACTGGTATGTAAAATAGCTCCACAGAAAGAAATAGACTCGGCATCAAACTCATTTGACTCGATCCATGCATAGACAACTATATCAATATTCAAGTGTAGTAGTGAAAATAATTATCCTAAAAGATACTTTAGCATGCGACTCTATCAAATCACTAATGCATAATCAGGGAGTTTCTCTAACTAACAATTATCACATATGAGCTCGTGATAATACAATATTTGCATTGTTGTTGTAACATCCATCTAATACTTTCCAAGGTAAGGGATGATCAAACCAATCTTTGATCCACAATAAATAATGTCCAATTATTGGGAGATGAGAGGCATTGCCTTTATCCTAGGATGGCTACATAGTTTAATTGGTTAGAATTGTTATCTACTCATGCCTATATAGGTTCTGAATACTCCTCCCATGACCCAATATGCTCATATCAACCAATTCAATCAACTCTTTATATTAGTTTCATTTCGACTCCATTGGAATCAGTTAACAGTCAATTGATCATCATGTCAATTCCAAATCAACAATCAGCCAATCAACCAAATCAATTAGGCGTTCATTTTAAACTCATTAGAGTCCACATTAATGGTCATTTAGACTCCAACCAACCAGATTAATTTCACAAATGGTAACATATTTGATGACTTGTCGCATTTACATCACGATCACTTTATCATCATATAACATTCACAATTCACCTTTCAATTAGGTTAACACATAATTACCACATGCATTTACATTGACTAGGGTTCATGACATAAAAGTAAAATAAGTAGTCAAAATATACTCAACCATCGTGGATATTATCAGTATATGGTCAAACAGAAAAACTCAATTGTAATATAGATAATTCAAAACTTTAGATTATGGGACTCCAACTCAATTCCTAGACTTTAATTTTGACTCAAAGGGAGATGAAGAGTGCATAGATTCAAACAATATTTTAGATAGCCTTACATAATTGGAATTCAAAGAATGAGCGAAATTCAAATAATCTATAGTTATGTACTCATAATCTTAGCTTTTTCTCCCTTCCCTTATGCTCTGTGATTTTCTAAGTGTAGTTGAGAAATAGTACACCTTTGGTTCTGTTATGGGGTCCTAATAACCCCAAAATGTCATGAGTTTAATTAAAAAGGAGTAAGAAAATATTAAATATATCAATTTTCAAAATTGTCGAGTGAACCTCGAAACTCCATTCATGGGTCGTAGTTCACTTTACAAACTCTAGATAGGCTGTCATAGATTGGGATTTCAACTTCAGACTTTTTTTTATCTTAGGTCTATTATCACCTTCGATGGGTCATAGAGCCATTTACAATCTCGTCATGTCATACGTGGTTCATGGTTTAAAACTATAAATTTTGGACTTGGAACAACGATGACCATTCTACAGGTAGTCTTTTGAATTACGTATTGTAGACCACTTCGTGGACTGCCTCAGCGCTAAGTATTATTGTGAGCCTAGGAAATCTATGGACCAAACTATGAGTTGTAAAATAAATTACAGCCCGAAGAAAGGCCTCAGACTTAGAAAAGAATTTTAAGTCACCAGGGTAACCATGGACCCCTTCTACAAATCATAGAACCTTCTATAAGCCATAGATGACCCAACGTGGCCATTACAATGATAAATTATTTAGTCCTTTTCTCAACTTTTTTAGGACTTCCAAGTTTAGACTAATTAAAAAAAATTAGGGGTTATCACAATATAGTTAATGATTTAGAATTTTTTTTCTCAACCCTCTTTCATTACACTAACCTTGATACACACTATATGTAATGACCTTGAAGGTTATTCTTGGTATTTTTAATAAAATTACTATTTTACCCTTTTTTGAAAGTTGACTTGAGTCATTTCTAGCTGAGTTTAAAAGTCAGATTTTGAAAATCTTGTAAAAATTTGACATTTTGCTAAATAAAGAGTTTTTAAAGGCTTAAAGTTTGACATTTTGATTTTTTTTTATCATCGTGAGTTTTGGGTATTAGAATGTGATTTTGTGGATTCCATCAGCTTGGAATGCGAAATTAGGTCCCGACGAATTGACAAGATTGAATTCGGAGGCAAATTGGAGATTTTGGACCCAAAGTTATATTTTTAGTCGAATTTGGATCATAATTTGACTTTGGTCAACATTTAGAGTTCGAAAGCTTAGATCAGAATTCTAATAGTTCCAATAGTTCTTAATAGTTAAACTAATACTAGGAATGGTCTTGTTATAATTTTTATAGTTTTTGAGGGCATTTTAAGCCTTTTAAGTATACACAAATTTCTTCGAGTTCTATCAGGTTCAGACAAAGGAGGCCTCAATTTTAAATTTTGATAGTTCCATTGAGTTTGAGACGTCAAATTTATTAGGGTTGTCTTTATGATTAGTATTCATGGGGTTTTGAACTAATCTCGATGGTCCATTTTAAGTTTTGTAATATTGTTGTTCACTGCAATCTGGTGCATGAAAATGTTCTCCGCGTTCGCGGCATTGGCCTCCATGGTCACGGAGGCTTACTTTCTGTGACCTCCACATTTGCGACACTTAGAATGAGTTCCTATAGGTGTTTGCAGATCTTTCTCCACATTTGTGGAGTACTAAGTGACCTAAAACAGTGGGAACGAGTTTAGATATGGGTTTCCACCATTTTTAACATTTCCATGCTCGATTTTGGGGAGCTTTTCATGGAATATCAAGACATAACTTTTGGGTAACATATTTCTAACTTATATCCTTAATTTCCATTGATTAATTTATGATTTTAACATCAAAATTTGGTTTTAAATTAGGCAATTTGAACTTTTCTTGGATATTGATTTTTGATAAGAAAAATGATAATTTTGAGCTCATTTCAAGTCCTTTTCGAAATGGTTTTCACCATTAGATTTCTTATTAATTAGGAAACACTTTCATGTTAAAATTTTCAAAATACGCAAACCTTTTTGGTATAAGATTTTTGGACCATTATACCCTTTTATCCGAATTGCTTGATTTTAGTGTCATTAGCTTTGTAATGTAATTGTGATTCTTATTTGACTAGACTATGGTGATTTGGAGTATTATAGAAGGAAGAAAGGCTTGAATTTGAGCTAATTGAGACTTTGATTAAGGCAAATGGATTTCAAACCTTTTGTTAAGTATGATGAACCTTGTATTATACCATGTGATCGGGTTTGGGTGATTTGTGAAATGAAATGAGATTGAATTATACTATTATAGGCGTTGATCATGGGATTTTGAATAGGATAACTGTAAATGTTGTGAATCCTTGCCTTGTGAAATAAATGTGAGATTGTGAATACTTGTGAACATGTGGATTATCTGGTATTGATATTGAGACTACACTAACATTGAGATTTGTATTGATATTGAGGCTAATTGATAATAAGATTGAGTACTTGATTATGAACATATGAACTATGTGGACATCTTGCATGCACTCATTATTATGAAAGTGATACATGTAATATGATGATATTTATGTGCTTGATATCCGATTTGCAATGAAAAGCCTTACAGAAATTGTTCCGACTTGAAAAAGAAAAAAAGAGAAAGAAAAAGAAAAGAAAAGATTAAGGGAAATAGTTCTAGCTAGATTTTAAAGTTAAATGCGAAGGGAAATGGTTCTGGCCAATACATGGTCCATGTATGGCCCGCATGGGTTCTGATCTGATTATATCAGTGGATGTGTATTGTAAGGCAGACATGCATCATGATTACTTGACGTTGCATCACATTGTTTACATGTCATAGCATTCATTCCATTTCATGCCATTCCTTTCTTGAAGTTGTTATATTTACCATATGTGATATATTGTATGCTTTGAACCTTGTATACTGCTAATATTGAACTACTAAAACATTGTGATATTTGGTGATAACATGAACCTTTTACATTGTGAAGATTGGACTATTGAGATTCTGTGTTATGAGACTATAACTGCTTATCTTATTGATAGACTATTGTAGTGCTTGACTCTAGGATGAGCTGATTATCCTAAGATAGTATTCTATAATGTGTATACATACATATATTATTGTTTTGCTGGGACTTTTCTGAGTATAGGTATGTAGTTCAGTGGTATGTGGTTAGGGAGATAGGAGTACTTGTGTTCTTTATTGCTCTACTTCAGGTTTAGTTTCCATTTGTTGAGTACCATATTGTTTGGTGCTCACCACTAGCTACACTTTTGTAAGGTGTGATCCCGGTTCCTCCTGATTAAAAGTCTCATGAAGGACCGAGCCTCTAGATTCTGGAAAGGTAGTTGATGTCGCCTAAGCTACACCTTCTTTTTTAGGCTAAAGCGGTCATTGTCAAGATATAGAACCTAGCCAAGGTTAGGGTCGAACCCAAGGGAATTTGGTATACTTCGAAAAATTTAATTGCAATTCGAGTCTATCAACCAACCTATCTCCCTAAAGGGGGGAGGTTTATAACAACTAGTAAAAGTAATGCTAAGCTAAAACAAGTGCTTAACCAATGTGAAGATGAACTAGGGTATTGTGTTCCCCATGATTCTCTAACTCAAGATTACCAGATAATTGAATGTTTTTTTAGTGTGTAACATGCAAAATGGTAAGTTAAGTTAACCAGACCCTTTGGCCCAGGCAAGAGGAAAATTTCACTACGTGGTTTGATCTATCCCCACAGTGTGACATGACTAATCCTTACCTATTGTCCTACTATAGCCTCATCTTTGCCTAGTTTAGTTGATTAGATGAGAAATATTGATCGAATCCTGTTAATTAATCTCTTTTCCTATTCATTACTTCCTTTGTCAGTCAGTAACACTAGGTGAGTTCTAATGTTGTCCACCGCTATAAAGCACTCAAAATGAAGAGAATTAATTTATACATGTATGCACACTTTTCCAGAAGTACGAATTATTCGGTTTTACCTTGTTAGTTCTTCATGGTTCCCCCAGCCCTATTTGTTGATTTAGCTACTCATGGTCAATGTAAATGCAAGACTTATGAATATAAATAACATAATTGAGCACGTACACAATTTAATTAAGACAAGAAAATCCAACTCTTCAATGAAAATCACAAGATTGTAATTAGAAGATGAAATTAAAGTTTACAAGTGTTTCTCAAACCCTCTAATGTTTTTCTCTATTGTCTCTCTACTCATTCTCGCTAGCTATCTAAGAAAAATAACCTAAAAATCTAATTGTAGTGTTTAAAATAGAAATCCAAAACAAAATAAGAAAATTGGGTCGGCAAGCTCTACAAGGTGTTCTATGGGCTGTATAGTAGTTTATGACTCTACAATCACTGAATAGGTCTAATGTCAATAACGCGCCCTCACAAAAAGAAGTCTCATATGTAACTCATTATGATGTTTTAAAGTATAACCTTGGGACTATGCGAAATCACTTACTCTAAAAAAAGACACTCTATATCATTCTTAATACCATATGCTTGCCCCTATACTCATGACTAAGACCTTTGACTACTTGGACTAGGATCACCTCAGGACTTTACAGGCTTGTAACGTAGGCTCAAGGGGCTTTGGTATGATGATTTGGGAACATAGTGACTAACGGCCCTCCTTGGCACTGCATTTTTCTACACTTTTGCCCTACCAACACTATTACTTTTCATTCCATTCTCCCTTTCTCCTATTTCAAGCTTTTCTGGGTGCTTTCTTTTCATTTTTTAGCTTTTTGCCTTGTATTTAAACTTCTTTTTTCTTTTTAGCTCATAACTAAGGCATCACTCATATTTCTTGCACCCAACACACTTTATTCGTTCCTTTTCCATGTATCACATATTTCTCCCTCATTTTGTGTTTTACCCTTACACCAGCCATCCTCAACTTAGGCTTTTGGTTTGAGCTGAGGTGCACATTATCCAAGCTCGCAACAAGGGCCACTTTTGGTAGCCACCCTCAATTTAGGTTGTTTGCCTTAGTCAAGGTGCACAATTTCAAGGAAGGACTAGGGCTAATTTCAGGATATTACATCTTATAAGACTAGATCACTTAGGTTTTTACAAAGAAAAGGTACATGGAAGGCTCAAATATTAGGATCAAGGGATATTTCACACATTTGGTTGGTCATTTAGGCTATGTAGACTATTACGAACAATGGCCTAAGATCCTTTCCTAACCAACTAACCTAAAGTCTAAATTAGATTAACGGGGCAAGTTAGGAATTGAAACACAATACATGAATTTAGCAAATTAGGATCACACTCACATAACACTGATTACATTATCAACAAGGACTCTCAGATCATGTTTTTCATCTAAATTTTATCCTCACTTATTAGAACAATCACTGTCAACAAAATTAAACATACATGGTTGCTATCTAGACTAACTAATCAAAAATTCAGTGGGTATCATTTTTCACAAAACAAATACAAAAACACATATATGCCAGTGATATCAGTGCTATATGTTACCAATACTACCTAAACATGTTGGTTTAACAGAAAAGAAATATCCATAGGGAAAAAGAAAATAGGTAAGAAAACCCTAGGATTCAAAAATAGGCCAAGGCTACTCAAACTTCACTAAGGCCTATAACTACCCACACCCCATCAAAAAAGAGATCACAAGAGTACAAAATAAAGTACGGGGGTCAAAAGGAACATACCTAGGCACCTAAGCACGAGTGTGTGGCTTAGTTTTACCATCCTCAACATGCATGGTGGTCATCTTAGTAGTAGCACCATGACCAGAGGGGCCAACACCCCTCACCCTCTCTATCTCACGAGTATGTCTTCTCTCCTCCACCTGCCTTGACTTACTCAAGACAAGCTCTAGCTCCTCCTACTCTGTCAACCATCATTGTAACCGCACTGTATCTGAATCGTCATCTTCAGTGCAGGGCCTCTTCCCGTGGGAAGGCTGTGAAAGCTCTTCAGGAGAAAATAAGTCCACCACCGGCACCAGGATTGTAGTCTTTGGTAGTGTCACCGGTGCTGCCGATGTTGCTGCAATGACTGCCCAAAGTTGCTAGATTCCTGTCTGTAGGGCGGTCATATCCGCTGGCCGGGTTGTGTTCAGACTCTTTTGGACCCTCTACTTGAAGGTATTAATGTTGGCATCCATGGCTGAAAGTCGATCTTGAATAATAGCGACCGTATTTTCCTACATGCATCCCTCAGACTTTGTAATGACTTGGCATACTCAGGCCTAATCTGCTGAACTAAGTGAGTCAACTGAGACTCAGTGTGTCCTAGTCAATGCGTCGTGGTCTGAATAGATGTCGCAGACATGTAAACCATGCATGCTAGTTTTGCCTGTGGTGTAGTGGCCTGTGGTGCAGGAATAGTAGTAGTGAGGCCCTCTCTACATCTGTCTCGGTCTCTGGGGGCCTCTCATTTGTGGTAGCAGCTGTGGTGTTTGTGAGTGTAACCTCGAGCGATAGCATTGGGATGAATATCTCTGGCATAGGGACTGGATGGTGCAATGCTCGCCAGAGTGCCACTGGGTTCTCCTCAGCCTTAATCAAGATGACATACAAAGTATGTTGGACCTCGAATAGTGAGTCCAACTGATGTAGACTCTCCACCCCTGACCCTAGACAAAGTTTGTAGATCAAGCATGGGGAAGGGGATGTAGGTAGACCTCTTCAAGCTTTCTTGTGGATCTGCTCTATGATGAGGTTGTCCTTATCTATCTCATAGCCAGCCAAGATATTGGCAACTAGAACTGTACACTCCGGCATCAAAGTGTTGTCTTCAAGCATCGGTCAGATCCGTGATCTGAAAACTACCCACCAAAATTTGGTAGGGAAATTGAGAGAAACCTTCATAATAGGCTCTGAATGCAAGCTCTGGTCCCTGCTCAGCAATCAAACCGGCTACACATCTTGTCAAGCAAGCTCGACAGCTCTGGTCTTTCATTAGACCTAATTCCCTGGTCCGCCCCACTCTTTGGTAGAACTATGTTGTGGATCTGAGGGCTAGAAACTCGGGTCCAAACAACATGCAGCGGATGGTGGTCTCCAAGATGTCCACCTGTCGGCCCCTCACTCGGGTCTGTATTAGTCTGGACTGAGAAGGGAGCTTCTTCCCCTTGGGAAGAACACTAAGAACCATGGATATATATGAAGTGTAGAACTTTCGTACCATGGTCGAGGATACCTCCCTAGTGGTTTGGTAAGCCACTAGAGCCCACTATCTGGTGATACTGTCCTAGAGACTAGTGACACTCTCTAAGCCATAGGAGATGACCCAGGGCTCCTCATAAATGAAGCAGGATTGTTTGCCCCACTAAGTGATCTACACACCCTCTGTATAGATATCCCGCATGTCGCAACACATTACTGAATGGTGAAAGCATCTTGAGGTGATGGTGATATCCGCGGTGCGGCAGAGGACTCTGTCTCTGACTCATCGCCAGATTCTGACTCAGAGTATGACTCCACTCTGGACAGAGTCATCTAAATGGAGCTGCTTTTGTTGTTGTTTCCCTCGACGGACTAGGGAGTACAAATGACAATAGCCTTGGTCAGCCCAAGTCAAGCGGCAACCCATGTCTATGGTCTCTCAGCCTCTGGGTCAGGTTGGATGCTGAGCTCCTCAAGTGATCCACTAATCATGGGGGTCTGCTTCTCCCTCGAGGTATCATCTCTGAGCCTCCTCTACATGGCTTTGATCTCATCATGTATCGACTTTGGGGCCATAGTACCTGAAACATACACATTTATACAACATGGTTAGCGCCATAGATCAAGAAACGAAATGCAAAAATTTATCAGACATGATTGTAGAAGGGACTATGTAAGTACCTCTATCGGTCGTAGTGAAAGCTACAAGCCATAGAAGGCTTTCGTAGAAATGGTACCACAACATTTATTTATTGGAATGGCATCTACGAGACCACTGGTGACTTATAGAAGGGTCTACGAGTCGTAGACTGAGTTGTAGATGATTCCGGTGTCTAAATCTTTTGCAGGGAGGGGTCCAGAGACCTATCTACGAGCCGTAGAATGGTTTACGACTCGTAGAAGGTCTCATCTGATGGGTACTCAGAAACTACAAGTTTCTAAAATCTCATACGATGGGTAATTATGACTCGTGGAATGCTCCATAGGCCATGAAAGACCCTCGTAGACCAGAAAACTCAGTCATCTAAGTTTTTAAGTCCATCAATACGGACTCCATACGACTTTGTCAACCTACTATATCATCATCAAAGCAATACGCACACACTCCACATGATTCATAACAAAACACCCAACACACCCACATGATAATTTGCACATGTATCCCATCGAAAATCATTAAGCATGCTTTCCCAACCCTTTCAACCCTGTTTGAATAAATTAATCATCAAAAACATTAACCCATGCCATTACACAACAAATTCTTCAAATACACAATCACTTTATTCCAAACCACAACAACAACAACATACCCAGTGGAATCCCACAAGTGGGGTCTGGGGAGGGCAGAATGTACGCACACCTTACTACTACCTCATAGAAGTAGAGAGGTTGTTTCCTGGGAACCCTAGTCTCAACAACCCTTAGGCGGATTAGACTAGATATGACAAAGATGAAAGGAAAGAAAGGAATAGAAAGAGTGACTACTACTAAAAAGCACAAAACATTATGCAAATACTATAAATTTAATACACATGATACAGATAAAGACAACACACTACACTACCCCGCGGCGAGGCATCAATCTAACCTTGCTAACCTATTAGCCTTCTACTCTAATACGCAACTTCCGCTCCTTTCTATCTAAGATCATGTCCTCAGTGAGATCAAGTCTCGCCATGTCCTGTCTAATCACCTCTCCCCAGTACTTTTTTGGTCTACCTCTACTTCTCCTAGCACCTCCTAAGTCCAACTTCTCGCATCTCCTTACAGGAGCATTAGTACCTCTTCTCTGCACATGTCCAAACCATCGCAGTCTCATTTCCCTCATCTTATCAGCCACCTCTAGCTTCTCCAAAATGGTCTCATTCCTAATCATATCCCTCCTTGTGTGCCCATATATCCATCTCAGCATCGTCATCTCTGTAACCTGCATCTTCTGGACATGTGCATTTTTTATTGGCCAACACTCCACCCCATACAACAAAGATGGTCTTACCACCATTCTGTAAAACTTACCTTTGAGTTTAGGTGGTATCTTATTATCACACAATACTCCAGAGGTAAGCCTTCATTTAGACCAAGCTGTCCCAATACGATGTGTGACATCATCGTCGATATCGCCACTACTCTGGATGATGGACCCCAGATACCTAAAGGTTTCCATCTTAGGGATAGATTGATTGGAAGCCTCACATCAATGTCTGCTTCATCCCTCGCAACACTAAATTTACACTCCAAGTATTCTCTTTTGGTCCTGCTTAGTTTGAATCCTTTGGACTCCAAGGTATGTCTCCACACCTCCAACCTATCATTTACTTTAGTTCAGGTCTCATCTATCAATACTATGTCATCTACAAAAAAGCATACATCTTGGAACCTCCTCCTTAATAGATCGCGTCAGCTCATCCATCACTAGGGAAAATAGGAAAGGGCTCAACACAGATCCTTGATGGAGTCCCATCTCAATAGGAAAATATCTTGAGTCTTCTCCTAGCGTTCTCACCCATGTTTTGGCTCCATCAGACATGTCCTTAATCGCCCTGAGATATACCATTGGGACACCTTTTGCCTCTAGGCACTTCCATAGGACATCCCTTGGCACTTTGTCATAGGCCTTGTCGAGATTAATGAACACCATATGAAGGCCTTTCTTTCTTTCACTATATTTCTCCACTAATCTCCGAACAAGGTGAATAGCTTTTGTAGTCGATCGCCCCGGCATGAATCCAAATTGATTCTCCGAAATAGACACTACTTCTGACCCTCAATTTATTCCAAATAGTGAGTTATTATATAGGTGTCGAACACATCATTCAAACATACAACAACGCAACTACGCCAAATTTCAGCCTAAACGCATGTTCATACATAGGCAACCACAATTTAATTTTCAAATTTATCAATATGCAAACATGAGTTTATGTCTCAATTAACCATACACGACAATTTAACTTTAACCTAATCACACAATAAATTTATAAATCAAGGGTATTTAAATGACCAAAAAAATACCAAATTGAGTGATTAAATTGTAGGAAAATGAAGGAGGAACGAAACAATGAAACCCTAGGCTTGCCGAAAAAAGTTGCTGAAAACTAGTAGGGTTGTTGCCGTCGGTGGTCGAAAAGAATGGGGAAGGGGGTTGCTGGGTCTGGTCCGTAATTTAGGGTAGGAAATGGGGTCAAAATATTTTAACCCCATTAATTATAGTTAGACTAGGTCAGTTAAAATTAATGGGTCCAGACTCTACGACTCACCAACTACGGGCCATATAGTGTTTTACGACCCGTAAATCATGGTTTCATAGAAGGTCCAAACCCTAGTTTTAAGGACTGGGTTTCACAGACCAGTCTACGAGTCATAGTTTAGAACAGGACTCGTATAGTTGGTCATAGAAACCCCAACACTTAGTTAAAAACTTAGAAAACATACCTGGGGTCCACAACTCTCATTCACGACCCATAGTTTCATCTGCGAGCCATAAAGTTGGCTCATGGATTGGAGTGTATAAGGGTCTTGCTCACTGGAAGTGTCTATAAGATGGTGTATGGGTTTTAGATTGGTATATGGCCTGTAGATCTAGTCGTAAAGGCACTTCTTGGTGCCTTTTTAGCCAAGGATAGCTGATTTAGCCATGTACGTTCATATTCTTCACAAGAAACATTGTTACCCTATATGTAACCAGCTAAATGTCCAATAATACAACTAACGTATGAGAAGAAAAACTACCTATGAGTCTAAAAAACAAAAAATAAAGCTAAAACTACAACTACTACATCAAATACCTTGGGTTGCCTCTCAAGTAGCGCTTGATTTATGGTTGTTGCATGACTTGGACAACTTATTACTCAGACTTCACCAAGTGACCAAACCTCATTCTTCAGATCATCTAACCTCTTCATTGACTGTAGATATTGAAGACAACTTCTTCAATGTTCAATCTAAACTTAAGTTGACCAGCTTCCATATCCTCTAGTGCTTGACCAGTGGCTAGGAATGGCTTTCCCAAGATGATTGGGACGTCGAAGTCAGCTTCGCAATCTGGTATTATAAAGTTACTAGGGAATATGAATTTCTCCACTTTGACAAGAACGTCGTACAGTATCCCTACATGCTTCTTCATCGTGTGATCAGCCATCAACAATCGCATGCACGTTGAAGTAGGGGCTCCCAGTTTTGGCTTCTTGAAGACCACAAGAGGCATTAGATTTATGCTGGCATCAAGATTGCACAATGCCCTTGCTAACTCCACATCTCCAATAGTGCAGGGTATGATAAAAGTGTTGGGATCCTCTCATTTTTTAACCAAGGACCTTGTAGCAATTGCACTGCAATGTTGAAGCTCTTAAGAAAGCTCCTCACTCACAGTGTGCTTCTTCGTAACCAGTTTCTTCATGAACTTTGCATACCTTGGCATCTTCTCCAACGCCTTAGTGAGAGAGATGTTGATGGAGAGTTGTTTCAACATAGAGAGAAAGTGCTTGAACTTGCCCTCTTCCTCCTTCTTTTTAACTTTCTGAGGGAAGGGGAGATGAGGCCTAGGAATGGGTTTCAGCTTCTGTGGTGCCTCTGTAGCATCACTCATCCCATCCTTGTCACGATCATCTCTAGTATCCATATCATTAGCCTCAACTGCCTTCTCACGAACATCATCCTTGTCTACTAGCATGAGAGGATCAATGGTACTCTTTTCATCATGAGTAGTAACCTCTATGCACTGTCCTTCATTCTTTGGATTTTAAACTATGTTGCTCGGTAATGTCCCCCTCTGGAACTGATTTAGTTGAATTACCAGTTGACAAAATTATTGCTCAAGTTGTTTGATAGTAACATAATGAGACTCAATTTTCTTATTTATGCTGGAGATGTCAGACTTCAGCCTCCTCAGAGTCTCATCCTGTGTCTCAATTTTCTTTAACAGGCAGTCGAAAATCTCCTCATCTCTGGAATTATTAGTACCGGGGTCATAGTTATGTGGTGGGACATAAGGACCATTTCTGTAACCATCTCAGCGGCCCCAATCTGCATCTCTGTCTTAGCCTTGATTCTTGTCATAGTAACCTCCGCAGTTGTCTTTGAAAGCTCCTTCTCGATTATAGTCCCGACCTTTATTTCCTTAACCTTAGCGCCAATAGTCTTGATTGGACCCTTGGGTGTTAGTTCGGAAGCCCCCCATCTGATCAGGAATGGAGCAAGTGTCCTCCTCATAGTAGAGATCATCGATTATATATGGGTGCTTGCAGAGGCTAGTGAACAACTGCATTAACGTATTCTTGATTCTACTTCATCATCACCTCCATATCTATACTGATTCGGGAAAACTCTTGTACAATCTCCTTATTTATTTGAGCTTGCTCTGAACCAATACTAATAGTGCATGAACTTTTGGTAGATGCTTTGTCTCTCTTCCCCAAAGCACGATTTGTCTTGACCACCCTTTCCATTCTTTCAACGATCATTCCAAATGGTTGATCTAAGAACATGCCCCCTATAATGATATCAGTATAGGCTTGACTATTCTCATCCAAAGCACAGTAGAAGATCTCCATCAAGGCATCATCAACAATTTTGTGGTCTGGGATACTCCTCAAGCACTTAGTGAACTGCTTCCATGTAGTACTGATCTAATCACTAGGAAGTTTCTCAAAGTTATTGATTTGGTTTTTCAACTTGAGCCTCTTTGATCTCGGGAAGTACCTCTCTAAAAAGGCCCTCTACAACTCAGCCCAACTGGTGGTTGAACTCTGCGGGAGCTTAGATAGCCATAGTGTTGCATTGCCTATCATAGACAATGGGAAGATACGAAGTCCCACAATATCCATAGATAGATTTTGTGTTCCCATCACACTCTTGCAGACAAATACAACTTTCTGTAGATGGCTATGTGTATCCTCTAATGGTAGCAAATTAGTATTTGAAGCAACCCACTCGAAACCATGAACTTTGTGTCAGTTGGTTGTGGTGGTAATACAATAGCTCCAGTCAGCTCCATAGCCATAGGGTTCAACCGATATTGATTCCGTTGATAAGCTTCGACATCAAAATCATATGGCTGTGGAGCAATGTCTTAAGAGGAAGTGGGTTGTCATTGTTTGCATTCTCAATCTCATTCTTGTTCAGAGATGTATTTGTTGCATTGTTGGCATGATCTTGGGCCATTCTTCTCAACCTTCTCTAGATCTATAGGTCAAACAAAGTCAAGGGTATGCCTCGACTTTGCGTGTTGGGCATACTCTACACCTATACCCTGAAAGAAAACAAACATAACAAAAAAACATAAAATGAGAGAAATAAGAATTAATTCTCAAATTACTTGAATTAGACAAGTCTAGCCGTATTCCTTGGCAATGTCGCAAAAATCTTGATGTCGCCCAAGCTACACCTCCTTTTTGAGGCAAACGCGGTTGTTGTCAAGATATAGCACCTAACCAAGGTTAGGGTCGAACACAAGAGAATATGGTAGACTTCGAAGAATTCAATTGCAATATGAATTTATCAACCAACTTATCTCTCCAAAGGGGGAGGGTTTATAACAATTAGTAAAAGTAATACTAAGCTAAAACAATTGTTTAACCAATATGAAGAGGAACTAGGGTATTGTGTTCCCCATGATTTCCTAACTTAGTTTTACCAGAGAACCAATTTTTTTCCAGTGTGTATCATGTAGAACGATAAGTTAAGTTCATCAAACTCTTTGGCCCAAGAGAGAGGCAAATTTCACTTTGTGATTTGGTCCATCACCATAGTGTGACATTACTAACCCTTACCTATTTTCCCAATACAACCTCCCCTTGGCCCATTCGATTGATTAAATGAGAAACATCGATCGAATTCTGTTAATTAGTCTTCTTTCCTATTGATTACTAAGTGAATTCTGATGTTGGCTATCATTAGAAAGCACTCCAAACCAAGAGAATTAATTACTATATGTGTGGAAACTTTTCAAGAATTATGAATTATCCAAATTTACCTTATTAGTTTTTTATGGTTCCCACAACCCTAGTTGTGGATTTAGCTACTCATGATCAATGTAAATGCAAGACTTCTGAATTTGAATAACATAATTGAGCACTTACACAACTACATTAAGCACAAGAAAATCCAACTCTTCAATGAGAATCACAAGATTGCAATTAGAAGATAAAACTAAAGTTTACGAGTGTTTCTCAAACTCTCTAATGTTTTTCTCTACTCTCTCTCTCTACTGATTCTCACTGGATCTCTAAGAAATATAACTTCGAAACCTATTTATCGTGTTTAAAATACATATCCAAAACAAAATAGGACTACTAGATCAGTGGGCTCTACGAGGTGCCCTACAGGCCATATAGTGGTTTACGGCTCGTAGTCGGGCTTTCATAAACTACTACCCCAATTTTAGACTTGTCTTCTATGTCACCCTTCTACGGCCCATGAAAGGTTCTACACGTTTGATGGAATTTCAGAAAGTCCTCTTCTTCTGATCCTCATGGTATGAGACTAGGTCTATGACTTGTAAAGTCTTCTACGACTTGTCTGCATATTTGTAAACCCAACTTCAGAAATCCATTGTTCATTGGAATTACACTTACGACTCATAGAATGCTCTACAACCAGTAAAGGGTCTCATGGATTTTCACTTTTAGCAATTCTACATATTTTGCCCAAACCTAAAGCCAACCTAGAAATCCTGCCAAAAAAACACAAACACACATCAAACCTACTCACATCGCATTGAGAACACACAAAATTCCATGTTTAAGTATCAAAAGTATTTTCTTTTGACAACATATCAGTAGTTGCTTGTCTCATTAGAAGACCCTCGAGGCTTATATATTTATGTTATTTTCCATTCATGAACTAGATATTGAGACTTGTATTTTCCTTTTAGTGCTATTATCTAGTGGCTTGTATGTGTGGCACCAGTTCTGAGAGGGTTTTAGTTTGGTCTTCTTATGCATATATACTATTTTGGGCTATTTTAGCTTCTGCTTTTACAATTATATTGGATTTCTCAGGTTTATGATGACTCATCTTTGTGGGATAGGTAAGTGTCATGACACTCGAATTTTAGGTCATGATAATTTGGTGTTAAGACCCAAGTTCATAGGTCTCACATATAAACAAGCCCAGTCTAGTAGAGTCTTGAGGATTAGTGGAAAGACGTTTGTTGCTTATCCTTGAGAAGCAATGAAGACTATTAAGAAATTCTTTTACTTCTTTCTAATCAAGTCATGTGGGGATTCTTGTTCAAATTCTGAGTGGTCATAAGTCTTTTTGACAGATGGCGAGTATCTACTAGACAAGGAAAGGGAGCACTCGAGATTGCTATTGAGATCCCAACTAGGGGTAGAGGTCGAAGCTAAGACGTAGGCGGGGCTGAGGAGCAGTACCAGATAGAGATTATGAGCGAGGTATTCCCCATGAGCTAGCTACACAGCTTAGAGATGAGCAGGTTCCTCCTGAGTATGTTGCAGCACCATTATTACAGGATATACTTCTGAGGGTTTTAAGTGTGCTCGAGACTATGGGGCAAACAAATAGCATAGCTGGCACACCAGGTATATCTTAGACCCAAGTGAGGGTTCAATTTTTGAATAAGTAACAGGCCTCTAAGGCCCAGGTACAGGTGGGGCAGCCACCTACACACCCATTGTTGAGGTTTCTCCAACAGCTATCTTGACCGATGATGAGGAACGTAGATTTGAGAGATTCAAAAAGATGGACCCACCTAAGTTTCAGGGTAGGAAGATTGAAGATACATATGAGTTTTGGGTTACTTGCAGAGATCAACTTGAGACTACTCGTGGTGTTCAATATATTACTCTCCAGCTCTATGGACCAGCTAGGGAGTGGTGGACTTATTTAGGGTCTTTACCAATTGTGTCTCCTCCATGACTTGGGAGACATTCCCCTATGCTTTCTATAATATATTTGTCCCTTGGAGTGTCAAGGAGGAGAGTCACCTAAGATTCGAGAGTCTGAGGTAAGGTACTATGTTAGTTTCAAAGTACGAGGTCCCTTCTGCCAGTTAGCCCAACATGCTATAGTCATTCTTCCTACTAAGATAGAGAGAGTTCACCATTTGTTAAGGGGATTGATATATTCCATCAGGCAGTCAATATTCTAGGTATCCAAAGATGGTGCATCATTTTAGTTGATGGTTACTATCGCCAAAGAGGCAGAGCTCATGACGAAGGAGGATTTTGGCGATCCCAAAAGGGTTCGAACATTTGGTTAGTTCTCAGGTGCCTCATTTAGAGGAATATGTATGGCGAGAGGGGGTGGATCATTTCAGCGTCGTGGGGTTCTTGCAGTAATACCAGCATATGTGAGGATAGGGTCTTTATCATTCTTGCAGTTTGGGTTAGATTCCTATAGTTCACAGTAAAGATGTGTGGACTAGGGTGGCTATAGTATTCCTTTTGTTCCTTCTCAATAGCTATCCACCCCTAGATCATGTTATAGGTGTGGATCTCTAGATTATCTGATTCAATATTATCCTATTAGACTCACGCTGAGCCCCATCGCTCTTACACTATAGCACAAGTCAGCGATCCAACATAATGAGCTCGAGGTAAAGCCCCAGCAACTAGGGTCGAGGTAGAGGTCATTCTAACAAAGATGGACGCACGAAAAGTAGGAGAGTGAGTGATGCCCCTGTACATTCTAGTGGTAGAGGGGCAGCTTTGACTAGTGGAAGATGGGGAGATTAGTTTTATGCTTTCCCAAGTAGAGCTGAGGCTGAGGCCTCAGATGCTATTATTATGGGTATAATTCTAGGTTGCCATCGCTCTACATCTATGTTATTTGATCCTAACTCCACTTATTCATATGTGTCTATATATTTCTCATCAAGGTTTGATCTGCCATGTGATCATATCTCTATGCCCATTCATGTTTCAATCTTAATAGGTGAGTTATTAGTAGTAGATTGTATGTATTGATCCTATCTTGTGTCTTTGGCTGGTTATGAGACTTAGGTGGACATGATTATTGAAGATATGATAGACTTCGATATTATTTTGGGTATGTATAGGCTATCTTCACATCATACTATGCCAAGACTGTGACCTTAGTCATGCCATATAGCCCGAGGATGGAGTGGATAGGTTTAATGGGTTCTTATCTTAGTAAGTTTGTTTCATATATTTGTGCTCAAAAGTTGATTGATAAAGGGTGTCTAGCTTATTAGGAATCTATTCATGATATTGTAGTAGAGCCACCTTTCATGGATTCGATTCCTGTGGTTTGTGAATTTTCAAATGTATTCCTACTAACCTAATGGGAGTCCCTCTTGATAGGGATATTGACTTTGCTATAGGCTTTGAGCCAAGCAAAAAGCCAATTTTTATCACTCTATATCGTATGGCTCTAGCCAAGTTTAAAGATTTAAAAGAGCAACTCCAAGATTTGTTAAGCAAAGGGTTTATTCGCCCTAGTGTTTTTCCATAAGGTACCCCAATTCTATTTGTGAAGAAAAAGGATGGTTTCGTGAGGATGTGCATCAATTATCGACAGTTGAACAAGAGGACTATAAAAAACAAGTACCTGCTCATCATATTGATGATTTATTTGATCAACATCATGGAGAAACTGGGCATAAAGCTTATTTCTATCACTCTATATCATATGGCTCTAGCTGAGTTAAATGAGCTGAAAGAGTAGCTCTAAGATTTGTTAAGCAAAGGGTTTATTCGCCCTAGTGTTTCATCGTGGGGTGCCCCGATTTTATTTATGAAGAAGAAGATGGTTCCATATGGATATGTATCGATTATCGAGGTGATTATTAAGAACAAGTACCCACTTCATCATATTAATGATTTATTGATCAACTTAAGGGAGAAGCATTGTTCGATAAGATCGATTTGCGATCTTGGTATAATGAGTTGCGGATTCAGCCTTTAGATATTCCTAGGATAGCCTTTTAGACAAGACATGGCCGCTATGAGTTTCTTGTCATGTCTTTTGGTTTGACTATCGCCCCTGTGGCATTCATGGAGTTGATGAATGAGGTGTTCCGGCCTTATTTCGATTCATTGGTGATAATCTTCATTGATGAAATCTTGGTTTATTCTATAACCAAGGAGGATCATATGAAAGATTTGAGAATTGTGCTCTAGAGGCTTGGGGAGGAGAAGCTTTATGCTAAATTCTCCAAGTCTGAGTTTTGGTTTAGTTTCGTGGCATTTTAGGCCATGTGGATTCCAAGGAGGGCATCAAGTTGATCTAACAAAGATTGAGGCCATTCAAGGTTGGACTAGACCTACCTTGGCTACAGATATTTGCAATTTGTGGGTTTAGTTGGTTATTACCGTTGTTTTGTGCAGGGTTTATCTACTACTATAGCCTTGTTGACCAGACTCACTTAGAAAGATGTTGTTTTTCATTAGTCTGATGAGTGTGAAGAGAGCTTCCAAAAGCTTAAATTATTATTGACTGCTCCTCCTATCTTGACCTTGCTAGAGGAAGGTGTTGATTTCATAGTTTATTGTAATGCTTTGGGGGGTGGGGTTAGGTGGAATCTTGATGGAAAAAAGGAAAGGTGATTGCCTATGCTTCTAGGTAGTGGAAGGCCCATGAGAAGAATCATTCTACTTATGATTTGGAGTTGGAGGTTATAGTTTTATGTTGAAGTTATGACATCACTATCTATATGGGGTCCATTGCAAAAACTATGTGGATTGAGCTCCTAAAAGACTATAACTTGACTATTCTCTATCATCCCTAAATGCCAATCTAGTGGCTGATGCATTGAGTAGGAAGGCTTCCAGCATATGGAGTCTTATGGCTATTTGAGTTGGGGAGCAGCCTATGGCTAGATATTTCAGAGATTGGCCGATGGGTTAGTGAGATTACAGCTTTTGAATAGGGGTGGAGTGCTTGTTTAATAAGGGACCGCTTATCTTTGATAGATCAGATTCGCGAGAGGCAGTTTGAGAATAAAGGTAGTTTGAGAATGAGAAGTTGTGTAGCATTCGAGATAAGGTGACTAGAGTTGAAGCTAGGGAGAGGTACCAATTTTAATGGTTTTTTGAGGATTCGAAGTCGCACTTGGGTGCCCAAGATAGGTGACTTGATCAGGTTAATACTTCAGGAGGCTCATTACACCAGGTATTTTATTCATCCAGGAGCAACAAAGATGTTCAATGTCTTGAGTCAGCAATACTGGTTGTGTGGTATGAAAAAAGACATTGCTGAGTTTGTGTCTAAGTGTTTAACTTGTCAGTAGGTTAAGTGTGAGCATCAAAGACTTGGGGGTAAGTTTCAAAGCTTTCCCATTCCCACTTGGAAGTGGGAGCGGATTACTATGGACTTTTTGGTAGGTTTACCCCGTATCGTGGGAAGTTTCGACTCTATTTAGGTTGTGGTCGACCAATTGACCAAGTCTACTCATTTCATTCCAGTTAAGGTTAAGCTCACAACGGCAAGGTTATCCTTGTTCTATATTAACTAGATTGTGAAGCTTTATGGGTTTTATGTTTCTATCAGATTGAATCGAGGCTCCTTGTTCACATCTTACTTTTGGAGGTCCTTACAGCATGGTTTGGGGTACTTGTTTGGATATGAGTTTATCTTTTCACCCTCAAACTGATGGGCAGTCTAAGAGGACAATTTAGGTGTTGGAGGATACGCTACGAGTATGTGTCATTGATTTTGGTGCCAAATGGGATCAACATTTGGCCTTGGTGGAGTGCATATAACAACAGTTACCATTCCAGCATTCAAATAGCTCCCTTTTAGGCTTTGTATTGCAGGAGGTGTAGATCACATATTAGATGGCCTGACTCAATAGCAGTGGAGAGCATGTGTACAGATATGTTGAGAGAGGATCTAAAACAAGTGTGGTTGATTCAGAGTAGGTTGATGATAGCTCAAAGTTACCAAAGGAGCTATTTTGGCAGGCACGTTGGACCTTTAGTATTCATGGTTGATGATAGGGTATGGTAGTTCTCACCCTTGAAGGTTGTTATGAGGTTCGAGAAGAAGGGAAAGCTCAGTCCGAGGTATATTGGTCCTTATGAGATTCTAGATAGAGTGGGAGAGGTGGCCTACATACTTGCCTTTCCTCCTAGCCTATCTTCACTTCATCCTGTGTTTCATGTCTCTATGCTATGGCGTAATATTCCAAATGAGTCCCATGTGATCTCCATTGATTTAATTGAGTCGAGCCCGAATTTGATTTATGAAGAGCAGCTAATGGCCATTTTGGACAAGCAGATAAAGAAGTTTAAGATTAAGGAGATAGATTCAGTAAAGGTCTAGTGGAACCACAGGCCCGTGAGTAAGACTACATGGGAGATAGAGGCAAATATGAATGATCGATAGCCTTAGCTTTTTGAGTTATCAGGTATGTTTCTTATCTTATGTTCAAGGATGAACATAGTTTTAAGTAATGGATGATGTAATAACCTCAAAGGTCATTTTTGGCATTTTTTGAAAAAAAAATACTATTTTGCGCTTCCCTAATGTTGCCTTGAGTAATTTCTGGTTGAGTCTAAAAGTTAAACTTCAAAAACCTTATAAAAAGTTAGAATTTTGCTGAAGAAAGAGTTTTTAAAGCCGTAAAGATCAAAATTTTGAGTTTTTAGGTCATCTTGAGTTTCAAGTGTTGAAATATAATTCTGTCAATTCCATTAACTCTGGAATGCAGAATTTGGTCTAGAAGAACTGATGGAGCTAAATGTAGAGTTAAAACGGAGATTTTGGACCCAAAGTTTCATTTTTAGTTGACTTTATACCATAGTTTGACTTTGGTCAACATTCGGCGTTCGGAAGCTCAGATCAAAATTTTGATAGAGTGGTTTTGGACGGTGAAAATAATGCTAGAAATGGTCTCGCTGTAATTTTTAGAGTTCCCAGGGCATTTTGGATTTTAACTAGTTTCTTTGAGTCCTATTAAGTTCCTGGCCAAGGAGGTCTCGATTACAAATTTTGATGGTTCCATTGAGTTTGGAACATCGAATTTTGTAGAGTTACATAGCTGGTTTGTGTTCACAGGATTTTGAATGAATCTCGAGGGTCCATTTTGGGTGTTGCAATTGTTGTTTATTACTGCAATCTGGTGCAAGAAAAGTGTCCTCCGCGCACCTAAAACGCATTCATGGAGGTGTTACCATTTTGACCTCTACGTTTGTGGATCTTCCACCGCGTTCACGAAGTACTGAGTGACCTGAAATAGTGGGCACGAGTACATTACTAATTTTCACCATTTTTAACATTTCTTAGCTCGGTTTTGGGGAGATGTTTAAGAAATTTCAAGACAAAGCTTTTGGGTAATTCATGATTTTAACATCAAAATTTTGGTTTTGAATTGGGAAATTTGGGGTTTTCTTGGACTTGATTTTTGATAGAAAAATGATGATTTTGATCTCATTTCAACTCCTTTTTCGAAAAAAATTTCACCATTAGATTTCTTATTACTTGGGGAACATTTTCATGTTAAAATTTTCAAATTTTGAGAACCTTTTTTTGTATGAGATTTTTGGACTATTTCATCTTTTTCACCTGAATTGCTTGATCTTAGTGTCGTTAGTTTCTTAATGTAATTGTATTTCTATATTTGACTAGATTGTGGTAATTTATTGTATCGTAGAAGGGGAAAAGACCTGAATTTGAGTTGATTGAGACTTCAATTAGGGCAGTTGCACTTCTAACCTTTTGTCAAGTATGATTGAACTTTGTATCATCCTATATGAGTCGGTTTAGATTATTTATGGCATGAAACGGGATAGAATTATTGTGTTATAGGCTTTGGTCATGGGAATTTGGATTGGTTAATTGTAAATATTGTAAATCCTTGCCTTGTGAAATAAATGTGGGATTGTGAATACTTGTGAACTTATGGATTATTTGGTATTGATATTGAGATTGTACTGATATTGAGATTTGTACTGATGTTGAGGCTAATTGATAATAAGATTG
The DNA here is from genome assembly GCA_029948455.1 of Solanum rostratum. Classification (NCBI taxonomy): domain Eukaryota; kingdom Viridiplantae; phylum Streptophyta; class Magnoliopsida; order Solanales; family Solanaceae; genus Solanum; species Solanum rostratum. The sequence continues at coordinate 43,346,567 of CM057055.1, read as the reverse complement.
AGTACTTGATTATGAGCAAATGAACTATGTGGATATCTTTCATGCACTCGTGATTATAAAAGTGATACTTGTTATATTGTAAGGACTCGAACCACATAAGGCCTTAATGTTGCACAAAAATGTATCTCGAAGAGTTTTTTTCCCGGGATGCTCTCCAAGGAGCCCTCTATGGGTCATCCTACACTCCATGAACTGTGAAGGTCACCATAGAGGGTGCCTTTGTCCATTTTGGGGCTGTCCTTGGCTGCCTTGAGGGATTTTAAAGGAAGGGTTCCACAACAAAACCCTCCATGGATCGTGGTCCCCACCAAGGTCTTCGAAGGGTCTTACTGAGGGCACCCTCCACTTAGCCACCATCTGGTTCTCTAAGGGTGCACACCACGGACCCCTTCATGGCTCAAGTTGGACACACGGCATGATGGGGGTGTTATACAGTGCACCTAGACCAACATTGGCCTCATTTTAAGTGGGGTCATCTTGGTAATTTGGTCCTACTCATTGGTCTTTTAGGACTTTTATGCCCTCCTATACACCCTTAAATAAGTCCTTGGTCATTTATTTACACTACATTGCAATACCAACACCTAGTTCCTAAAATCTAAATCTCCAAACTAAATTCAATCCTAGACTTTGATGATTCAAGCTAGGCGCTCAAGTGTGATTTCAAGTTCAAGTCTATTTCATCTCAAACTCTCAAATTCAAGTAAGGTATGTGTGGTTTCATTCATAATTTCATTTCATTCATGAAGCCCAAACTTTATTTCATGAATTTCATTAACTTTAAGTTATGATCCAACTATAAAATTCATGGTTTTGTTTTACTTTGTTGAAATAATGTTATGGGTTACCTTCAAATGATAAAATAAGCATGAATTACTTATCATTACATTTATTTATCTGATTTCCATGAGATTTGATCTTGCATATCCCTTTACACCAAGAGTTTATACATGGGTAGTTTTAGTTATGATCTGGATGTTGATTTCGTCGTCGTTTATGCATGATTCTATCTTAATTTCATGTTTTAAGTATAAATGTCAAGTACCCATGCTATTTATTCATTCCTCATATCATAAGCATGCTTGAATATGACTTTTCATGAAGTTTTGTTATGGCTTTGAGTATCAATTAGGGATATGATTATGATTTCAAGGTAAGTATGATATAACATGAATGTGATCACAAAGATGTCTATGATATGGCTTTAAGCACTTATGGGTGTGTATACAACATCATGTACAAGTTATGAATGAGCTATTCCTATGCATGTAATCATGATTTGAAGTATGATTTGTCTTTTAAGCCTAAGTATGCATGATGATGATTTGAAATGACTTATAATCCTATTACAAGCATATATATGTATATGTATTCCTGTGGGATGATGACTTAGAACCGAATGAGATTTGAGGTGGGGACTCGACCCAAGGGGTCCTTAATAAAGTCTACCTTTCTCATAACTCTATGCTATTGTAGGTTCATGTTTATGCCCCATTATGAGATGATTATGTATGTACCAGCCTCCACTATATGGGGTATAGTCTACTTTTGGCAAGTAGGCTACTCTTTCTCAGGTGTAGAGGTAACATCGGGATTCCATGTAATAGCTCACATGTTCATACATATCGATTGAGATCCCATCCCTGCTTATGTCTATGTATTATGGCATTCATGCATCTTTATTTAAGGCATCTTGACATGGTATTCTCTTCTATATATATATGCCCTTGTCATCTAACATTTAAATGAAGGCTTATATCATATTCATTTTACATTGTATGCTCACATACTTAGTACATTCAAACGTACTAATGCATACTCTATGTCTGCATTATCTCATAATGTAGGAGCAGGTTATCCTATTATCTCTCGTGGCTTGATCTGGATGTTTCCACGATCCATATTGGGTGAGTCATTCATCTTCGAGGATTGAACCTACTATCTTACTGCTCATGCTTTGGTTGTATTAGAGACAGTCTTTCTTTATTATTCAGGGTGAGCCAGGGTCTGTCTGAGCCTCATCTTATGTTATGGTCTAGAGGCATTTTCTGGACATATTCATTTCAGTTTCAGGCTTGTATACTCTATCATTTTGATTTATCCTATGTTATGTCCCATGTTATGTATATGTTTTCGCTTAGATAATTATCCTTCTTTACCTTTAATGCTTGATTGAATACTAAGGGTTAGTTTGAGGTTCCTTCGAGAATCGCATTCATCGTGTTACACTAGGCTCTAGGCTTGGGTCGAGATAAACTTGGAATTGGAGCAATAAGGTTTTGAAATGGTCCTGGGAGTCCAACATGCCATGTTGACTAGAGTTTTATACATGAGTGTGAAGTGCACCACATCTATGAGTGGGAGGCTACAAGACGTTTTAGGAAATGTCTCACTTCTCCATGATTCATGTCGTGCCACAGAACGTGTCCTAAGGCTTCCTAAATCTAATGAATGTTGTTTGATGACCTTACAGATGATGCCTCAAAGAAGAGCTCCTCAGCCTAGACAGGCACCTATTGATGAAGGACAAGCTTTCCAAGATCCTACCGGAGAGACGATTACTAATGTTGACTACCGAACCACAATTGCTATGATGGATTGGGATATGGCAGTCCAAGTTGGACAAGCTGCTCCAACTCCTCATGTGTCACAACCCAAAATCAGATCGCTACTAAAGAAAATAAACTAAAGCAAAAATAGTTACAACATTTAATCCAGATCCCAAAACTTGGAGTCATGGTACAAAAGCATCTAGAGTAGTACGAAAGATTAAATACAACTATCTCAAATGAAAATACAATGATGTCTGATAAAGTCTAATACAAAGCCTAAAATGGAAGCAGCAATAAAGGAAATCTCAAAGATCCACAGCAACTCGTAGTCTGAGCCACACCGTTAAGATCTCGATAGATGGAGTAAGCTCTACTAGAGTGAATCAACTACCTTGTACAGGTCCCTATGCTAGATCGATAGGGAGAAAACAAAGTAGGGGTGAGTACACTAAAATATACCCAATAGGTTCAACCAATTGGGTAACCAAAATTGAATAAGTATGAGATAATGAAGAATACTACCACCTACAAAGAAAGAGTGAGTGCATAATACAAACATATATAGTAATAGAATGGAATAACAATGAAAATCAATGACGCAATGCATATGTAGTGTATGAATGTGATGCATGAGGTGGAATCACAACAGACTCTGGTGATGCAAGGCTAACCACAAGTCTCATATCATCACCCTCTCATCAATAATCAGAATGTCAATAAAATCGGACTCTTCAAGTCCCAAAACCTGTTCATATATCTCAACAATATCACAATTATCGTCAATTTCTCACATAACTCTCCCAAATGGTATCCCAAGGCTCATATTATCACATTAATATCCAACATATCTAATTTTTTAAGATTTCATCTCAATTTATCAATAGAATCACAACTACTCAATTTGCGACATAACCGGTATCACATTTCCATCATAATTCTAGCATATCAATCCAGCTTCTCATAATCAATCTATATCTTATAATTCTTACATGAACATATTCAATAACACAAATGTAGTCCCAAAAATGTTAGCTGAACCTACATCAATGCTGGAAACACCTCTGACAAGCTTTCAATTAACTCAAACCTCCAAACTATCCCCGAATCAATCAATTTCTATCAAAAAAGATACTGTGCATCAAGAGCTGAATTTTGATACTCATTTTAACATGAATTAGACTTAGGGGAAACATGATCAAAATTTGGGTTAAAATTTAAGCTTCTCAAATCAGAAAATTGACTTTAACATTAATTTCTACACGAAAAATGGAGCTCGTGGGTGAAATTTCCACTAAAATTGAGTTCAAATTGGATGAGAAATCACAATATAAAGTTCCAAAATTGTACACCGAAAATCCCCAATTTCGGACATTTTAAATCATGAAATTCAAGACCAAATTAAGATAAAAGTCATGAAAATTAATCAAAATACTGTTAGAAACACTAGCCAAAAGAAATTTCCAAGAAGTCTCATCTAAACTTGGGCCCGAAAGCTTGAAATTCAAAGAAATGAGTAAAAATTATGTTTTCTCGAGTTTTAAAACTGGCCAAGTATAAAACACTCCGAGAACACGGGTAGGGCCTGCGAGCATGGAGGAGAAGGCTTGGCAAAGCTCCATGAATGCGGTTGTGAATCCACGAACGTGGAGAACGGCAAGAATGGATCAGCTATTACTCTACAAATGTGGAGAAGACCAAGACATATTCATTCGTGAACGTGGTGGAAAAGGCGCGAACGTGGAGAAGCATTACACTTGCACTAGAAATTCCTTGCACTAGCAAAGGTCAACCAACATCAAATCTCGATATAATCCTTCGAAATTCATGTGAACTTAGAATTTCACAAACCAAATATGTATCCATACCAAAAATGACAATCTAGACTTAATGGAATAATCAAAATTCGATTATGAATTCCCCTTGACACAGTTACCAATGGAAATTAAATAAACTAGTTTAGATCTCAAAATACCAAAATTGCTCTCGGAAACTCTAAAAATTATGAAGAGAGCACTTCTAGTGTTAGTTTTACCATTCGGAACTACTGGAACTATCAAAATTTTGATTCGAGCTTCCAAACTCCAAATGTTGACCAAAGTCAAACTTTGGCTCCAAAAATAACTAAAAATGCAACTTTTGGCCTAAAAACCTCATTTTAACTCCGAATTCAGTTTTGTAACTTCTTCTAGACCTGATTCGATCCTCTGGAGCTAATGGAATTAATGGATTTCTAATCTAACACTCAAAACTTAAAATAGTACAATCTTAAATGATCGTATTCTTGAGTTGGTTCCCATGGTTAATGAGTTTTCAGATGACTTTCTTAAATATTTGCCCCGTGTTCCTCCCGAAAGGGAAGTAGACTCGAACATAGATCTTCTTCCTGATACCGATCCTATTTTTATTCCTCCCTATCGTATGGCCCTGGCTGAATTAAAGGATTTGAAGGATCAGTTGAAGGATTTGTCGGAGAAGGGCCTTATTAGGCCATTTACATCACCATTGGTGCTCTTATTTTGTTTGTGAGGAAGAAAAATGGGCCACTTCGAATGTTTATTTATTATTGATAACTATACAAGGGGATTATAAAGAACAAGCATGCATTGCCAAGGATTGATGACTTGTTTGATCAGTTACTGGGTGCTACTCATTTCTCCAAGATTGATCTTCATTCCAGTTATCATCAGTTGAGGGTAAAGGAGTATGATATTCTCAAGATTGCTTTTTGAACTAGATATGCAAACTTTGAGATTATGGTAATGTATTTTGGGTTGACCAATACTCCAGTGGTGTTTATGGATCTCATGAATTGGGTGTTCAAGCCATTCCTTGATACTTTTGTGGTTGTCTTCATTGATGATATTCTAGTTTATTCCCAAAGTGAACAAGAGTTAATGGATCACTTGAGATTGGTTTTTCAAACCTTGAGGGGCAAAGAATTGCATGCCATGTTTAGTAAATGTGAGTTCTAGTTGGATGAAGTAGCCTTTCTCGGCCATGTGATATCTGGTGATGGTATTAAAGTTGATCCAAAGAAGATCGAAGATATGACGAATTGGCCTAGACTGTTGTCTCCATTAGATATTCGAAGTTTTCTTTGGTTGTCTGGCTATTATTAGAGTTTTTTTAGGGTTTTTCATCCATTGCTTCATCATTCACTAAGTTGACTCAAAAGAATGCCAAGTTCATATGGACAGATGAGTGTGAGCAAGGCATTAAGATTTTGGAAGATTGGCTTACATCGGCTCCTATTTTGACACTATCAGATGGTTTAGATGAGTTTGTGGTGTATTGTGATGCTTCTCGAATTGGTTTGGTTATTTGCTTAAAACATGGAAAGGTGATAACCTAAGCATCTAGACAATTGAAAGTGCATGAAAAATTTATGCAACTCATGATCTTGAATTAGTGGTTATGTTGTTTGCCTTGAAGATTTGGCGGCATTATCTTTATGTGGTGCATGTTGATATGTTTACTGATCACAAAGGTTTGCAATATATGTCCACCCATAGAGATCTAAATTTGAGGCAAATAATATGGTTTAAAACTTATCAAAGACTATGACATGAGTGTGCAATATCACTGCGACAAGGAAAATATTGTACTTGATTTCCTTACTACACTATCTATGGGTAGTGTGGTACATGTTGATGAGATCAAGAAAGAGTTAGTGAAGGATGTGGATCATTTGACTAGATTGGGTGTTAGGTTGGCTGATTTGGATGATGGTGACATTCATGTTCAGAATGGGGTTTAGGCGTTTGTGGTTTTTATTGCTAAAGCAAAATAAGATTTAGATTTATCATTAGTTGAGTTGAAAAAGTTGGTTGCCAAAAATGAGATAGAGGTTTTCTCCCATCGGGGAGATAGAGTGCTTCTGTATTAAGACTAGCTATGTGTTCCTAACATTGATGGCCTTAGGGAGGTGATCTTGAGAGAAGACCATAACTCTCTCTATTCTATACATTCAAGATCCATCAAAATGTATCAGGACTTGAAAGTGGTGTATTAGTGGAATGGTATGAAGAAGGACATAGCCAAATTTAGATCTGAATACCCTAATTGTTAACAAGTGAAGGTAGAAAATCAAAGACCTGGTGGTTTGGCCCAAGATAGTGAGATTCCTACTTGGAAGTAGAAAAATGCAAATATGGACTTTGTGACAGGTTTGCCCCTTACCCGGAAGCAATACGACTCTATTTGGTAAATTGTGGATAGGATGATAAAATTGGCTCATTTCTTATCGATGAAGACTACTTCCAATGCCAAGGATTATGCCAAGTTATATATATGAGAGTTGGTGAGACTTCATGGTATGCGTATGTCTATTATATCAAATCATGTTACCCAATTCACTTCTAACTTTTGGAGATAGAAGGGGCTTGGTACTAGGATGAAGTTGAATGCCACTTTTCGTCCTCAAACGAGTGGACAAGACGAGAGGACAATTCAACAAATGGAAGACTTGTTGAGGGCTTGAGTGTTAGAATTCAAAGGAAATTGGGATAATCAACTAACAATTATTGAGTTCGCTTACAAGAATTGTTTTCATGCTAGCATCAGAAAAACACCATTTGAAGCTTTGTGTGGAAAAAGATGTAGATCCCCGATGGATGGTTTGAGATAGTTGAAATGGCATTGATTGGTGATGTGCTGTCAAAATACAACACTTTTGATGCTTAAAACTTGGAATTATATGTGTTCTCAATGCGATGTTAGTAGGTTTGATGTGCTTTTGTGTTTGTTTTGCAGGATTTCGGGGTTGGCTTTAGTTTTGGGAAAAATATGCAGAAGTTGCAGAAAGTGAAGATTCATGAGACCCTTTACTGGACGTAGAGCATTCTACGAGCCATAAAGGGAGGCTTTGTGTGCAATTTTAGTGAAGGGTGGATTTCTGAAGTTGGGTCTATGAACATGTAGACGAGTCGTAGAAGACTTTACTAGTCATAGACCTAGTCTCGTACCCTGAGGATCATAAGAAGAGGACTTTCTTAAATTCCATCAGATGAAACCCCTTACGAACTTTCTATGAACATGTAGACGACCCATAGAAGACTTTACAAGTCGTAGACCTAGTCTTGTAACTTGAGGATCAGAAAAAGAGGACTTTATGAAACTCCATCAGGAAAAACCCCCTACGGGCTATAGAACCTTTTACGGGCCGTAGAGAAGTATCATAGAAGACAAGTTAAAAATCAGAGTAATAGTTCACAAAGCCTGAATACGAGCCGTAAACCACTATACAGCCCATAGAGCCAACTGACCTAGTTGACCTATTTTGTTTTTGATTTGTATTTTAAACACTATAAATAGGCTTTTAGGTTATTTTTCTTAGAGATCCAGTGAGAATCAGTAGAGACATAGTGGAGAAAAACATTAGAGAGTTTGAGAAACACTTGTAAACTTTAATTTCATCTTCTGATAAAAATCTTGTGATTCTCATTGAAGAGTTGGATTTGCTTGTGCTTAATTCAATTTCGTAAGTGCTCAATTATATTATTCAAATTTATAAGTCTTGCATTTACATTAATCATTAGCGGCAAATCCACAGTGGGAACCATGAAGAATTAACAAGGTAAAACTAGATAATTCATAATTCTTGAAAAGTGTGCATGCATGTAGTATAAGATTCTCTTTGCTTTGAATGCTTTCTAATGGTGGCCAACATTAGAAACCGCCTAGTGTTACTAACTAGACCAAGGTAGTAATGAATAGGAAAAGAGATTAATTAACAGATTTGATAGATGTTTCTCATCTAATCAATCGAACTGGGCCAAGGGGAGGTTGTATTGGGAAAATAGGTAAGAGTTAGTAATTTCACACTGCGGGGATGGACCAAATCACATAGTGAAATTCACCTCTTTCTTGGACCAAAAGGTTTGGTGAACTTAACTTACCGTTCTTTATGCTAAAACTGGAAAAAAATTTGATTATCTAGTAATACTGAGTTAAGAAAACATGGGGAACATAATACCTTAGTTCCTCTTCATATTGATTAAACACTTGTTTTAGCTTAGCATTACTTTTACTAGTTGTTATAAACCCCTCCCCCCCACCCCCTGTCGGGGAGATAAGTTGGTTAATAAACTTGAATTTCAATTTAATTTTTCGAAGTCAACTATATTTCCTTAGGTTCGATCCTAACCTTGGTTAAGTTCTATATCTTGACAACGACCACTTTATCCTAAAAAAGAAGGTGTAGCTTGGGGGACATCAAGATTTTGGTGCCATTGCCAATGAATACGGCTAGACTTTTCTAATACAAATAATTTGGGAATTAATCCTTATTTTCCTCATTTTACGTTTTTTGTTATTTTTGTTTTCTTTCAAGGTATAGGTGTAGTGTATGCCTAACACGCAAAGTCGAGGCATACTTTTGACTATGTTTGACCCAGTGATCCTTTTATGCCAGTAGACGAAGATGATGTTCATGAGGAGGCAGTTCAGGTCAAGGATGCGGATACGAGAGATGAATGTGGCAAAGATGGGGTGAGTGATGCTGCAGAGGCGCCACAGAAGCTAAAACCCATTCCTAGGCCTCCTCCTCCCTTCCCTAAGAGAATTAAAAAGGAGGAGGAGGGCAAGTTCAAGCACTTTCTCTCTATGTTGAAACAACTCTCCATCAACATCCCTCTCAATAAGGTATTGGAGAAGATGCCAGGGTATACAAAGTTCATGATGGACCTGGTTACGAAGAAGCACACTATGAGGCAGGAGCTCTCCCAAGAGCTTCAACATTGAAGTACAATTGTTACAAGGTCCTTGGTTCAAAAGCGAGAAGATCCTGGCACTTTTACTGGACTCTGCACCATTGGGGATGTGGAGTTCACAAGGGCATTGTATGATCTCTATGCCAGCATAAGTCTAATACCGCTTGTGGTCTTCAAGAAGCTAGGAGTGGGAGCAGCCCCTGCTCCGATGAACATGCGGTTGTTGATGGTTGATCGCACAGTGAAGAAGTCTGTGGGGATATTGTAGGATGTGATTTTCAAAGTGGATAAATTCATATTCCCTGCAAACTTTGTAATACTAGATTGCGAAGTTGACTTTGACGTCCCAATCATCTTGGGAAGGCCATTCCTAGCCACGGGTCGAGCACTAGTGGATATGGAATCTTGTCAACTCAGGTTTAGATTGAACGATGAAGAAGTTGTCTTCAATATTTGTCTATCAATGAAGAGGCCAGATGATCTGAAGAATGAGGTTAGGGCAGTTGGTGGTGTCTGAGTAACCAAGTTGTCCAAGTCGTGCTACGACAGTAAATCATATGCTACTTGGGAGGTAACCCAAGGTTTTTCATGTAATAGTTGTAGTTGCAGCTTTATTTTTTGTTTTAGGACTCATAGGTAGTTTATTTTCTTGCATTTTAGTTGTAATACTGGATATTGGGCTGGTTGCATATAGGGTAACAATGTGTTCTATGAAAAATATGCAGGTACATAGCTAAGTCAGTCATCCTTGGCTGAAAAGGCACAAAACAGTGCCTCTACGACTAGTTTTACAGGCTGTATACCAATATACCACCTGTACCCCGTCTGGTATACACTTTCAGTGAGCAAAACCGTTATGCACTCCAATCCACGAGCCAACTTTACAGCCCATAGACAAAACTACGGGTTGTGAATGGGGCTCGTGGACCCCAGGTAAGTTTTCTGAGTTTTTGACTATGTGTTGGGGTTTCTACGACCAACTTTAAGAGTCCTATTCCAAAATATGACTCGTAGACTGACCCCTGAACCCATTCCTCAAAACTATGGTTTGGACCTTCTACAAAATCATGATTTACGAGCCATAAAATACTATACAACCCGTAATCGGTGATTCTTAGAGTCTAGGCCTATTAGTTTTGACTAATTCAGTCAAACTATAAATAATGGGGTCAAAATATCTTGACCCCATTTCTTGCCCTAAATTATGAATTGAACCCAGCAACCCCTTACCCCAATCTTTCCGACCACCGATGGCAACACCCCCACTAGTTTCTGACAAGCCTAGGGTTTCATCGTCCCATTCCTCCTTCAATTTCCTATGATTTAATCACTCGATTTGGTAAGTTTTTTTGGTCCTTCAAATACCCTTAAGTTACCAATTTATCATGTGATTAGGTTAAATTTAAATTGTCGGGTATGGTTAATTGAGAGATAAACCCATGCGTGCAAATTGATAAATTTGAAAATTAAATTGTGGTTGCCTATGTATGAACATGTGTTTAGGCCGGAATGTCGTGTAGTTGCCTTGTTATATGTTTGAATGATGTGTACGACACCTATGTAATCACTCACAATTTGTAATAAATTGATTGTGTGTTTGAAGAATTTGGTGTGTGATGGAAAATGTTCATGTTTGTTATGATTAATTCATTCAAACGGGATCAGAAGGGTCGGGAAAGTATGCTTTATAATTTTTGATGGGGTATATGTGCAAATTATCATGCGGGGGTGTTGGGTGTTTTATTATGAATCATTTGGGGTGTGTGTGTATTGCTTCGATGCTGATGAGTAGGTTGAAAAAGTCATTTAGGGTCCGTATTGATGGACTTAGAAACTTAGGTGACTGAGTTTTCTAGTCTACGAGGGTCTTTTACGACCCATGGAACATTCTACGAGTCATAATTGCCCCTTGTATGAGATTCCAGAAACTTGAAGTTTCTGAGTACCCATCAGATGAGACATTCTACCAGTCGTAGACAATTTTATGGCTCGTAGATAGGTCTCGTGGACCCCTGCTTGTAAAAGATTCAGTCATTGGAATCATCTACGACTCAATCTATGACTCCTAGACCCTTTTATGAGTCGTAACTGGTCTCGTAGATGCAATTCCAGTAAACAAATATTATGGCCACTAATTCTACAAAAGCCTTCTATAGCTCGTAGTTTTCACTATGGCCCATAGAGGTGCTTTCCTAGACCCTTCTATAATCAAGTCTGATAAATTTTTCCATTTTGTTTCTTGATTTATGGGGCTAACCATGTTGCGTAGATGTGTATGTTTCAAGTAATATGGCCCCAAAGCCAAGACGTGAGGAGATTAACACCATGTAGAGAAGGCTCAGAGATGAGACTTCGGGGGAGGAGCAGACCCCCACGATTAGTGGATCACTTAAGGAGCTCAGCGTCCGACCTAACCCGGAGGCTAAGAGACTACAAACACGAGCTTCTGGCAAATTTGGGCAGACCCAGGATATTATCGTTCATACTCCCCAGTCTGATGAGAGAGACAACGACAAGAGCAGCTCTATTCAGATGACTCAGTCCAGAGAGGAGTCAAGCTCAAAGTCAGGATCTGGTGATGAGTCAGAGACAAAGTTCTCTACTGCACCACGAACATCACCATCACCTCCAGATGCTCTAACCAGTCGGTGGTGCATTGCGGGCATGCGAGATATCTATACAGTAGGCATGCAGATCACTAAGTAGGGCAAACCATCACCCTCAATTTATGAGGAGCCCCAGGTCATCTCCTCTAGCTTAGATAGTATAACCGGTCCCCAGGACACTATCACTAGATACGAGCTCCAGTGGCTGACAAACTACAAGAGAGGTACTCCCCGACCATGGTATAGGAGTTCTACGCTTCATATGCAGCCACAGTTCTTAGTGCTCTTCCCAAAGGGAAGAAGACCCTTACTCAGCCTAGACTGACGCAAACCAGAGTGAGGGGCCATCAGGTGGACATCTCGAAGACCATCATCCACTGCATAATGTTTGGGCCCAAGGTACCTACTCCAAATCCATAGTAGAATTTGACCATTGAGCGAGCAGACCAGGAACTTGGGTCTGATGAGAGACTAGAGCCACCGAGCCAACTTGATGAGATAAGTGGTCAGTTTGATTATTGAGCAGGAACCAGAGCCTGTATGGGTAGCCACTCATTCGGAGCCTATTGTAAAGGCTTCTCTTAGTTTCCCAGCCATATTTTGGTAGGAAAGTTTCAGATCACGGATCCGATCGATGCTTGCAGATAACACTTTGACGCCGAAACATATAGTTCTAGTTGTCAGCATCTTTGCTAGCTATGAGATAGATTGGGACAGAATCATCAAAGAGCAGATCCACAAGGTGGAAATGAAGAGGTCTATCTCCATCCCTCTCCCATGCTCGATCTACAGACTCTGTCTAGAGTTGGGGGTAAAGAGTCTACATCAGCTGGACTCACTGATCGAGCTCCAGTGTACTTTGGATGCCTGCCTAATTAAGGCTGAGAAAACTCTGATGGCACTCTGGTGAGCACCGCACCATCTAGACCCTATGCTAGAGATGTTTTCCCTAGTGCTACCGCCTGAGGTTCCACCCACCGCCACTACTGCTGCTTCCACAGAGAAGAGGCCCCGACAGATCGAGATAGATGTGAAAGGGGGCCTACTACTACTACTCCTGCACCACAGGCCACTTTACCACAAACAGCACCTACAGGCATGGTTTACATATCCGCGATATGTATTCAGGAATGGCACAGGGGCTAGCCCACATTGAGTCTCAGTTGACTCAATTAGTTCAGCAGATCAGGCCCTGGGTCTGCCAGGCCATTATAGAGTTTTAGGGACGCATGCAGGCATACAGGGATGCTACTATATAGGACTGACTTTTAGTCGTGGATAGCCTCATTGATGCCTTTGAGTTGAGGGTCCAGCAGAGTCTGAGCACAGCTTGATCAGCGGATATGATGGACCTACAGAGGGAGATCCAGTGACTTTAGGCTGACATGGAAGCAGCGTTGGCAGCACCAGTGGCACTACCAGAGACTACACTCCCGGTGCTGATGGTGGACATATTTACTCCTGAGGAGCTTTCACAACCTTTCCACGAGAAGAGGCCCCACACTGATGGTGATGATCATGATACAATATGGTTACATGTGTGGCTGACAGAGCAGGAAGAGCTAGAGCTTGTCTTGAGGCAGTCGAGGCAGGAGGAGGAGAGATGACAGGCTCATGAGCTCGAGAGGGTGAGGGGTGTTGGTTTCTCTGGTCATGGTGCTCCTACTGAGGAGGCCACCACACATATTAAAGGTGGTCATACTCAGCCACACACTGGCGCTTAGGCGCCCAGGTATGTTCCTTTTGACCCCGGTACTTTATTTTCTACTTTTGTGTGCATTGAGGATAATGAACCTCTTTTTCGATGGGCTTTAGGTAGTTACAGGCCTTAGTGAAGTCTGTGTAGCCTTGGGCTATAACTATCCCAATTTTTGAATCCTAGGGGTTTTCTTGTCTCTGTTGTTTTCCTTGTGGATATTTATTTTATGTTGAACCGACATGTTTAGGATGTCTAGATAGTATTGGTAGCATATAGTACTGATATTTGGGGCATATATGTGTTTTTGTGATTTTTTGTGAGAAATGATACCTACTAAATTTTTTATTAGTTTGTCTAAATAGAAACCATGCATGTTTAATTATGCTGACAGTGCTTATTCTGATAAGTAAGGATAAAATTAAGATGGCAATCATGATCTGAAAGTTTGTGTTGATAATGTAATTAGTGTCATATGAGTGTGAGCCTAATTTGCTAAATTCATGTGCTATGTTTCAATTCAGAACTTGCCCTGTCACTCTAATTTAGACTTTAGATTAGTTGGTTAGGAAAGGATCTTAGGCCATTGTTCATAACAGTCCGCTTAGCCTACTAACCAACTAAATGTGTGAAATATACCTAGATCCTAATTTTTGAACCTGACATGTATCTTTTCTTTGTAAAAACCTAAGTGACCTAGCCTTATTAGATGTAGAATCCAGAAATTGGCCCTGGTCCTTCCTTAAACATTGTACACCTTGACTGCAACAAAAAGCCTAAGTTGAGGATGGCTACCAAAAGTGGCCCTAGTTCTGAGGTTGGATAATGTGCACCTCAACTCAGGCCAAAAGCCTAAGTTGAGGGTGGCTGGTGTAAGGGTAAAACACAAAATGAGGGGGAAAGTTAGTGTTACATGGAAAAGGAAGAAAATAATATGTACTGGTGCAAGCAAAATGAGTGATGCCTTAGTTATGAGCTAAAAAGAAAAAGGAAGTGTAAATACAACGCAAAAGCTGAAAAATGAAAAGAAAACACCCAGAAAAGCTTGAAATAGGAGAAAGGGAGAATGGAATGAAAAGTAACAGTGTTGGTAGGGCAAAAGTGTAGAAATACACAGTGTCAAGGAGGGCTTTTAGTCACTATGTTCCCAAAACATTATACCAAAGCCCCCTAAGCCTACATTACAAGCTTGTAAAGTCCTAAAGTGATCCTTGTCAAAGGTCTTAGTCATGAGTATAGGGGCAAGCATATGGTATTGAGCATGATATATAAATATCTTTTTGTGAGAGTGGGTGATTTTGATGTGCTGTCAAAATACAACACTTTTGATGCTTAACACTTGGAATTTTGTGTGTTCTCAATGCGATGTTAGTAGGTTTGATGTGTTTTTGTGTTTGTTTTGAAGGATTTTAGGGTTGCCTTTACTTTTCGGCAAAATATGCAAAAGTTATTGAAAGTGAAGATTCACGAGACCCTTTACGAGTCGTAGAGCATTCTACGAGCTGTAAAGGGAGGTTTTATATGCAATTCTAGTAAAAGGTAGATTTCTGAAGTAGGGTCTATGAACATGTAGACGAGTCATAGAAGACTTTATTGAGTCATAGACCTAGTCTCCTACCCTGAGGATCAGAAGAAGAGAACTTTCTAAAATTGCATCAGATGAAACCACTTAGGGGCTATAGAATATTTTACGGGCCATAGAGGGGTGTTGTAGAAAACATCCAGAGCAACAGCTCACAAAAGCCCGACTACGAGCCGTAAACCACTAAATGGCTCGCAGAGCACCTCGTAGAGACTACCGACCCAATTGTTTTATTTTGTTTTCAATTTGTATTTTAAACTCTATAAATACGTTTTTAGGTTATTTTTCTCAGAGAACCAGCGAGAATCAGTAGAGAGACAATAGAGAAAAATATTAGAGAGCTTGAGAAACACTTGTAAACTTTAATTTCATCTTCTAATTACAATCTTGTGATTCTCATCAAAGAATTGGATTTTCTTGTGCTTAATTCAATTGTGTAATTGTTCAAATATGTTATTCAAATTCATAAGTCTTGTATTTAAATTGATCATGAGAGGCTAAATCCACAACTAGAATTTTGTGAACCATGAAGAACTAACAAGGTAAAATTGTATAATTCGTAATTCTTGAAAAGTGTGCATACATGTATTAATTAATTCTCTTCATTTTGAATGCTTTCTAATGGTAGCCAACATTAAAACCCGCCTACTGTTACTAACTAGACCAAGGTATTAATAAATAGGAAAAGAGATTAATTAATAGGATTCGATCGATATTTCTCGTCTAATCAACCTACCAATGCCTAGGGGAGGTTGTACTGGAACAATAGGTAAGGGTTAGTAATGTCACACTATGGGGATGGACCAAATCAAGTAGTGAAATTCGCCTCTCACCTGGGCCAAAGGGTTTGGTGAACTTAACTTACAGTTCTGCATGCTACACACTGGAAAATAATTCAGTTACTTGGTAATACTGAGTTAGGAATCATAGGGAACACAATACCCTAGTTCCTCTTCATATTGGTTAAACACTTGTTTTAGCTTAGCATTACTTTTACTAGTTGTTATAAACTAGTTAATAAACTGAAATTGCAATTGATTTCTTCGAAGTCTACCATACTCCCTTGGGTTCAACCCTAACCTTGGTTAGGTTCTATATCTTGACAATGACTACTTTAGCCTCAACAAGGAGGTGTAGCTTGGGTATCAATTGGTCTGGATTTGGTGGTGGAATCTATGGAGAAGGTAAAGCTGATTCAGAAAAGGTTGAAATGACTCAAAGTCGTCAAAAGTCTTATTCAAATATTAGGAAGAGGGATCTTGAGTTCCTTGTCGGTGATTGGATGTATGTGAAGGTTATACCTATGAAAGGGGTGATGCATTTTGGTAAAAAGGGAAAGTTGAGTCCCCGGTATGTAGGCCCTTATGAGATTGTTAAATGGATTGGCAATGTGGCTTATATATTGGATTTGTCTTCGGATATGAGTTTCATTCACCCAGTGTTCCATGTGTCTATGTTGAGGAAGTTGTTTTGTGATCCTAGTGTGATTATGCCTATGGAAGGTATTGATGTTGAGTAGAACTTTACCTATAAATACATATTGATTGAATTACTAGATAGGCAAGTGAAAAGGCTTCGCAACAACGATATCGCTTTGGTTCAAGTCCTCTGGAAAAACCAACATATTGAGAGTGCTTCACTGGAAGCAGAATCGGACATGATGAAGCAATATCTTTATCTATTCCAATCAACTCAAGCCTAAGGTACTAGGTTCTTCATATTCAAATGATTTGGATTCCTTCATTTCTATGTTTTCATGCCACAACATACATACATAAGCACAAAATTGATTTGAATAGTGTTTTAGCATGGATTTATGGTTTTAAATGTTATTTTGCAATGTGCATTCATATTGGAGGTGTTTCATGTTCAATTCAATCTTTTCAATCCATGTTCTAGCTTATTCGAGGATGAATGTTCCCAAGGGGAAGATGGTGTAAGGTCCCGGAACTTGAGAGGCCTTATTATTGCATGAAAATGCATTTCAGAGAGTTTCTGGCCAAGATGCTTTCCAAGGAGCCCTCCATAGGTTGTGGTGCACTCCACGGTCCGTAAAGGGCACCATGGAGGGTGCCTTGGTCCATTTGGGGCTATCCTTGGCTGCCTTGAATGATTTCACGGGAAGGTTTCCACCATAGAACCCGCCACGAATTGGCGTGCCCACCACGATCCGTGGAGGGTACCCTCCACTTGGCCTCCATCTGGTTCTCTAAGGGCACACACCACAGACCCCTTCACAGCCCGTGGTGCACATTACGACCTGAGGGGGGTGGACTCATTTTAAGTGGGGTTATTTTGGTAATTTGGCCCCATTGCTTGGTGTTAGGACTTTTTTCCCTCCTATACACCCCTAAATCTTTCCTTAGTCATTTAGTTACACTTCATTTCAAGACCAGCACCCAGTTCCTAAAATCTAAGTCTCTAAAAACAATTCAAGCCGGGACTTTGAAGATTCAAGCCAGGAGCTCAAGTGTGATTTCAAGTTCAAGTCTATCTCATATCAAAATCCCTAATTAAAGAAAAGTATGTGTGGTTTCGTTCATGATTTCATTTCAATCATGAAGCCGAAAATCTATTTCATGAATTTCATTAACTTTAAGTTTGATCCAACAATAAATTTCATGGTTTTGTTTTAATTTGCTAAAATTATGTTATGGATTACCTTCAAATGATAAATTAAGCATGAATTAATTCTCATTACATTGATTTATCTTATTTCCATGAGATTTGAGCTTGCATGCCCCTTTACACTATGAGTTGTTTTTAGTTTTAATGACCCTTGGGTGAGTCGAGGGCTGAGCTAAACCCCCAGGCCTTAGGATTAATATAAATAAAACAAAAGTACATAAAAAGGGATATAAACCTTACCTCCAACCTATGGTGGTTCATCAATTACCCAACTTACTAAAGTCGGTCAACTCATCCCCAAACTAAGTGAAAACAAACCTAGGAACTTAATACCTAATGAGAGGATTCCACTTGATACAAAGAAACTAGGAAAGCATAAACAAGGGAGACTCTCCTCTTACAAAGTAAAGGAACCTAGTCTACATTAGAACTAAAACCTACAATCAGGAAAATCTCTAATGTAGATCTAAGAGTCTCATGAAGAAATAGAGCTTCAAGGAGGTTCTTTAATTCTTTTTCTTTTCCTTCTTCTGAAATTAGCCCTGCCAAGTTGTCCATTTTGCACTGAGCCTTCACCACCCTAGGAAGTTGTTGGTTTGTGAAGAAAATATGAGGAGAAGAGAGCTTGTGACTATATTTTGATAGAGCATCTGTTGTGTAGTTAGCCTCCCTGTATGTATGGATGCATTCAAAAGATTGAAGTTTCCTAATGAGGTTCTGAAGTTTGTCCATCAGTTGCTTAGTAGACCACATGGTAGGAATGGATTCCTTAATCCAATTGATCAAGAACTCTGAGTCAACTTCCAAAATCACATTAGTGTAGCCAAGATGAAGGCACCAGGTAATACCAAAAGATAGCAGCCTCTATTTCTGCTGGATTATTAGTCCCTATTCTCATAATAGAAGAAAAAGCAAATATCAAGTTCCCAAGATTGTTTCTACAGATGTCACCAACACCAATACTCCCTGGATTATTAATAGTACCTCCATCATTGTTGAGTATAATTTTATCAGCAGTAGGTTTTTGCCACACCACTGAGACAGTCTTGGTCTCATAGTAGCATTTTTCAATCATCAAAATAAGGTTCTTACAAGAGTGAGGCCACTGGATATAGGGATAGGCAGTGGATAGTACCATAAAAATGTCCCTATAAATAGCATACTTCACTTTTGAGAGATTAGGCTTTTCTTCCTTCATAATTGCAAACACGCCTATTTTTCCATAGGTTTCAGCAGATAAAGATTGGAGCAGCTTGTGAGTATCATTCGTGCATTTGGACGTCCACCATCTCATAACTAATTTTCTGAGGGGTGTATAGTCCTTGGAAATTCCAATAGAATCAGCAAAGTATCCCCAAATACTCATAGCAAAGTGGCCACTAACAAAGACATGATCAATATATAGTATCTTGGCTAGGATTGTGACAGCAATCACAATCAGAAGGATTCTTTCCAAAACTAGTGAGTTTCTTATTAGTTGGTAACTTCCCTTCGAGGGTTCTCCACAATTAAAAGGAACATTTAAAAGGAATGAATTTGTTCTAGATGTGAGAATTGATAAGAGTAATATTTCTCTTTTCTCTAATTACTTGCTAGGCAGAAGAGTAGCGAAAGGTACCATATTCCCTGTAGGCTTCCAGAAAGCTTGATCAGCAGATGTTGCATCATATTGGAACTGGTAATCAAGGATGAGAGGAACCACTTGAGGAGGAGCCACTTGGATAATTTTGTTTATATTCCATTTTCCATCTGTTATAGAACTAGCCACCTTGACATTATTGGGCCTAGTAGGATCAGTCCTGTAATTCAGCAGAGGACCTATTCCCAGCCAATCATCCCACCAAAATAAGTAGCTACCAGACCTGATCTGCCACTGAATGTGAGGTTCAATTTACACTAAGAGTTTACGCATGAGTAGTTTCAATTATGATACAAATGTTGATTTATTCATGGTTTATGCATGACTGTCTTAATTTCATGTTTAAGTATGAATTTCAAGTATCCACGCTATCTTCTCATTCCATATATCATGAGCATGCATAAACATGGCTTTTCATGAAGTTTTACTATGGATTTGGCTATCTATTATGGATATGATTTCAAAACAAGTATGGTTATGCAATGAATGTGATCACAAAGATGTCTATGATATGGTTTTAAGCACTTATGGGTGTGTATACACCATCATGTACAAGTTATTAATGAGCTATTACTATGCATGTAATCATGATTTGAAGTATTATTTGACTTTTAAGCCCAAGTATGCATGATAATGATTTGAAATGACTTATGATCCTATTAAAAGTATGTATATGTATATTTATTCTCGTGGGATGATGACTTAGCATCGAATAAGATTGGAGGTTGGGGCTCAACTAGGGGTGGTAAGGGAACCGGGAGATACCGGTTCCGGTCTAATTCCGTCCCGATTCCGGTGCCGAACCAGTACCCTACCGGCAATTGCTGGTTAAGGGGGTAATGGGACGGTAACGGGTTCCGTTGTCGGTAAATACCAGTTTCTGTTTATCGGTTTCGGACCGGTATTACCAATTCATTTAAAAAAAATTAAAAAGTATGATTGGACTGTTGGGTGTGGGGCCACCCAAACGTTCCCTGTCCGTTGCCAACTTTTTAAAGAGCCGTTCAACAGCTCTTTCCCCTATTTTTAATTATTTTTTTCAAAAATACCTCCAATTTTTCAACTATAGATACCCCCAAATCTTTCATATTTTTTCAATCAAATTCTCTCAATATTCTTAAAATCTCTCAACTCTCTCATTTCTCAATTCTCTTTACTATTATAAATTTACATTTATATTATACTAGTATACTACTCTCAAATTAATTATAAATATTTATTATTTACTCTCTCAATTAGTATTAATTAATTAATTATTTTGTCAATTTTGGTGGGCTAATTGGAATTTGGAGCAAATTTCGGTGGATCAATTTAGAGCATATTCAAGCTTCAATTTTTATCAACTTTGGCTTCTAATTCTGTTTAGAGCATATTCAAGCTTCAATTTTCATCAACTTTGGCTTCTACGTTTGTTTTTACGCACACGTTTGGTACATTTGTTCCAACTTATAAATTTCTTCTAATTAGTTTTTATTCTTTAATCTTTACTACTAGTCTACTTGAATTTTTTTTATATTCATAACTTGACTAATTTCATATAATCTTTACTTGTATTATTTAATTTAACATGGAATCCGATAGAAAAAGAAAGGAAAAAAGTATTATTTCGGTGGAATTGCTAAAGCTTTAACCGGTAAAAAATTCGGTGGTAGTTCGTCTAAATCTACAAGACAACCACAACTTAGATATAATACGGGAGATTTTACATACGTTGGCAAAACTTATTTTAATATTGATTCTAATACCGAATTAGATCTCGAATTTCTTGAACGAAGATTTGGTCTAAATGAAGATTTATAAGAAGATGATAATGAAATTAATGAAGACGATGATATTTTGATGATTATGAAACTCAACCCCCATTTACTGCTACTACTCCCCTCCCCTCCCGCTCCCACTCTCCTCGTATATCCATCGGCATCTAGTAGGCCTAACACGAAACATGTAAAAAAATCAGTTGTTTCGCAATTTTTAACACAAAATGAAGATAAAACAAAAGCAATTTGTAATGCAAGCATGTTTTTAATCGTAAAACTTCGGGAAAGGGCGTGGGACGGGTCATTTGAAAAATCATTTAATGCATTATTGTAAATTAGAATTTTTGCATGCTCAAGCCATTGCGGATGCTAAAAAAATATGGAACTCCCCTTCCTGAAGAATCTGTGAGAGTAGGAGGTTCAAATATGGTCCAGTCACAATTAAATCCTTCTAATGTTTACAGTCCTAGTACACAACGCCCTTATAGTAGACAACGGGGCTTAGAAAAACTTGCAACAATCATTGTTGTTACTAGTTTGCCTTTTAGTTTTGCTGAAAATCCTGGTTTTATTCACTATATTCAAATTATTTATAACCTATCTTTTAATGGTTTTACAAGAAATACAATTAAAAAAGTTATTTTTGATTATGAAGCACGACATGTACGATATCTTTGTTGTTTATTTGCTTATAATAGCAATTACTTCAAATATAGGTCGTAGTATAACCGGTAATGATTATTTTACAATTACCGGGCATTGGATTGATGAAAATTTGAGTATGCAAAAAAGAATTTTAGGATATAAAATGGTTAAATGCGTAAAACTGGTTCTTATATTGCACAGAAAATTCTTGATATTTTATAATTTTTTGGCATTTCTAGTAAATTAATTAGTGTAACTTTAGATAACGCTTCTAATAATAAATGTATTGTTGATTAAACTTGTTCTTACTCCTATTTACGATGATGGTTTTCATATTAAATGTGTTGCTCATATTTATAATTTAATTGTCAGAGATGGTGTTTCATTATCTGAAAATGGTTGTAATAAAGTAGAAGTTGCATGTCATTTTATTTTTAAATGTCAAGTAAAGGCTATGGGTAAAGAATTTGAAATTGGTGTATTGGATGCAATTTTCTTATTAGAAAAATTGCAAAAATAGTAGCTACTAGGTGGAATTTGTTATATGAAATGCTTAAAGTAGCTTATGAAAATAGGAGACCCGTTACAATGGTTTGGAATGCCCATAATGGTGATATGACTTACCGACTTGATGAAAATGATTGGAATGATATTAGAGATTTTACTGAATTTTTAAGAGTTTTTTATTTAGCTACTAAACAAATTTTCGCTCTTTAATATCTTGCTATTTGTTCCGTTTTACCTAATATGTGTGCTATTTCTACTACATTTCACAGTTTAAAAATAATCCAAAATTTAGAGAACCGGTTTAAAAAATGATTGAAAATTTTAAAAAATATTTTTTCCCAATTCCTCAAATTTAATTAACTTCTTGTTTATTTAACCCGACTTACAAAGAAGTCGGTGTATCTCGAATGGTAGATAGTATATATGCAAATTTAGAAATTGAATACGATGAAAATAATCAATCACATAATTTGAATGTAGTTAAAAGTAACATTAGAATAGAAGCTAGGAAATTGTATGATTTAGAAGAATATAATTTAGTAGAAAATGTACAATATCAAAAATCACAACCATCTAAGGCTAGATACGAGGAAGACAGTGATGACATGTTAGAAAATTATCTTGTCAATACCAAGAAAAGTAGTTACAATATCAAGACATTGATGGCATGTTACAATATCAAGAACCACAACCATTTAGAGTAGTTACTTATTCACTCTCATATCGGTGCTCAAAAATATTCCCAAGACTAAAATATGCTCATGCCAATCAACTCAAATCTCTTCTCATTGTATTTTCTCAAATCAACTCAACTCAATCACTCAATGGCTCAACCAATCTGGATCATCAATCATGCATGAACTCAAGACTCTAACTCAAACTCAAATGGTCAATTAGACTCCACTCAATCATACTCATCACCTAAAGAAAGTAAGATGTTCATTATATATGCACATATACAAGTAATATGCTCCTCATGCTCAAGTAACTCAACTCGGACAATTACAATCTTGGTCTCACACAAATCAATGCAACAAGGATTTTATATGTAATGACCCGTTAGGTCATTTTAAAAATAAATACTCTCTCTTTCATAAAAGATTCTTTTCATAAATGGCTTGTTCTTTCTTACCTGTCTCATCGTGTTTCCCCAACACGCATCCAAATGCACCATCCATGACAGATAAGTATAATAGCAAAGGCCTCCCAGGCTCAGGTGGGACCAATACCGACGGGTTGGACAAATATTCCTTGATTTTGTCGAAAGCCTTTTGACATTCCCAGCAACTTGAATATGGGTTCACATATTATCGTGGACTGAGCGATGAACCGGCTAATATAGTTGAGCCTCCCCAAGAAACTCATCACGTCCTTCTTGGTCTTAGGAGGAGGTAGTTCGCGGATTGCTTTAACCTTTGACGGATCCAACTCAATGCCCTTTTGACTAACAATGAATCCTAGTAATCTTCCTGCGGGTACTCCAAACGCACTCTTTGCTGGATTCAATTTTAAGTCATACCTTCGCAATCTTTCAAAGAACTTTCGTAAATCACCCAAGTGGTCTAAACTCTTCTTGGACTTGATAATGACATCATCCACATACACTTCAATTTCCTTATGGATCATAATATCATGGAAAAGAGTGGTCATTGCCCTCATGTAAGTTGCTCCGGCATTTTTGAGACCAAAAGGCATCACCCTATAGCAATACACACCCCATGGTGTAACAAATGCCGTCTTTTCTGCGTCATCTTCATCCATCAAGATCTGGTGATATCCCACAAAATAATCCACAAATGATTGCAACTCATGCTTTGCACAATTATCAATGAGTATGTGAATATTTGGAAGAGGAAAATCATCATTAGGACTGGCTCGATTGAGATCTCGGTAGTCCACACATATTCTGATTTTCCCATCCTTTTTTGGCACTGGCACGATGTTGGCCAACCACGTGGGGTAATTTGTAACCCTTACAACATTGGCTTCGATTTGCTTAGTTACTTCCTCTTTAATCCTCAGACTCAAATCGGGCTTGAATTTTCTTGTCTTTTGCTTGACGGGTGGACAAGTGGGATCGATTGGCAACTTGTGTGTGACAATGTCAGTGCTTAATCCTGGTATGTCATCGTAAGACCAAGTAAGTACATCAACATATTGCTTAAGCAAATCTATCAATTCTTGCTTCCTCCCGCTCTCTAAATGTATGCTGACCCGTGTTTCCTTTATGACTTCTTCGTCTCCTAAGTTAACAACCTCTGTCTCTTCCATGTTGGGCTTCTCCTGACTTTCAAGCTGCTCGATCTCTTGTGGCAAATTTTCTGGCAACATGCTTTCATCATATTCTTCGTGATCCAACTCGTTGATTCTGTTTTGCTCGATGAATTCGTGACATGTCATAACCGTTGAACTAGGATTTTTATTAATACGAGTGCTGAAAAATATAAACGGTAAGTAAAAATGAATAAATAAAGAAAAAAAAAGAAATAGATACTTTTACAATAATGAGATGTTTTGGAGAAAATAAGACTTTCATTCAAAAGCATTCTGTCTTTTCAAAAGAGGCGAGCCACAAAAAGGGTCAAACATGACTCAAGCCTCGATCATGATCATGCAAATTTTAAAACTACTATTTTCCACACTACCAGGAGTCTTTTCGTAACAGAGATGGGCTGACGGTCCAGTTCTGCAACGCTTCTCCAGGCTCGGCATCACAGATAGTCAATTTGATGAGATCTATCTCTTTCTTTTCTCCGATCATGGCTACGAACAAATTTCCTATTCCTTCCACGATGTCATCTTCAACTGCTGGGCCTAGTGTTGGAGCTTGTTCTGGTACAAATGTCATCTTGCTCGACCTCCCGCCGCAGACTCTTCCCGATATAGGATGATATCCAAGCCCGGTGGTACCTTTCTGATGTTTCAGCTGGATTGGTTCAACTATGCCATCACGCTTGAGTCCAAGTCCCGTCCTAGGCTGATATCCATACTTCAACATCTCTGAAGTAACCATCTTTGCCGTGCTTGACAATTTTACTTCATCCGACTCTACTTTCTCATCAACTTTTGCAGCTTGCATAATTTCTAAAGTATCAAAAGTGGCTCCATCTAACTCGCCAGTGACCGGAACAAAATCAATAGAACAGTGGGGTGACTATGCTCCCCATGGATGGTAACTTCCACGTGAACCCACTCAAACTTTGCTCACTAATGAAGGGTTGAAGGCACAACTCTTGCCACGTAGATCCATGGTCTTCCCAGCAAAAGGTTGTAGTTAGACGACACATCCATCACTTGAAACAGAATACGAAATTCAGCAGGCCCCACCTGCAATGTGAGATATGCTTCTCCAATGACACTTCTTTGTGCCCCATCAAAAGCTCTAACTTTCACACGACTCTCTCTTATCTCTCCCATGTTCACACCCAACTCCCTTAGTGTTGTGAAAGGGCAAATATTGCATCCAGAACCACCATCAATCAGAACTCGAGTCACAATCTTGTCACAACATTTGACCGTGATGTGAAGCGCTTCGTTATGTCCAACCCCTTCTGCCGGTAGCTCATCATCATGAAAAGAAATCTTGTTAGCTTCCACAACTCGTCCGATGGTTGCAGCTAGAGTTTCACTTGTGGTCTCTTTTGGGATGCAAATCCCACTTAATACTTCCATTAAAGCATTCCTATGAGTTTCAGAACTCATAAGAAACGACAAAATGGATATGTGGGCTGGTGTTTTCTTTAACTGTTCTTCAACTGAATAGTCCTTAGGTTGCATCTTCTTCCAGAATTCAGCAGCTTTGGCATCAGTGATATTTCTCTTCAAATTATGTTCCTTCCCAATAACTCCTCGATTAGGATCTCCTGGAGCATAACATCTCCCAGACCTAGTCATTCCTTGAGCCACAGCGGTATCGACCATCTTACCCATAGCTTTCGCTTGGTAATCCCATGGGACTACTTTGGTGTCATACTCAGGCTTCTCGGTGATGGAAGTGGTTACCACAACTCTTGGCAAGTAGGTTTGGACAGTCAAAGGTTCCCTTAACTGAACTGTGATCATAGGCTGCACCGGAGACGCAGTAGCAACTCCTTCGACGTTCCAACCAGGCAAAATAGTATCGTCCAAGTCATATTCCCCTTCTAGTGTGACCATGTTGACTACTCAATTCTCGTGATTCGGCAAAGGGTTATTGTTCACATTCGGAGGTGCTGGAGTGCATTTTATAATACCCCTCTTGATCAAAGACTCTATCTGATTCTTCAACCCGTAACAGTCCTCCGTGTCGTGCCCTTGGATCCCTGAATGGTAAGAGCATCGCTTGTTCCCATCAAAGTTGCGAGGAATAGGATCAGGGAGTTTTCCTTCAACTGGCTGCAACACCCCCTCTGCCCTCAGTCTTTCAAATAACTGGGCATAAGGTTCGGCAATGGGCGTGTAGGTGCGAGTGTTTCTGGCTTCGAGATTTGGACGCGGTCTTGGCGCATACGCTGGCCTATTTTGATGGATTGGTGCTTGGACAGGGACATATGGTCTTGGTGAATTTTGGTGTGCCAGTGCTCGAGGTGGATTGTAGTGGGGTTGGGTATTATATACTGGGTATGGGATATATGGAGCATGTGCAGCAATTTGAGGATTGTTGGGGTATCGGTGAGATGAACCTCCATGGTGGTAGGTGATAGTCGAGACATCCTCCTTTTTCTTCTTGACGCCATTGATGGATCCCGATTGTATGGCCTTACTTGCGGCTTGCAATGCAGCCATGGACTGAATTTTTCCAGATTTGATGCCTTCCTCTATAAAGTCTCCCATTTTGACCAGTTCGGCAAACTTTTGGCCCATCATCGACATCATCTTATCAAAGTAGATGCCTTCTTGAGCTCGAATAAAGTATTTGGAGAGCTCACTCTCATCCAGTGGCGGTTGGACCCTAGCAGCCTCAGTTCTCCAGCGTCTTGCATATTCTTGGAAGTCCTCAGAGGGTTTCTTCTGTATGTTGGCTAGTGAGAACCTATCTGGAGTGATTTCAGTGTTGAATTTGAAACGAGTCATGAAGTCCTCGACCATTTCTTGCCAATCATACCATTTGCGAGGATCCTGACGAGTATACCAAGTCAAGGCTTCTCCAGACAAACTTCGAATGAATAACTTCATCCTTAACTTCTCATTTCTTCCAACACCGACTAACTTATCACAATATGCCCTTAAATGCACGTGAGGGTCACCTTTCCCATCAAATAGTTCAAACTTTGGTGGCTTGTACCCTGCTGGCATATCGATATCTGGGTGAATGCATAAGTCATCATAATCCAGGCTCTCTGCTCCCCTAGTGACTTGCAAGCTTTTCAACGCCTTCCTTAGACCGTGAAGTTGCGCGTTTATCGACTCATCTTCTTTCAAGCGAGCATCTTTCTCCATTTCTGCACATTAATCAACCTCGTACAAGACTTTGACCACGACCGGGGTCGTGAAAGTAGGGGCTTCAACAGCACATATAGGTGGCACATATGGCTCATGAGGAGTGGCAACGCGTGCCCCGAATATCTGCTGCATCGTGGGATAGGTGGGTATCGTATGAGCTTGTGGTAGATGGTCAGGAGTGGTCCTGACCATTGATGAGGAAACCATCGGTGCTTGGCCATGAATTGGAACATGTTGGGTATGCCCAGGCAGTTTTGGTGAGTCGGTGGAAGGCAGGTCAGTTTTTGGAAAGTAGATAGGTGTTTTAAAGGCTGGGAGAGTAGTAGCCGAAAGCTTGGCCAAGTCTCGTACTTGCCGCAATTCCTCCCTTAGGGCTTCCAATTCTTGTGCCATAAGAGCCATTCTGTCGTCATTTTGAGCAGTACTTTGAGAACCTTCAGGGTTTTCCATGGGTACTATTATATTTGCATCAGCGTCAAATTCTTCTCCGCTAGTCATCTTTCTTTTGGATCGAAGGTTGTATCGTGAGTCAGCCAGTTTGCAAGTCGACACAAATCAACGTTCTTTTGGGATTAATAATAACCAACATAAAAAGGAAGAAAAGAAAAGGAAAACTATGTTAGTTTGGGAGATGTTGTAAGGAAAAGGAAATAATGTATATAGCAAATATGTAACACATATATACGCCAAATTGGCGACATTCAAGATACGTCCTAATATGGGGCCTCTTTTTGCTAGAGGTTAGCCTACGTTGAAATTATTTTGATGATAAATGATCCAACTAAACACATTCTGGATTTGGAACAACATAATTCATTGATAGAAAATGTCTTTATTCGTACAATAGAGCAGTCGGGTAGGAAACTAGATAATAAAAGCGAGGGAAGGGAAGGGCTTGCAAAAGATGAGTCGCGTGACTCTTTGATGGAACACGACAAGGTACAAAAGATCAAGCTATGGCCAAGTTGGACCATCATTATTGTCATCGTCCCAATCATAGTATGGCCCTGGGTAGTAGTCTGGAGAGTTCGAACCTGTCTCCGAATCTTCTATACGATCAATCTCCATGGATGCATACTCAGAATGGTCCTCTCTTGCCGTCGGAGAAGGTCCATCTCCCATGACTTCGTCTTCTTCTGGATCCTCCTCAGGCTCCTCTTCCGGATCTTCCTCAGGGTCTTCTTCTGGATCTTCCTCGGGGTCTTCTTCTGGATCTTCCTCGGGGTCTTCTTCTGGGTCTTCCTGTGGATCTTCTTCTATCTTTTGTATCAAATGATCCATGGAGCCTGGAACTATTTGATTATACATGGGTGTTGTGAGTTCCATACGAGGAAGTACCTCCTTTTTGATCAAAGCAGCCCACCGATCATCCGCAAAGCCCCTGAATCCCTCTGCACTGGGTTGGACCATGTGACTCACAGTGGTGCGCCATGCATAGTATTCTGGTGTGCACCATTTCTCATTTCCTATATTAGTCGTGATCATGTAATCCCATTCTAGCTGCAAATTCCTTATCCGTATAACAGGGACTGAAACAAGATCATCCTCGTGTAGTACCATGCATGACCACAGTGGCACGTCCTGGATAACTCCAAACTGTCACATGACCCGGAGAGGTGCATACGGTTGTACACCTCTTAACCCGACCAGCTCAATGAAATATAAGTGTCGAGTTCTGACGAATGCTAACCCAGATACCAAATGGAACTTCCACTGAATGGAATCCCCAGTGAGATTTGTCAAAAATGTGCGCCACTCTTCTTCTCCGACTGGCGCGTCCCAATATCGGAGACGATCTTCGTGACTCTGGATCATATTGCGAGCGTCTATTGTATAGTCCATTTGTGGGGGTCGACGGTAGAAATGCTCAATCGCCCAAACTTGTAGCAATAAGTTGCATCCCCCGAAGAAGTCATGCCCTCTCGTGCATGCAGATAGTGATCGAAACACCTCAGCGAGTACCATGTGCACCAAGGAGCAGCCCCGTGACGCAGCAAATAGGTCCACAACACGGGGAGGATGTTGATGTCGATGAAATGGAGTCTCATTGGGAAAACTATCGCACCCAAAAAGGCTAATACAAAGATCTTCAGCCGTGTGCTTATCCACTGCCTGCGAGTGCAAGAAAATTCCTCACGATATTCATCGAAACTCTCAAGTCGACCAAATCTCCTGAAGAGATAGTCTAGTTTAACCTTTCCGCCTTCTACGTTCCTCAGTGATGGAAAGGTGTGGAAAGGTGTGCAACCCCAGGAGTCTTAAAAATTCCCTCGCACTTATGGTTGACGGGCATATTGGTAACCACCCGCTGATAGGCAGCTCTGCGAATGTGCTGAACTCCTCCAGCGTAGGGATGATTTCAAAATCCAAAAACTTGAAAATCACTGTGCTAGGGTCCCAAAATTCCATCAACAGGGTGAGGAGCATTTTATTTGCCTGAACCTTCATCAGCGATAGCAACCCTCCTAGATGTCTCCTGATTTCGGCTCCATGTACTCTGTGGATGTTCTGCCACCAGTTCTGTAGGATGTGCAGTGCGGAGGTGACCATCTTAATGTTTGGGAGGTTCCGATTGATGTTCATCTAAATAAGAAAAGGTATGGTGAGTATGTCTATTCCAAATCCATCATGTGTTTTAGTTTGGATCATTCGTATCGACCTTCACAAAAATATGTCGTCAGGTGTATGACCTTTGACAAAAGGGCGGATTCCTAATTGCGAAGACGGCGCCTTGCACCGTCTCGCCTGAGGTGTATGCAACATGACCTATTTTCTAGAGTAAGAGTTTTCCCTAAGCGCTTAAGAGTGGACTGAAGGTTTGCGAGAAGGCACACTAAACTTATTGCACCAACTCTGAAGCTAAGGAATCCAAATGAAGGTTTGGGGGAGTGTGAAACACTCCCCGCGTGAATCAGTGTGTGTCAGTGTACGGCCGAGGACTCGATAGAAAGTACGAATGTCAATGTAGGAAAGCAGTAACAAATAGTGTTTTCAAACAAATAAGGAACGCAAGAATGGATTTGACTTGCGACCTTTCAATCAAAGCAATATATAGACAAATAATCAACTGATAAATAATCACAAACATCATTCCTAAACTCAGTGTATTAAGGTTAAAACCTAAAGTGTTCCCCAGCGGAGTCGCCACTCTGTCACACCCTTTTTCGAACCAGTCGAAATAGTTCGCAACATCATATGGTCGTGCTCTTTTGGCTTTTGGAAAATATGTTTTTAGAGTCGCCACCTAATTTTAAGGATAATATTAGGAAACCAATTCGAAAAATAAAATAAAATGAAATGTAGACTTTGTTTTGATTTTGCGAAAACCAGTAAAATTCTAGGTAAGGGTTTTTGTTACTCGAGGGGAAGGTGTTAGGCATCCCTCAGAGCCTATCCGAAGATAGTCCTTAAACTTAGCTTAGGAAAATAAGTTATTGACAAATTATTCACTTGTTATTTCTTGAATTTAGTGATGAGAAAATTTCATCAAGAACAAAATACAAGGTATGTCATATGTATGTCAGTAGAAGATTTCAATAACGACATATTTAGTATACAACAAAATTAATAGGTAAATAGGTAATAAACGAATAAGCTGGAAATGTAGAAAACTTATATATTGAAGATATAGATGTATGTTTAAAATTATGAGCACATAAAAAAAACCTTATCGTGAGCAATATATTAGAATGTTGAGTATGGCAACTCATTATTTTAAAAAAAATAAAAAAAGAATAAAGGATGAGATGCAAAATATAATAATATGCGCAATTTGAGTAAAACTAAATACGAATAAATTTTAATAAGATAAATGAATAAATAAAATAACATGACATAAAGTAAAATAATATAAAGAATGCTAAAATCATGCAAAAACTTGTGATCTTATATGTGTCTAAAATATGTTTATGTATGCCGTCGGAGTATATGAGAGTTCGTTATTTCATTTATATATGGGCTAAAATAGCAACAATTTTATATATGTAACAAAGTAATGTATATGTCGAGGTATAATAATTTATATTTTATAAGGAAAATGAATAACGTTGGTGAAGAGGAGAAATAGCAAAGGGAATAATATAATTTATACAACAAAGGAATATATCAAGTACATAGAAAGCTTGAATTATATATTTTATGTGTATATAAAGCACACATGTATATAATATTTATAAGAATCATGCCGTGAAATAAATGATCAAATAAATATATTTAAAGGGTGAGAAGATCTCGTGAAGATATATGTTTGACGCCATGTAGGAAAATAGGCTTATGTGAATTAGTTGTAGCTCGTATATATATCGGATATTTATCCCTTTAAAAATAAAGTATTATAATATTAATAATGATAATAGATGAAATGTATATATGGTAATGTAAGACATGGAGTAAATATAATTTGAGAAAAACGTTCAAACAAATGTAATTCCAAGGAAAAAGGTATTAAAGAGCGTTAAACCGTTATGTAAAACTTATTATTTTATATGTATTTGTTACGAAGTAAATATACTTATGAATGTCGTTCAAAATATATACGGGTTCATTGTTTTACTTATGGTGATAAGATAACAATAACTATACGTTGCAAAATGATAAAATGCAAAATTTTATGTTCCATTTAGGTAAATATCATTTGTAAAAGGCTAATAATATGACTTGTGTAGAATAATAATATGACTTGTGTAAAATAATATTCCAAGTGTAGAGAAAAATAAAATATATACCTTATGTATGACGTATACACTTACATACCTTGTATATTTTGAACCTGTTAAGAAAAATCTAAAGTTTTGAAACATAATAAAAAAATACATTGAGTCATATTAGATTTATAATGATATGATAATGCCTTATAAAGAAATTAATCAAACAAAACTAAGATAGACCAAATATATATTATGTCTTTTAAAAATCAACTAAAGGAATTTAAATTGACTCAAAAGGTAACATTATATTGTATTTTGAGAAAATTAATTTGAAAACCTCAAGTAGTCTAATTGTGGGATTCATTAATTTTATAAATTACAAGGTCAATATTCATTACGATAAATAATTCGTTCCTGAAGGTGATTATTTAGGCCTTTGATTAGTTGGACATTTAATAACATTTGACATGATTTTTCTTTCTAAGAACCTTAACTTATTTCAAAAGTAGCTTTTAAACAGTAATTATAAAAATAATTCCAAGTTTATAAGCATCATACTAGATTCGTTAGCAAATAATACTAGTCATGAAATAATCTTCAAAATAAAACAAAGTTAGCGAGCGTATCAATATTCAAAACAACATATCAATTGATTTATATGAAAGAAATGTAATCAAACGGTGGCGGAAAAACCGAGAAACGCCGACTCCTAATTTACGAGACTTCGAGCGTGGTGACGATCCTAATAGCTATTGGCCCAATATTTGGGGCCAAAACGAGTTCCAAAGTAGAACTCCAGCTCTCCGGTTGTACATGAAATAAAAGAAAGAAAAACAAGGTTAGAGAAACTCGGATTCTTGACAACTAAAGAACATCGAAAATTATAGAAGGACATGTGTAACCGTAAAAGATTTTATCAAACCCCTTTAGAATTCGGGAAAATTATATTTTTTAACTTATGGAAGGTGGACCTAATCCGAATGTTATTGAAGTGTCCGTTGCGAACCGTCCATGCTCTAAACATTCACGCCAAGCGGTTTATGCATCCATAAAATATTCTTCAGACAACAACATTTTCCAACTTTTCTTAGCTAACTAATTAACCAAAACAACACTCTAATTATAAGAGTAAACAAACTTTGCAATAATTTTCAATGGAACACTTAACTGAGATGCTTGTAGTCCAAATAAATTTAAGAATTTAACCGAAAATTTACCCGCAAGTTGGAAACACGTATATGAAACAAAGAGAGAAATTAAATACTTGTGATCTTCTTGTATGAAACATGGGAATATAAAAAGGATAGAAAAAAAAACTTTGCATTGGCTTTATTTCTTTATTTTGACAGATTGGTAAGATTTTAAAAATGATAAGTTGAGACTTATTAGAGAGGGAGTATCCAGATTTAAGTTCAACCAAATGGTCCTTGGAAAGACCAATAAGGAATCAAGAATTTGTTACTTTAAAAGGATTTATTGTAGGACATGGGCAGTAAATTTATCCTCTGGTTAGCAATATGAGATCTGCCACAAATTGGAATTAAGGGTGTTGCTACAGGCGACTAAGATTTATATGGATAACATATATGTGGGCTCCGTCCTTTGATAGTAAATATTAGCAGGCTAATACACTCATTCAGTCATATTTATAAGCATAAGACACTGCCAAACACTTGAATCAGCATACGCTACACTCACATAAACGCAATCTAACGAAGCAAGCCCTCCCAACCAGAAAAACGACACCATTCATGCTGAATTCGAGACTAAGCAACAAATATATTCAATATATGAGTATGAATCAGGGAATGCTTGAGTGAATATGGCAGAAAATATCAAAACAAGAACTTCATATGTAGCTTAATCAAGTTAACTTTGAACCAACTAATACTAATCCAATAATGACTTAACCAAGAAGAGGACTTGGGGTAAATGCTTCAAATTTAATATTGACCAGTTCATGGTGAAAAAAACCCCAGCTAATTTAGCAAAACTGAACAGAAGAGCAATCCAGTCGGAATACGAGTTAATCTTAACCAAGAGACAATATGTGAAATTGTGATCCTAAACCATACTTGATTCAACAAAGATTCACTCATACAAATAACTGATGGTAAAAGGGATTTGAAATCCTAATAATGAGCAAGGAAAACACCGAAGTCAGACACGAACAAGATTTTGAACCAACTTGAATAACACAGTAGTAAAGTGCACAGATGTGAATGTAAATTTCTGATTTTGACCAAGACGTTCATCAACGTTTCAGGATGGGACTAAAGTTATTTCCTTACACAAACTCCATTTTTTGTTAGACAACAGGAGCATATTAAAGCATGAACATATAGATTATTCAACCAAATAGAAGCTTAATAAAGACACAAACAAGATCAGGACATTAACTAAAAAAAGACCCAAAGTTTTAGGAGAACATGTTCAATCACATATACTTTAATTCCCTGACGAGCAGAGAAATACGCAAGGAAAGAAAACACGAGTGCAGACCACGGCTCATTCCAGTATGGAAACCTTAAACAAACATGAAACTTTCCTTTCGTTAAAATAATCAATGAACAACTGAACAAACACCAAAGGACATTTTGAGAAGGGACTGCATTTTATTCGATATAGCAATCAATCCCCCTTTTTGTTTTTATGCAAAAAGAACGAAGGGAAAACAGTGCTCATCCCAAGTTATTGATATCTTTTGGTATTTCAAGTAACAATACCTCTCTAAGAGCAAAGACAGAGTAATATGAGGCTGATTTTGTGGTTTCTTAGTTAAAAGAAAACTTCTGATCAATTGCTAGACTTAAGGAATTCTTACAATCAGAATGTCTACAAATAACATCCCCTGTGTCCACGTTTAGGAAAAATTAGAATATATATGAATGTTTTCCAACACACGATACTTATTCAAATTTGCAAATGACTCACCAATTTATTCAAACAAAGTGAGAAAATAGTTTAAAATAGTGAGAGAACTAAATCAGTTCCGAATTCAATTTTTTAATAATTCAAACTCATGTTTGCAGGATCAAGAGAAACGACACCTTTCCAGTAACTTCATAGTTATTCCTAAAAGGAAAACTAATTATGCAGGGAATAAACAGTAACATCAAATGGAGTTAGCTACATGCATATAACTATTTGTCAGCTCATACCAAATGCACATTGACAACAACAAAATGAACTAGAGGAAAAATACCTTGTGTTGAGAAGCAAACAAGGACTTCAACGTCAAGGATTCCAGTCACCACTTTCTTCAAAACCCGAACTCAAAGCCGAAAGAAAAACAGAAAAATAGTTCCGACTGTATTGCTAGAAGTATCTCATTTTTTTCAGATTATTTTTCGTCTCCCTTTCTTGATCCTTTGGAGTGAAAACCCCATCCTATTTATAGGCAAGATTGAGATCCATTTTGGAGGAAAATCCACCAAACGAAATTTGAAAAAAAAATTGAAACTTGTAGTGAAACAGGGGTGTAGAGGTGAAAAGATGGAGGAAAAGAAGTCTAGGGTCACCTTTTAGATCGATGGGGACGTTTTGGAGGCCATCCATGGCGGATTCCCTGAATAAATCCTTAAACTCACCATTTCCCGAGTCTTCTCCTTCCCAAAGCATGAGGGAGCCGTTGGAGGTGACAACTCCTTGCTTCTCTGCGCAAAATCCGGCAGATTTGGCGGAAAGGGAGAGGGGTCGCAGGGCTATGGGAAAAGGGAGAGCGTGAGGAAGAAAGAGGTTGGAGAGGCTGAAGATTAGATTAGGGTAATTTAGGAAATAGATAAAGTGTTGCAATTTTAGCCAATTTGAATGATTTATTACAAATCTGGCCACTTCAATTTGGAATATAGTTGATTTGAGATCAATTGGCTGGATTTGAACAAATTCAATTATTTAAGCTTCTTTGATTCAAATAAGATTAAAATTACAAACCACAAGTTAATTATTTAAATTAGGACTAATTACACAATAATTATAAAATTGACTAATTCGCGGACAATAAGTACATATTTAAGCTAAAAATTATTTTTCGAGGTCGTTTCTGAATATTTACAAAGAGGATTAAAATATATATATATATATATATATATATATATATATATATATATATATATATATACACATACAAACTATATGTAAATATATGCATACATAAATATTTTAGAAGATTAAAAACTTATTTGAAAAAGACTTAAGATATTGCAAATTTTCAAAGATGATCGCCCCAAAGTTGTTAGAAGTTGAAGAAGCTCTATAATTGATAACTATCGGGGAGGGTTGAGGTTAAGGTTGAAGAAACATAATCCATACGTTTGCATACGTGGCACTAAACGGAGTGGCCAATATGAAGGGATTTGGGATTGTCACGTTTTGCTTAAATAACCTATTTAAATTATGAACAATTTATTTGTTAATAGCCATAATTAAATAAATTAAAAAATGATTATTTTGCGAGACTAAATATTTGACAAAATTTGGTCGTTCTTAATATAAAACTAGCATGGGTTGACAATAAAATTAATTAATCAGGCTCCCTTTTCGAAAAATGTATCAAGATACTTATTTCGATAAAAAATTATTGTCTAATCAAAATCGACTTGACACTTTAAGATGATATCCATCTGTCATAAACTTCTCAAAAATGATGAAAATTCATATTTTGATCAGTTTTTATCAGAAATAATATCCGTAAAATATTTGGTCGAACCATAAAAACGAGAAGTTTTATCAATAAAAAAAATCAACAACAACAAAATAATAATAATGATAGTATTCTTGGTAGTAAAATATTTCATACCTTATAAAAGTTTTATCATTCCTGAAAAAGAAAATCCTTTTCCTTTC
Organism: Solanum rostratum; assembly: GCA_029948455.1. Classification (NCBI taxonomy): domain Eukaryota; kingdom Viridiplantae; phylum Streptophyta; class Magnoliopsida; order Solanales; family Solanaceae; genus Solanum; species Solanum rostratum. The sequence continues at coordinate 43,309,333 of CM057055.1, read as the reverse complement.
TCTCCTGTTTTTTTTCAAATTCAACTAATTGAACACGGAGAGTCAAAATTAGAAATTTAAAATTTAAAGCTATTAGAGAGCCAAAATCGGGAGAAAAAAAATGAAAAGTACAAAATAATAAAGAAAACAAATAAAATCGATCACTTTGTAGGATTAAGTTATTTGACAAGAATTAAATAAAATTAGTGTGGATTATTAATAAAATTAAATTAATCAAGCTCCTTTATTTGAATAACATAAAAAAAATATTTACTCGTAACAATGGGGAATCATTTTTGATAAAAAGATAGAAAAAGAAAAAAAAATTAAATAAAAATAAAAATGATTGAGTACTTAAAGTGATATTTGTATGACACAAAATTCTCAAGGATGCTAAAGAAAGTAGTAAATAATATATTTAAAAAATATATGTATCTAATCTTTGTAGGAAATAATATCCAAAAAAAATATTTTTGTCGAACAAAAAGTAAGAAAATTTTATCAAAATACTAGCAACGAAAATAATAGTACTAGTAATAATAATAACAAAATTTATATTAATAGCAATAGCAGTAGTAGTAGAAAAAAATATTTCGTAAAAGTTTTTTTTTATTATCTTTTAAATTTTTTTTTTAAAAGGAAATTAGACTAATTAAATATGGCGAGCCAAAATTGGGTGTCAACACTATCTATAGTGTCGAAGGCTATACAAGGATGTATATTCGAGAATTGGTTAAACTTCAGATATGCCTTTGTTTATCATTTCGGATCATGGTACTCAATTCACTGCATATTTTTGGAAGTCCTTCCAAAAGGGTCTTGGTACCAAGGTTAAGTTAAGCACCACTTTTCTCCGTCACTTTGATGGGCAAGCCGAGAGAATAATTCAAATTATGAAAGACATATTGAGAGCGTGTGTAATTGATTTCAAGGATGATTGAGATGATCACCTACTGCTTATTGAATTTGTTTATAACAATATTTATTATTCAAGCATTGAAATTGGCACCTTTTGAGATTTTGTATGGGAGAAAATATAAGTCTCTTGGGGGTTGACCGAAGTAGCCGAAGTAGCCTTGATATGACCCAAATCAGTATTTGATGCTATAAAGAAGATGAGGCTTATAATATGGGGGGGTTAAGGACAGTCCAAAGTTGTCAAAATCATGTTTTGATGTGAGGAGGAGGGAACTTGAATTTAACGTGGATGATTGGGCCTACTTGAAGATTTCACCTATCCAAGGTGTAATGCGTTTTGGCAAAACGAAAAAGCTTAGTCCTTGGTATGTTAACCTAACTAGGATCCTAAGGCGTATTGGTAAGGTAGCCTATGAACTTAATTTATCATTGGAGTTAGCCTCGATTCATCTAGTATTCCATGTGTCAATGTTGAGGAAATGTATTGGTGATCGTAGCACCATTGTACCTTTGAGTAATGTCAGTGTCGAAGAGAACTTGACCTGTGAGCAGGTTTCGATTAAAATTTCGGACCAAGAAGTTAAGATGTTGAGAAACAAGGAGATTGCATTATTACCAAGAAGTTGAAAGTGCTAAATGAGAAGCGAAAGCGAACATGATGAAATGATATCCTTCTACTCCAACCTAAGCTACTTAGTTCTTCATGCTTAATTCCTCCAAAATCCTATGTGTCAACCTCTCTACGTCATATTAGATGCATGCATTCTTATGAACGTAATATTTAAATTGCATTATTGCATTCATGCTGGGTTGTTAGCTATACGCTCTACTCTACTCAAGCTTAGCTTTAATCTTATTGAGGACGAATGTTCTTAAGGGGGAGATAATGTAATATTACAAGCATTTGAAGGTTGGAATATTATATAGTAAGGTAAAATATTGTAGAAGTAGCCTCGATGGATTTTTAGGACAAGTATCTTGCAAAATAAAATTTTCAAAAATTTTCTCATCTAAAAGAGTCCGTGACAGAGTTGCTTCATGAACCTACTAGGTTAGTTCAAAAAAACTGAACTTCACTTAAAAAAAAACCTATGGTGAACCATCTTCGCATCGCGGACTTGGTCTATCACTGTGGTCCGATTTCAATTTTTAAGTGCGAGTATTATAGACTTTTCCCCTACTTATTAGTTATTGAACCTGGACGTTTTTAGGAGTAAAATTCTAATATATTAAATGCTCCAAATCCTCAATTATTACCTCATTCACTCCCACTTTATCAATTTCAAAATTTTTCTTTCTACAAAGGCTCTCAAATCCTCATTGAAGACAACAAGAATTCTCCGAGTTCTCCATCAAAATTCAAAAGAATTTCTTCAAGGATTCTTCTAATTCCTTACCCAAGGTATGTGGGTCTTCATCCATGGATTTCTTTCACCCATGGAGCCTAATCAATTCTCAACTGTTTGATTCAATTCCAAAGATGTGTTTTCGTTGGTTTTCTTAATTTTCTTTCAATTGCATGAATCATGATTCATTTCATGATAATTAATCTATTTTGACATGAATTGAAGATAATTGCATGAAAAATTATGATTTTCTACATGAATTTCTTTATAATGCAATTTAGGGATCAAAATTTTATTAAAGTTTTGTTGAATTTTTCTTCAATTTCATAAATTGAGTTTCAATTATTGTTTATTTTCTCAATTAAGCATGCATTATTATTCAATTGAATGTTTTTAATAATTTACAAGGAATTTTTTCTACAAGCTACTTAGGGTTCATAAATTAATTATATATGAGTTTCTCTTAATTTTGATTCAATTGATCATATTCTATATAATTATGCATGAATTTATCCGAGTTACTTGAATTCTAATCAATTGATTTTGAATTTATGCGACTATTTATATTCTCCTTTACAAATCATGATTATGAAACTTCAAGTATGTTATAAAAAGAGTGACTTAAGACCTTAGGGTTAGACTAAGACCTCAAACGTGACTTAAGATCCCAATGACATTCTTAATTGAGATATGATTTGTAATGATGAAAGGGTTACACCCACATTACATGAATTACATGAATATGAGCTACTTTATGAATAAGATTCTTTGATTTGGATTGCTGATCATGACTAGCCTTTCCTACAAGACATGTTTATGAAAATTATGAACTATGATTTATAACACGTCCTAAAAAATCTATGATAAGTATGATTTTATGACATGTATTTTGTGGAATTTTAACTTAGTATTGAATGAGGCTTAAGAGTTGAGAGGGGACTCGACCCAAGGGGTCCTTAGTAGCAATCTCTAGTCTCATAACTACGTTGACACTGTAAAATTATGTGATTTTTGCTAATGGATTCACATAGCTCATGACACCTATTTTTACGAGGTAGAGTTTTACCTGAGCAAGTAGACTTTCCTTTCTTTGATGCATGGGTAAATATTGAGATTCCATATTATAGCTAGCATGGTACCACACACACACACACACATATATACATATATATATATATATATATATATATATATATATATATATATATATATATATATATATGTATGTATGTATATATGGTCCTTCTGATGATTTACTTGACTACTCATAACCTTTACCCTTATTTGATGTTCTTATGCATTTACCTATTTTATGCCTAATTATAATTTTACTACTCTTTATTATGCTATCTGAAATGGTCACTTGCATATTACGATTTACTATGCATTGCATTGTTTGCATACTTAGTGCATTCAAATGTACTAACATACTCTTGCCTACAATATGTTATAATATAGGAGAGGGTTCCCATTTTACTTCTCACGCTTGTGGCTAGATTGCGAAGTTCACTTTGAAGACTTTGTAGTGGGTCCTCGTGGTTAGAGGGCAAGACCTACATTTCTCTATCATTGTTGCTTTAGTGTTGGAATATTATGAGACTACTTCTTGAGTTGCTTTTCTTTGAGGATGAGTTAGGGACATGTCTTAGCCGCTGCCTATGCTAGACTATGTAGAGGCATGTTGAATTGTGTAAACGTCTATATTGTCCTTTTATTTCTCGTTAAAGCTTTTTTCTTTTCCCTCGTGATATTTAGGTGAGACTCATTTCCTCTTATCTTAAATATATTGTGATGATGCTTATTCCTTACCTTATGTATGCTTGATATGTTAAGAGGCTTGATTAGAGTTCTTTTGGGGATCTTAATCGTCATGTCGCACCTAAGACCTAGCTTGGGTCATGACAATCACTTACCCGATGAACACCTTAATATCACCTCCCACGAGCTCTCCAAGTTAAAAAAATGTCAAATGGAAAATAATGAAAAAGAATAATCCACAAAACAAGTCTCAGATGTCGCAAAAGCGACTAGAGTTTGCTTTTGTGTCATCAGGCCAAATGCGCGGGCACCGCTAAAGTGGTCAGTGGATCGCTTAAGCGGTTCTATGCTTTCGTGATCACTGTCTGCTTAAGAAGACCTCGCTTAATTAACGGGCATCGCTTAAGTGATGGGTGCCTGCTAACAATGATGGTCTCTTAAGTGACCACGGGTCCACAAAAGTGGGAGCTGCAATCATGCACCAACAATCTAAACAAATACTCACATAGTCCATAATAAACTCTCGAGATTCGTTTGGAACCTTTATATGCACAAATCATATATGTAATCATACTAAATTTGATGTAGCAGACTCAATGCAATAATCAAAAATCAAATTCGAGGTTTTCTTGATCCAAAATTTGATTAATCGCAACTAGAACAACTTAAGGTACTAATAATATCAAAACATTCTCGGAATATCAAAAAGTTATACTAAAATCTATTTTAGGGCTAAAATCACCTCCCCAATTCAGCGAAAATTCAATTTGAGCCTCCGAACTTAAAATGTAGACCAAAGTCAAACCTTTATAGGAAAAAGTCAACAATTTCCAACCTAAAACCTTAAATCCATAAAGTGACTTCAAATTCAGAAACGACGATTCTCCTAGACCGAGTTTCAGATTCTAGTGTTGATGGAACTAATGAAATTCCACCAAGCCACATAACTCCGAATAGTATCAAAAATTATTTTTTGAACAAGTTAAGCCTTAAGAACTCAAAACTTTTTAATTTCCAATTTTTTTAATAAAATTTTAAAATTAAACCCAAAAAATAATCCAATGAAACTCTGGAAGACTTTCGGGAAGGGTAAAATGATAATTTTAAAAAAATTAATAAAAAGGACCTTCGAGATCATTACAATATGCAATAAAAGAGACCTTAAAAAAAATACCCAATCATCAATACAAAACTTCAAAATCTGTCGTTGCACATCAAACTATGACTTTACATAGCTCAGGACAGTGAACAATTGATACCAAATAAGTTTGACCTGGCCTGATGCACTAAGTCAGTTCCAATCAACCCTAATCCATCCACCTCCAATTGTTCAATGGGGATTTGCATTTTTGCCAATAAAAAACCTCATAAGGTGTTAACTTGATTTTAGAATAGTAATTGTTATTATATGCAGACTCAATAAAATACATGGTCATCCCAACTTTTCTTGAGAGTCTGTATTGTATGCTTTTTCTAACCGCCTACTTAAGAATGAAAGTTGTGTTGAGGTTAACATATGTCTCCAAACCCTCATGGATGACCTCCACGAGTTAGTTGTGAAGTGTGCGTCTTTGTCAAAATGATGGATACTTAGATACCGTAGGATTTGTTTATTTTCCTAATGTACGATTCTACATAATCCTCAACAATAAAAATAGTTTGATCGATAAGAAATAGGCTAATTTGTCAACCTATCTACAATTATTCAAATAAAATCAAACTTAAACCATGAACAAGGTAATCCTGTAACAAAATTTATATTCACTACTTTCTACTTTCACAAGGGAGTAGTTGTACTCTCTATTATCCCACCATAATTTTGATTCTCAACTTTCACCTAATGGCAATTGGAATATTGTATATTGTGGTGCAGTTTTGTTGATATCAACCTGTTTCACATTTTATCCTCTATTAAGTAAAATTATGACAAACACACTTGTTATATATTTTGAATCAATGAGGTTAAGGTTCTTTTCATAAATTTGAAGAAACAGTAGCAGGCAGAGAGAAACAATTGAAAAACGGATTAAAGATTTGAACACATGCGTTTCATTAATATAAAGCTAGAAACAATTGAAAAATGAATTAGCTATTTGAACACATGAGTTTCATTGATATTAAACCTTAGCTATGTGTATAAAAGTAGACAAAGAACAAACGTTGATAAGCTTTTGAATACTTAAAAGACTAAAATTGATAAGTACATATTTAAGGGACTAAGTTTATAGTTAAGAGATCAAATTTCGTCAATTATTGAATAGTTAAAGGACTAAATCATGTATAGTTGAGCGACCATTTATGTCCTTTTTTCAATTTGAGAGAGTGGGCGATTTTAGTGGACGGAACTGATCTCGCAGAAGTTTTTACTCTTTAGAAAAGGACACTTCATCAAGGCTAAATCTTGAGGTGTTTCGGTTCTCACATTTCATTTCAGTTTAAATTCGATTCTCACTGGCGATTCGGCACCGGCACCGGCGAATTTTAATCATTCAGTTATTAGCCGATTCCGTGTAAGTAGAGAGGATACGAAGGGATAAAGAAACTATGAGTGTATTTGGAGGAGATAGCTGGGCGAGGGAAGCGCAATATAGGAAGAGAAGAGTCGATGAATTGATGGTCGACAACACCGATTCTTCTGCTTATAAGAAGCTCTCCAGCGGCAAATTTGTCTGTCTCGTTTGCTCTCACCGTCCGGTCCTCGACACTTCCCTCATGCTCTCTGTACGTACCTATCAAAACATAACCTAATTTTGCTCCGATTTCGGTTATTTGATTATCATATCTTCTAAAAATTAAAAAAAAAAAAGATATTGGATCCCTTATTTTGAGTGGTAGGTGAAGTATCTCTGCATCCACGCTTTGTTACAATGAGTGCGATGCTGGTTTTTGTAACTTTTAAAACAATCAGAATTTAACCTCCCGTGCTTTGAAGTTTGATGAACCAACTTTAGTTTGATGTCCATGATCTTTTTTTAATGTGTAAACTCCTGATCATGATATTTAAACTTTGAAAAATTTAGACACCAAAAATGAGATGATATAGTAGGAAAGTGAATTACCTGTGCACCAGATTATTCTAACTTCATACTTTTTTGGCATAAATAGAGTGTTGGCCGTGTATGTACTCCCATCTTCAGACTTCAATTCCCAATGAACAACATAATCTTAACAAGTCATTCAGTTTTGGTACAAATTTAAAGTAGAAAAATGAGCCAATAAAGAGTAAAGACAAGTTTTAAAGTCTATTATAGATGGAATAGCGAAGTTAGCTTTAAAATTTTGGGGGTTAACTTTTCTTGTATAGCATTCTCTATAGGATGATGATTGGAGAAAAGATTGAAATGTCTGGTGAGAATCGGCAATAGAGATCTTACAAAATTGCTGAGAGACCAACAATGTTGTATGAGAGTAAGTGTTTCCTTGTAAGTCCAAACATATTCATAAGGTGAATACCATAAACATGAAGATGTTAAAATGGATGTGTGATCAATCAAGTTTGACAAATTAGAAATGATCACACATGAGAGAGGGTGAGCTTTTATAAGGCATAACAGAGGTGTAAGTGGTGGATAGAAAATAAAATAAGATGTTCCCGCTAATTCAAGTTCAAGGGTGCATCCACTTGTTATCGCGGCTCTTCCATCTGATCTGAATCAATTTGCATTGGGACAAAACAATGGTGTCGTGGTTGTGCTTGAGCCTCTTGAGGCTGAAGGGAAATGGGGAACCTTGCCCCCAGCTGAAAACGGTACTGGCCAAACATTTCAGATGTTGCAAATGCAGATCAACACCAGAGGTGCTTACCTCATGCACATGCTGGCAGTGTTCGTTGAAAGGACGAGTGTATATACTGCATCATGTTATTTTTCAATGTCCCACAGTTACAATGTTCTTGGAAGGAGAAGGTTCTAGATTAGCCAGTGTAGTTAAGAGAAAGCTGAATTTAGATTATGTAGAGTTTAGTGTAGTTGAGACAGGGTTCTCCGGAAATAGCCTCTCTACCTCTATGAGGTAGTGGTAAGGTCTGCGTACATTTTACCCTCCCTAGACCCCACTTGTGGGATTCCACTGGGTATTATGTTGTTGTTGTAGAGTTTGTTTAGTAGAGGGTTACATCAGTACACTGATAATGTTAATTGTGGACAAGTAAATTCATAAGAGGGTGTTTTTACATCAGATTTCTGGAAATCCTAGTCAGTTGGAGATATGAACAATTGCCTTTGTCAATGGTTCTTTTTAGCATTACTAAAGAAGGATGATTTCCAAATTGTTTCCTCTTATTTACTGAATATCTCAAAGTTAGTTGAATGGTTTAGGATGTGTTTTGATGGTTAAAAATGATTCATATTCATCCAAAAGCACCTGATTGCCAGCATAAAAAAAAATCTTTTTTCTTTCTATTGTCAACGGCAGAAGAACACATTTGAGTGGACTAATGGTGAAGAACCTTTACTTTTTTGGACCAGATGCTTTTAATTGGTGAAGTTTTACGATTAATTGGCATACAAACTATAGGCATAATTTACATGCATATTAGAATTTTTCAATGCATGAATGCAACATATATGTTTGATAGATGTATTAGAATAATTCTCATATTATAGTACTTCACTTGTGGTGATGCTTGTTCTCCTGCAATCTTCATCTGTGATAATTCTCAATTATCAGAGGCAGCTTTACTTCTTTGGACACAGTATTTTTATTAGGTCCAAGTGAGCCATGGAAGATAGGTAGAGTATGACTATCTTAATCTTGCTGCATGCGCTTCTAAGGTGCTTCCTGCTTGCAAGGAAAGAAAGAAAAAGTGACTAGGTTCTGTTCAGACTTTTGACTGTTCGCAGTCGATGAAGGACATCTACTTCCTTGGACCAGTGTCTTCGACTACTGAAGTTCTGTGTTTAATTGATAGACAAACTATACAGACACACATCATCCATGTTTACAATTTTTTGAAATGTGGTTCAATATGTAGTTATTTTTGTACTGATAGATGCATTCAGTCATTTTTTTTCATTTTACTACTAAAAAATTAAAAAAAATACTCATTTTGTAATACTCAACTTCAGGATGCTAGTTCTTCTCTTCTGTGACAATTTCCCTGATAATCAGAAAACTTCTGTAGGTACATCTCAAAGGTTCAAGCCATCGAGCAGCAGAGTCAAGGCTTAGAGAAAGAGAATTATGGAGGCAAGATGAGATAAACAAGAGAATAGCTTTGTCAGAATGTGATACTGCCACCTCGAAAACCTTGACATCCAGCCAGATATGTAGATCAGCAAGCAAACCATTGATCGAACGCACAAGGAAAGCTGCTTCTGACGTACTTCATCAAAATTTGGCACAAAATACTGCTCAAGTGGATGAGATCAAATGTATCAAGGGTGATACTACAAGTGTGCTAGCTACTCAAAGAAATAGTCAATGTGTTCAGAGAGGAGTAACAACAAATCAAGCTATCATGTCTCAGGCATACAACCAGGAACGACGAGAAAGGGAGCTAAAGTTTATATCTGCTGGCTGGAAGCGTGATGGCCATGGGAGGTGGTTTAAGGATGAAAATGTGAGTTTTTCATTTGAAACACAGAACCTGTAATGAAACTCTTCAGTTGCTGTTTCTTACAGTGAAGCAACAATTTTTCTTGTAACAATGACTAGGTTAATCACATTGATCAATTCTTCTTAATCAATTCTTTCCTTTGAAGTAATGTTTTTTAGTTGAACGAAGGTCTGATAAGGTCCATACAAAACTAATTTGGGTTGCACCTTCGACTTGCTGCCAGGTAGAGTTTGATTCAGATGAAGAAGATCCTAATCTCTGTCTTCCATGACTATTGGTTGAAAACAAGTATGATTTCATACTTGATCTTTTTCCTTTTCAGCTGTACTTGAATTGATGCCAAAACTAACTTTGTTACAGGTGTCCATCACTATGTATCACTTTCCTTGCAATGAGTTGAAATACTAGTTCTGTTCAAGTTCAAGAATGTCCGGATGTATTCCAATGTCTGAACATCCATGTAATTTATGGTCATGATTCTTGTTCTTACTACAAGTTATCAATATACATGAGAAAGTCACAATGGTTTGGTTGGACGAGATTTCAATTTAACAGGTGTTCGTTTCTGAAAATGATGCTTTGAGTTCTATTGGATATGGATGGTGAGCATGATGCTTTAAATGAGATAGGTTTGAGCACGTGAATGCTGGAATGCTGGTGGAGCAACTGAGGTGTCGACAGTTAAGGGTCTGTCCACTTCAGCATGAGACGATTGGGAAGTGAATTACTTGGCCTTTATTCTTGCCATCTACTGTGTCTTTCCTTGCAATAGATGTAAAAATACCATGGCTTACCATCTAGTGTTATGGGTGGAAAGTCTCCGGCACAAGGCCTCCTTCCTATTAACTCATGCTGGCCGCTATGACTTCATTTTATGTGAAGGTCTTGATCTTAGTTATGTAGCTCAGTTGTTAAGTGTGTTTTAGGTGTAAATTTTCAGCATTCGAATCTCAATCATGAAGTCTGTTTATTTATATTCTATATCGACATAATCAGTTTGAATAAATAGAAATAATTAAGATTTATTATAATAGTCTGATATCAGTTAAATGTCGGATTTTTGTAGAGATGTTCACTACTACATCCACTTTTATTGCTAATAGCTACGGATTGTGGTATCCTCATATAAACTCCAATCATCATCGATAGCCACCATTTTCAATTATCATCGTCATTTTATTATAATTGATTATTATCATCATTAGTCATTATTTATAATCATTATTATTAATAATCATTGCCCTAAGGACAATCAATATAACGACAATCAACCACTATTGGCAATTATCACCATCATCACTAGCTACTAGTACTCACAACCACTAACAGGCAACATCAACCACCATACTTAGCTAGCACTCACAACCATTATAAAATATTTGTCACGGACTTAGGACTCTTGCAAAGACTCCCATGCGGCACTTGTCAATTTGCTCATGACTCTTTCATGATCTTGCAAATACAAGTAAACCTGTTACTTTTGATCCCTAAAGGAACACTAGATTAAAAGACAAGAGAGTTTTTTGTAGAAAGAAGGCTTGTATTACTCTTGGAGAATGCTTTACAATTTCTGGATGGTTTGCAAATGGAATGACACCTCTCTATTTATACTCCTACTTGGGGTCAAAGTTTAATTAATATTTACATTACAAATCCCTCAATATTTACACTTTAGTCCCTCTCTAGAATTTTCAACACAAGTCTAAAGAATTCTAAGGACTACAAGACTTATCTACAAGGTTCCAGAGTCTTCCATAAACCACTCAAAGACTCTAGATTCTTCTCCCTTATTCATGATCAAGTGGCGGGTCATGACACTCTCCCCGACTTGATGTGGCGATAACCATGGCGCACTGCTGCTGCTGCAAGAACTCCCACACTTTGTCCTTGAATTGCCACAAGTCTTCATACTTCTCCCATGTGGCTTCTTCCGGTGATTGGCCCTTTCAGTGCACAAGGAACATGGCGGTAGCAGGCTATCCCCGTTTTCGCTTGGCCTGGTAGTCTATGATGGCTTCAATGTCCTTATCAAGCGAGACGGTAACTGTGATAGGCACCCAACTCGATTGTCCTCAGCTAGGGTCATCCTTGTCCTTATGGTACGACTTACGGGCGCTGGCATGAAAGACAGGATGAACCTTCAAAGATGGTGGTAGCTCCAGCCGGTATGAGATCTTGCCTGCCTTGGCAAAGATCCTAAACGGTCCCTCGTACTTCCGCACCAAGTTTTGATGTACGCCTCGTAGTGCCTTGAATTGTCTTAGGTTGAACTTTACAAAGACTGAATCTCCAACTTTATAATCTGTGCGGTGACGCTTATGGTCGGCAAACTTCTTCATTTTCTTGGCCGCCTTGTCTAAGTAATACTTAGCGGTGTCCAGCTGTTCTTCACAACCGTTGGCTATATGATATGCCCTTAAACTCTTGCCCTCGAGCATGTCCGGTAGTAAATGTGGAGTTTGAGGTTGTTGGCCTGTGGCTAGCTCAAACGGCGTTCTCCCAGTGGCTTCGCTCCTTTGCAAGTTATATAAGAATTGGGCTACATCTAGCAACTTTGCCCAATCCTTCTGGTGAGAGCTCACGAAGTGCCTAAAATAACACTTCAATAAGACATTAACCCTCTCCATTTGGCCGTCCTTCTGTGGGTGGAAACTGGTGAAGAAATGCAACTCTGTGCCAAGTATCTCGAACAACTCCCTCCAGAAGTTTCCAGTGAAATGCGAGTCTCGATCACTTATGGTATGCCTTGGCATCCCCCAATATTTTACTATATTCTTGAAGAATAGTTGGGGAGCCTCCTTGGCTGTGGCGGGCATGAAGCTGGAATACTTGGAAAATCGGTCCACCACAACTATTATTGTTCCATACCTTTCGGACTTTGGAAGACAATTGATAAAGTCCATAGTGATGCTCTCCCATGGACGCTCAACTATTGCTAATGGCTCCAAAAGTCCTCTAGTTTGACGCTGCTCCGTCTTGTCTTGCTAGTACACAAGACAAGTTTGCACATAATATTCTATATCATCCCAAATGCATTGCCAATAGAATACTGCCTCAATAAGACCTCTCGTGCGGCGCTGCCCAGGATGCCCGACCCATAACGTGTCATGACTCTCCTTCATAATTTTTCACCTAATGTTTCCATGCTTCGGCACATAGACCCTTCGTGCGGCGGTAAGCAAGAGACTGTCCTCTATCCAAAAGGGCCTTGTCTTGCCTTGTGATGCTAACTCCATGAGCTTTTTGGTTCTGAGTAATGCTGCAAGCCCTCCCTAATGGCTTCACGAATATCACATTGGGTTGTAGTGATGGTGGCCAATTAGGCCTTCCCGCTTAAGGCATCCGCTACAACATTGCCCTTGCCTGGTTTATACTCCAGCTTGTAGTCAAACTCAGCTAGAAAATCCTGCCACCTAGCCTGCTTTGGTGTGAGCTTCTTTTGTGATTGAAAGTAGCTAGTGGCGATGTTGTTGGTCTTAACCACGAACTTAGATCCAAGTAAATAGTGCCTCCAAGTGCATAGGTAATGCACTATAATGGTCATCTCCTTTTCCTGCACGGTGTACCGCTTTTTTGTCTCGTTTAGTTTACGGCTTTCAAAGGAAATGGGGAGCCTCCCCTGCATTAGCACACTGCCAATGGAATAATCTGAGGCATTTGTATGCACCTCAAAAGTCTTAGAGAAGTCAAGTAGTGCTAGAACTGGCTCATTTGTCACGGCAGCTTTCAAGCCTTCTAATGCCCTTTGGCATTCCTTTCTCCAGCCCACAACTTATTTTTCTTCAATAACTCGGTTAATGGAGTGACTTTGGCATAGTAGCCACTTACAAACCATTGGTAATAATTAGCAAGCTTAAGGAATGATCTAAGCTTCGTTACCTTCGTGGGTGTCTCCATTCCTTAATGGCTCGCACCTTAGCTTCGTCCATGCACAGCTGGCCCTGACTTATAATATGACCCAAGAAGTGCAGCTCATGCTGCGCGAACTTGCACTTCTCCCACTTGATATACAACTCATTCTCCCACAGAACTTGGAACATTTTCTTCAAATGTTCCACGTGTTCCTCCAAGGTATTACTATAAATGACTATATCATCCAGGTACACTGCTATAAACTCATCCAAGTAGGGATGAAAGATCTTGTTCATCAGCGTGCAGAAGTTGGCGGGTGCATTGGTTAACTCGAAGGGCATCACCGACCACTCGTAGGATCCCCATCTTATTACATATGTCGTCTTTGGCTCGTCCCTTTCTGCTGTCCGTACATGATAGTAGCCTTTCCCGAGGTTCACCTTGGTGAAGTACTTTTCTTGTCCAAGCCTGTCAAACAAGTCAGCGAGCCGAATAAGATACTTATTCTTTACGGTCACCTTGTTCAGCGCCCGATTAGTCTATGCACAGGCACAATAATCTATCATTCTTTTTCTGGAATAGCACTAGCGCTCCATAAGGTGCCTTGGATGGACGAATGTGGCCAGCCTCGAGGAGCTCCTTCAACTGCTTCCTTAGCTCCTCTAGTTCCGATGGTGCCATGCGGTAGGGTGGATAGGCGGGTGGCTTAGCTTCCGGATCTAGCTCTATCTTGTGAACAACCTCCTGCCTTGGTAGCTCTTCCGGCATTATGTCCTTATTTTCTTCTTACACATTCTCAATGCAGGGTGGCAAGGATTCTTTGCCACCATCTTCTTCACTCGAAATCGTGATGGTGGCCAAGTACGTTGGCTCCCCTTTCTTTAGGCCCTTCATAATTTGCATGGATGACAACTGGGCAACACCTTCTGACTTCGGTACCTTGACTAGGGGCACCATGCAAGACCCTTCTCGCTCCATCACAAGTAATTGTTGGGGGTAGGGGTCGATCATTGTGTGGCACCGCTGAAAGAATTCCTGCCCAAGTATGATGTCGAATATGTCTAAGGGGGCAATGGTAAAACTGGTCTTACCTTTCCATTCTCCAAGTGTGACGTCCACTCTATAAGCTACTCCACACATAGGAGTTGGCGGGGCATTAACCATCTTGAGGCTTGTGTCACTTGGACTGTAGCTTAGCCCCAACCGTGCTGCAACTGCCTTGGTCATGATATTTTCCTCTACTCTGGTGTCCACCATGGTGTGTATTGGTTTTCCATTTAGGGTTATGTCCACATACTGCGTTGGGTAAGCCTCCTGCTTCCCAACCAGCTTACGATGACACCACATAACCCAATCATGCCCACCTGGGTGGTGCTTGAGCTCTGACCTTGGTCCTATGTCTCCTTCTCCTTGTGCTCCCACAATATGGCCCCAAGATTCTTCATCTGTGTGGGCCTCTGCATATATGGCAGTCGCTTCCCTTGGATATTGCTCCTTCTTTTCGGCATATCCCTGATGCCGGAACTTCTTGTCACCAGCTCGGTCTTGGCTCTTAGGTAGGTGTTGCTCCTTGCCTTTGCCACGATCTCCCCTACCTTTGGCATTGCCACTCTTCGATTCCTTTGCCTTGTTTGTATCATGCTTGAAGTCAGTCAGGGCCTCAGCTTGTGTGATGGCTTCGTCAATGATGGTCACTTGCCTTGTTCCAACTCCATCCTAGCCAATTCTGCAAGCCGTCCATGAAGTGAAACATCATATCTTCATTTGTGAGGTTGGGAATCTAGAGCATGAGGGTATTAGTAAACTCCTTTACATACGCTCGTACGCTGCCTGTCTGCTTCAGTTCCCAGAACTTGCGCTTAGCCTCATAGATGACATTGTTTGGGAAGAAGACCTTCTTGAACTCGTTCGTAAACTGTTCCCACGTGTCTATGGTGCATAGCCCCTTCCCTATCTCGGACACCTCGTGTTTCCACTACAACATTGCCATCTCTGTCAAGTATAACACGACCGTGTTGATCTTGGTTTTGTCGTCTTCACCTTGTTGCACTTGAAATAGTTCTCCAAGTGCCATAGGAAGTTTTCCACCTCTTGTGCGTCACGGTCGCCTTTGAACACAGGTGGCTTGGGAGCCTCAATCCTGGCCTCCCTTTCTCTGGTTGATGCAGCATACTTCCCCTCTTCTATGACTTTTTCAACCGCCTTCACTCTAGGACTCATGGCCTCCAGTGCGTCCATGAGTCGGCACTCAAAGGAAGTGACGACTTCTTTCATCTCCACTTCTGTAGCCTTACGCCCGTCCAATTCTTTACGGATGTTGTCATTTTCATCAAGGGAAAATTCCTCTAAGGTCTTGAACTTGCCTCGAACTGGTGCAAGTGCTTGTCAAGGATCTCCACCGCTTGTCGGGTAGCATTCACTCTTGTAATCCACTCCATGTTAGCTGTGACGTTCACGGGCTCCTCACCTTGTTCATCGTCACTCACTTCAGTGGCCGAGAGTGATTCGGATATTATGACATTGCTTGGTGTAGGTTCGATCAACAACTCGTCCTTCTTAGAGCTTTTCTTCCCCTTGCGCGACTTCTTGCCAACATCCGTCTTAACGTTGGCGGCGTTGATGGCGTCAAAGTCTCCTCCATTTCATGCTTCCCTTAGTAAGACATGATATGATACCACGTTGTCACGGACTTAGAACTCTTGCTAAGACTCCCATGCGACACTTGTCAATTTGCTCATGACTCCTTCATGATATTGCAAATATAAGTGAGTCTGTTAATTTTGATCGCTAAGGGAACGCTAGATTAAGAAGACAAGAGAGAGCTTTTTAGGCTTGTATTACTCTTGGGAAATGTTTTACAATATGTGGATGGTTTGCAAATGGAATGAACCCCTCTATTTATCTACCTACTTAGGATCAAAATGTAATTAATATTTACATTACAAGTCCCTCAATTTTTATACTTTAGTCCCTCTATAGAATTCTCCACACAAGTCTAAAGAATTTTAAGGACTACAAGACTTATCTACAAGATTTCAGAGTCTTCCATAAACCACTGAAAGACTCTAGATTTTTCTCTCTTATTCATGATCAAGTGGCGGGTCATGACACGTTGTTGTCACCAATTTCTTCATACTTTTTGAAAAAACTGATATGATATCATATTAGTTCGTATTATATTAATTTTATATTTGTTAATATTCAATAAAGACAAAATTTAGATATTCAGATGTTGATATAAAAGTCAACTTGAATTATTTAACATTCCAATTTTAATACAATATCTTCGTATTAAGATGAAGACGTCGTAAATATACATCTTAATATTAATACGTGATATGATATTCAAACATCTTAATTTTGAGAAAAGCAATTGGACCAAAAGTAATGAAGGCCTCATTTGTTATAATCTAATATAAATTATAAATATTATTTATAAAAAAGATGTTAGATATATTTATGTTGCTCTTTTATTTTATATATAAGAAATGTGCAAGCAAGTAACTATTCGTCAACATACTTGCTTGAGATATCTGTTTCTTCTCCTTTATTATATGGGGCTCATAAAATATTTTGTGCACTTTTTAATTTACTTTTTTTAGGGAAACTTACATAGATATACTATATTAAGAAAATATTTACCATTTATAGTAATAATAAATTTTTTCCACTGGATTTGTAATACATGTTTAATACATATGACATAGAACTATTTATAAAATATATGTTGTACAAGTTTTCTTGATGGATAATACAATTATCATATACACTTTAATACATACTATGTCAATTTCTTACTAAACAAGCACAATATATTTTTAAATACTTAAAAAATATTTATATTGCATTTGCATGTACAATTCACTTTTAATACAAGTGTAGATTTTGGGAAAAGTCCACAAAATAGACTCAATTTGAAATTATTTACCTTTAATAGACTCAATCCAAACTATTTACCCTTGACGGACTCATGACCCAAACTATTTACATTCTTACCACACTTACCCCTTTTTATTTCGCCCTAACTTATGCTGATATCAGCATAAATACTATAAAATATACTCTGGTGGTATATATATATACATACTACACCGGTATCACACAGAATGAGCTCAATCCTCTGTGATACTCTGGCGTATATTGATATTCAATTGGTATCATATAAAATTATGTTTTTAAGAGATAAATAATAAATAAATAAAAAATAAATAAATAAAACATTGTTAAACTCTAAATTAGTTGAAAATATATTTGTTGTGATACTCTGTCGGTATATTTATACCATATCGATATCGTATAGGACTAGAAAATTATTACAGTCACAAAATTATTTATTAAACTCCAAATTAGTAGAAAATATATTCTTGTGATACTCCGTCGGTATATATTGATATACTATTAATATCTTATAATTTTGAGCTTTTTTTAATAAAATAAAATAATTAAGAGAAAATTATTAACGTTACAAAATTGTTTAATTTTATTGATACTCTATCGGTATATTGATACCATATCGGTATTATATAAGACTGAGCTTAATCCTCTGTGATACTCTATTGATATATATATACCCTATTGGTATATCATACAAAGTGGGTGTTGACATCAGCATGACATCAATGCACGAATTTTAATATTAGGGGGTGAATTTTAATAGTACGAGGGTATAAAATGTAAAGAGGTATATGGGAGTAAATAGTTTTCTTTAAAAGGACATAAACTTAGTTTTCCCGATTTATTATGATATTACTATGTATCACTATAAATGGTAATAAATAAAAAATATCATTAAAATCAATAATTATTTTTTAAAAAAGCACTCGCTCAAATAATTTTTAGGCAGCTACTTATTGACGTGCCCGCTTCAGCTACTTGATTATATTTTTATAGCTGCTTCAACTATGATTTTACAGTGTTACCCCCTAAGAAATTATTTTTTCAGCCACTTCAACTGTAATTTTACTATATCATCTTATTTGAAATAATGTAAAAAGTAATATAAGTTACAACAATGAGCAGTTTAAAATTTTGATTCCTTAGTCCCACATAAATTGGGACAGTGAGAATAAAATAAATTATTTAAAATTTATGTTAAAACATACTATAAATTACAACAATTAATAATTTATTTATTTTTACAGAAATAAATTAAAATTTTGATTGACTCTCAAAATTTTATAACTCTTTAGTTGCCGCCCCATACTTGCTCATTCGCAATTAATACCACAAGAAAGTCACCCCTATCTCTAATGGGACTTATGCACTCCACGACTTACTTATGTTATGGGGTCTCGAAGATGGAATTTTGCTGCCAACCCTAGTCAGCGAGGTAAAAATCTTTATCCTTTCTTCCATTTCATTGGTCAACAACCAACGAAATTTAGACTTCTTCACTACTCGTACAGGGAAATTCAGTCTCTTTTTTTTGGGGGGGGGGGGGGGGAAGGAGCCGAGCAGTCAAAGAATGAACCAAACCAAATGATTGTTCTAGAATGGTTATTCCTCATAATTGCTCCTTGTGATGCAGCGGAGCCATGGCAATTAGGATCTCAAGACGCAGCAACATCTATATTGCAAGGAATAACAGACTTACATCACGATGTCTTTTTCTTCGTTATTCTAATTTTGGTTTTCATATCATGGATCTTGAGCCGCGCTTTATGGCATTTTCACTATAAAAAAAATATAATCCCGCAAAAGGATTGTTCATGGAACTACTATTGAGATTCTTCGGACCATATTTCCTAGTATCATCCTTATGTTCATTACTATACCATCATTTGCTATGTGATACTCAATGGACGAGGTAGTAGTAAATCCAACCCTTATTATAAAAGCTATTGGACATCTATCGGAGTGCGCCTCTTCACGAGGGTGATTAAAGTGTAACGAAATGCCTTAAAGTTGAATATGGTTCGCGAAGCATCTGGCTTACCGGTAATATTCCATTCCCACTGTCGAGAGACTTTAATAACTATAGCATGCCAGAAACGGGGAGTTGAGGTGGTTAGCCCTATATCTCGAAATGCTCCCAGCATAGGAACCTATGGTTCCATTCTTGTTGTTGCTGGAGGTACACTTCTCTCTTCTCGGTGTGGAACGATATACGAGAAATAGATGCTCAGCCTGCAATGTCCGATAAGGCACTAAAGTAGTGAATCTATTGGCACCATAGCAATGGTATACAACTTTGGACCTAACAGTCGGCCTAGTAACCTGTTGGAATGGAGGATCCCCGTTGGCAACAACCACGTTAGTAAATGCGGAACTACGGGGCTAGGAGAGGAGCGGAAAGCCACTTGACTGTAAGGAGAGGACAACCTCTTGTTCCTGCTCCTCTTTCTTCGCTTTGGGGATGGAGGTCCTACGGTAGGTAACAACAGGCACAAGTAAATTGACTGAAGGGGACCAACGCTTCTACTCCTGCACCGAGGAGCCATTCTTGTGAGAAGCAAGGGATGTTGTGGACGGTGGGAGGTCACAAAGAATTGACCTATTCACAGAGTGATCCTATGATCGATACAGGATATAGACTATCTCATTCTTTATTCTATTCTATTTCTGAAAAAAAAAAAAGGGTGACTCAACTTCTCAGCGTCAGTTGGTGGTGAGACCTATTGGCATAATGCACGCTGGAACGTGGGAGTTCGAGGTCTCATGAACTACTACTAAAAACCAACTTTGTTTTCCTTTTGCAACATAAATTGGAACAAAATAAGTAGCATATATTATTTAAAATTAATATAAAATGTTCTTAAGTCACAATAATTAACAATTTAAAAAAAATTTAAAAATATATATTTTAAAAAAATCTATAAGTGTTACATAAATCGAGATAAAAGAATATGTTGAGCCCGTAACTCTTGTAGCTAGTTTTAATAAAAGTATGATAGAGGCTTTTAGAGGAAAAGATAGATATTATTTAGCTGAATACTTAAATTATGTAATAAATACATTATATGTGGAGCAAAAGGAGAACAATTTGATGATGATTAGAAGGGACAATTTAGTTGCCTGTTCACCGCCTAGCTTGTGTTCCATGCAACGAAGCATGTTACATCACTTCGACATGCAAAGAGGTATGTTACAACACTTCGACTTGGTAAAGACATTAGTCGATGCACCCTATTATTCCTTTCTCTCTTATCTTGGTAAACGCGTCGGCTGCTTAATTCCTATGTTGCTTTGGTCTCTTCTCAATCTTCTCTCTGAAAATTGTTTCCTGTTCTCCATCCAACTAAAAATTGGTTGGTCTCCACTGACTACTTCATTGGTTTTTCTTCTTTTGTTTCCAATGAAAAAATTTCTCCCTGTTTAATTCATTGTTACTGTTGTATGTTTGGGTCTAATTGTCTTGCTTAGATGTGATTGATTAGTTGAATGATGCTTTTTTGGGTCATTTTTGTTGGGTTTATTCACAACTATTTATATTTCAACTTTCTCAAATTGAATTTACCTGTTTCAGTTGACTTCTGGTTTTAATTTTTTCTATTTGTATCTGGGTCTTTCTTAAAAGTTTCTCTGATTGTTTGACTACATTACAATTTACGAGGCAATTGAGGGAAATAAACCACTTATTGAGAATAATGAAAACCACATTCCTATGTATACCCAAGGCATCAAGACACTGCATATATCACTACTCTCATATGTGAGAAAATGTCTTTCTTGGCCGCATGACATGACTCGCCACTTGATCATCTTAAATAGAGAAGACTCTAGAGTCATGAAGAGGTTTAGAGAAGACTCTGAAACATTATAGATAAAATCTTAAGAACCCTTAAAATACTCTAAATATATAGAGAATTCCAGAAGAGGGATTAACTTGTAAATGTAAGACTTGTAAGTGATTATTATTTACACTTTAGCCCCCTAGTGAGCAGAATGGTATTGAAGTCAAGAATGAATGAATGATTGAAATGCAAGTTCTCTCACCTAACTATGATTATGAGATGATGATAACCAGTTAGTAGAAGTGCAAACAAGACTTAGGAGCTTTCCTTATGATGATGATAGTAGAATACCTCTCCATATAAAATGACTCTATGATTCATGCTTATGATTATTCAGTGAGAAGAGTTTTACTTAGCACCGAGTGGACCTTGAGATAAATGCCTAAGCTCCCTGTTAGAAGAGACATGAGACCATTAGTAGAATCTCATTATTGCATAACTACACGCTATCATAGGAAATAAAGGTCACCTACTAGTAGAGGTTGATTTATAGACCACCTGTTAGTAGAGACTTGCTCGCTAGTTAGCTTTAGTGGATCCACTTAGGCATCTTAGGAGGTCACCTTCGCATGTAATCTCCCTCTCTTCAGGTGTAGGGGAACATTGGGACACCTTGGTTTAGCTCACATGATTTATGTCAGTTAAAGATTGCTCTCACATATGTTTATGGTCCCTTGTTACTACTAGTGATACTTTGCATAAAGGTGTATGATTTTCTCTTCAAGCATGTAAGGTGTTCTTCATTATAATTACTAATGTCTCATTTATAGTAAGATGCCTCTTTCCTTAAAACAATGCATAATTTTCCTAAAGTATTACTATTTTACTTGTGCCTAGCAACCTATGTTTTTCATTATTCTAAGTTCAAATGCTTTATCATGCATTCAAATAAATGTGTGTTCCTTATTTTTCACATGCATTATCTTATGTTCCATGGCGTAAATGATATCTTAAATGATCATATTGTTTGCTAGCTCATGAGATGTACCTCGTTGCATTGCATATCCACATACTAGTACATTCAAACTACTAACACATACTTTTGTCTACATGATTTAACCATGTAGGGTACGGTGCTCCTCCTCCACTAGCTAGCTTTGGATTGTAGAAGACGAGAGTTGGCGAGTTCTCTAGTTTAGGTACAATATCCTAATATCTTTCATGGTTGATTTATTAAGACCTTTGGATTGTCTTGTTGTATTTCTTTTGCTACATTTCACTTGAGGATGAGCTTGAACATGTCTTAGCCCCCGCCGAATCTATGTTAGAGGTATTGTTGGACAAAATATTAAGAGTCTATGTTTTAATTTTTCTTTATAGATTTTGTGTTGATTCTCCCTTAGCCCCACTTTTCATTTAAATTCTGCTTTTATTTATATTCAATCCCCATGAAATGCTTGATATATGCTAAGAGGTTTGGTGAGGTGCCTTCGCGTTTCTCATTCGTCATGTTATGATTAGGCCCTAGGTTTAGTTCGTGACATATATGCATACACTGTGGTAGCCAAGCAAAAATAGGTAGGGAAAAGAGCATTATATGCAATGAAAAATCTTGTCACATACGACGAAGACATAATACTATGAAACAACTACTCTCGAGCGGAATTATCACTATTGACTATGTAAAGTCCAAAGATAATATGTCGGATCCACATACAAAAGGCCTAGCTAGAGAAGAAGTTGAAAGATCATCTAAGAGAATGGATTTAAGGCTTTAGAAAAGTCATCATGGCGGTAACTCTACCTAGCAGACTGGAGATCCCAAGAACTATGTTCAAGGAGATCAAACAAAATTGTGAATAACGGCTCTACATTATCAAACAAATCAACCCATTCTCGTGATGAAGACAATGTTTAGTGACAAGGATGAAATATTAAGGTTTATTAATAAGTTAATAAAGTTTAAAATTTTTCAATGGTTTCTAAGTTTGGAAGATTTTACCAAATAGTATATCTACACAATAACATAATTAGGAATCACCTATGTGAGTGTGATATGTAAGCCATTTCAAAGAGGATGATAGTAAAAGCCCATTCTCTATACATTCATGAATCCAGGAGGTCTTCATGGATGAAATGAGCACAATCATAAGAACCATAGATGGTAAATGATTGACTATGTGACATATGATTATCTAGATATATATTAAAACTTGACGGTTCAAAGATATCAAATCTATTGTTTGGTCGAATATATTCTACACATATTCACTATGGAAGTTTAAAGGGAAACCTACTTATCCAGATACAATTAATCCTTGCTTGTAAAGTACACACTTGTTCCATTTTTTTTCTAGAGTCATTTTCCATTCATGTGGGGGATTGTTGAGTTTGAACGGTGTGAATGACAAATGAAGAGTTATGACTTTTTTGAAAAGTTGTGACTTTTGCAAAGGGTTATGACATTTTCTAATGATTGTGACCTTTTCGATAAGGCATAATATGCACCTTTTGTTTTCAATAAATATAGGATTGTCCTATCATTCCTAACAATAAATTTTCTAACTTCTTATTCTGCACAACTAAATCAAGAATTCTAGTGTACTTTACTGTCGTTAAGTGATTCACTGACATCATGATTTTATGTACTGATACATTGATAGGTAAGACCGTTCTATCTTAAGAGGATATATTTCATTAATCTTGGCTACTTGAGGGGAATAATATACTTAAGGAAACATTGTGTATTGAGTGAGCTCGATTTTCTTTCTATCAATTTTGTTTCTGTTTTTCTTTTCAGATTTTTTTCATTACTAGTTCTAATTTTTGGTTTTGAAAACTTGCTAGATACTTTGTGTTTATTGTTTTCACAAAGTTTTATTCTACAAAAGTTTTATTTTACAAATTTTTTTTTTCTACAAAAGTTTTTTACTACAAAAGTTTTTGTTCTTTTGTTTTATAAAAATATTTTTGTTCTACCAAAATTTTGTAAGTATTTAGTAATACAGGTTGAACAATATTGTTATGTGGAGTCATATCTTGAGATGGACGCTCATGTTCTAGAAAAAAAGCGTAAAAGAACAATAATTTCTATTCGTAAATATTACAGTTACAAAATTCAAATATTGCACACTGATACACTACTTTATTAGTTTTCAGTGGACGACTATATAAAGCTTGAAAGCAAAAGATTGGATTTTGTGTTATTTCTATTCCAAACAGATATCTTACAAGGACTACTTGATATTTTAAGAATTTGGAGAAAGAGATGCATCTAATGTTAGAAAGTGAAGTTTTCTTTGAAGTTCTTTTATAGGTGTGTTGATGAGATTAAAAGGGCAAGCTGATAACTCTAATATTAATCCACGTTAGTTAGATATAATGTGGTAGTTAAGCATTTAGTTAAATGTTTGTTAAGTGTTAGTTACATTGACAACTGTCAATGTAATCATTTGTATATAAAAAGATATGTACTTTGTTTGAGTTGAATACACAACATAATTGCTTTCTTTCTATCTTCTTCTCCACTCCTTCATTTCCTTTCTTCCAGTTCAGAAAGCTTCCTTACTGAAGCTTACATGGTATCAGAGCACTGGTCCTAGTGCAAGAATCGAGCTTGGAGAAGCTGATTGCTTGGAGAAGCTGAGAATCGAGCTTGGAGAAGTTATGAATCGAGCTTGGAGAAGCTGATTTTCAGCTGAGTTCAGTCGAAATCTCAGCTAGAAGCTAAAGGAGAATGACGACTGCCGAGAATGTCCATGCAACCCCAAATTCATCAACATCGAGAAGCTCAAGTCGAATCGAGATAAATTACAACCATCCTTTGTATCTCTATCCCACTGATACACCAGGTAGCTCACTAATTTCAATTCAGTTAGCCGGATTTAAAAATTATGCCCTTTGGAGTCAATCTATGACTATAGGTCTATTAGGAAAAGGTAAATTAGGGTTCGTTGATGGGAGACATACCAAAGATAAGTTTGATGTCTCCTTGCATGAGCAATGGGAGAAAGTAGACGTTGTGGTCTTGTCTTGGACTATGAATTATGTGGGAAAAGATCTACTAAGCAGTATCATTTATGCATCGAATGCACACAAGGTATGGCTGGATCTAAAAGAAAGGTTCGACACTGTTAATGGATCGAGAGTTTTCTTCCTGCATAGAGAAATTGCTACCCTGACACAAGGGACTACGTCTGTAGCTGAGTATTTCTCCAGAATGAGGAATTTGTGGGATGAATTTGATGCACTAATGCCTTTCCCTGGCTGCAATTGTTAGAATCTCGAAGTTATGCTTAGCATCATGGATAAAAACGATTGTTACAGTTTCTTATGGGATTAAACGAGACATATGTTCAGTGTCGAAGCCAGATTCTTATGATGTCACCTATCCCCACTTTAAACAAAGTATACTCAATGGTAATCGATCATGAAAGTTAGAGATCCATAGCTAATGTAGCATCCTTGGTAAGTGAATCTTTGGAAAGTGTTGCATTCTTTAGGCAAAAAGGAGGGTCCAGCTCAAGCTACAAAGGGAAAGGAATCACTATTAGATCTCAAGGCAATAACAACTCAGGAGGTGGTCTCAATTCTCAAGGAAGCTACAACAACAAACCTATACCTACCAACAACTATAGGTCTTAAAAGAAGGTGCCTGTGATATGTGAACATTGTGGGTATAATGGTCACACAAAAGATAGCTGCTACAGAATTATTGGCTATCCACAAGATTGGCTTAGGAATAAGAAGAAAGGAGGAATTCAGTATGCAAACCTAGCAGAGAATAGCAAGGACAACAAGGACAACTCCAACTCCAATACCTCTTAGCAAGGACAGTTACCTCCCTATTTCACTCAAGAGCAGTATCAACAAATCATCCACTTGCTGAATAAAGGAAATGAAGGTAGTAGTCACACTCCTACAGCAAATGCAAGTACTATGACTTATCTAAATGCTAACACAATTCATCCTAAGTGGATAGTAGACTCAGGAGCCACTAATCACATGACATCTAGACCTGAGCTGATACATGACCATGAAAAGGTTCAGAAACTTGAAAACAGTTATGTTCATTTGCCCACAGGCAGTGAAGCACAAGTCACTCACACTGGCAAGTCACATATATTGAAAGATCAACTAGTGTCTAATGTGTTATTCCTTCCTGAGTTTAAGTGTAATCTACTGCCATTCTCTAAACTAACCAAGGAGTTGCAGTGTTCAGTGAATTTCTTTCCTGACTTCTGTATATTCCAGGATCTTTGCACTGGCTTGGTGAAGGGGATTGGTAAAGAAAAACAAGGATTGTACATTCTCAAAGGAAACACTCCTACTCTTACTCATCCTTCTTGCTGTACAGTGAGCAATGCTGATCACACTAAATCCACTACTCTTTGGCATAGGAGACTGGGACATGCTCCTCTAGATATCATTAGAGGACACATCACACTTCAACAACTCAGTCCTGAAGACCACAAGTGCACTGTGTGTCCTCTTGCAAAACATACCAAATTACCCTTCTCTATAAGTGTTTCTAGTACTAAATCTGCTTTTGAGTTGCTATATTGTGATATTTGGGGTCCTTATAGAATACCTACTTACAATAATAAGAGATTTTTTGTCACAATTGTAGATGACTATACTAGATTTACTTGGTTGTTTCTCAATAATTCTAAGTCCGAAGTGCTTGTAATTCTCAAGACTTTCCTTACCAGAATAAAATCTTTTTTCCACATCTGTCAAAGTCCTCAGAACAGACAATAGCAGTGAATTTCTCAGTACTAACTTTCAGTCCCTTATGTCTATTCTTGGTATTTTACATCAAACCTCTTGTGTATACACCCCCAACAGAATGGGGTTGTAGAAAGAAAACACAGGACCATTCTACAAGTGGCTAGAACACTTAGGTTTCAAGCTGGTGTTTCCTTAAAGTTTTGGGGAGAATGTATTAATGCTGTTGTATATCTCATTAACAACACTCCTAGTGTGTTCATGGGTTATTCATTAATTCAAAAAGATTACATTCTTTATGATATACATTCACAGTCCTTTTTTGTAAATAGGAATGTTGTATTCATGGAGTCTATATTCCCCTTCCTACATATCAAGTCTTCTGGAACACCTCTCTTTCCAGTCCTTGATCTTTCTCTCTCAGATTCCCCCACTCTTCATTTTTTAAATTCCTCTACTGAACCTGTTCAGTCCCCCTCCTCTCCTAATTCTTCCAATTCTACTCCCAGTCAGCCTTCCACAGTACCTATTCCAGCACCTGTTGTTCCTAGAAAATCATCTAGAGTCAAACATCCTCCTATATGGATGCATGACTTTGTCACCCCTGCTACTAACTCTTGCTCATATCCAATGTCTTGCTACATCACATATTCTAATCTTAATCATTCCTATCAACAAGCTCTAGCTGCCTACTTTTCCATATCAGAACCATCTTCATTCCACCGGGCTTCTCAAGATCCTCTTTGGGTTCAAGCAATGCAGTCTGATATTAGTGCTCTAGAAGACAATAACACTTGGTCAATAGTTAATCTTCCAGCTGGTAAGTCACCCATTGGATGTAGGTGGGTTTACAAAGTAAAGTATAAAGCTTCAGGAGAGGTTGAAAGGTATAAAGCCAGGCTAGTGGCCAAGGGGTATAGCCAAAAGGCTGGCTTAGATTATTCTGAAACTTTTTCCCCAGTGGCAAAGATGGTAACTGTCAGAACATTGATAACACTTATTGCATTCGGTCATTGGTTCATTTTCCAGATGGATGTGCATAATGCTTTCCTCAATGGTGACTTACTTGAAGAAGTATATATGACAATTTCTGAAGGGTTTGCTAGACATGGGGAGAATTATAAGGTCTACAAACTTAACAAGTCACTCCATGGCTTAAAATAGGCTCCTAGACAGTGGAACAAGAAATTAACAAATGCCCTACTTCAGATGGGCTTCACTCAAAGCCACTTTTACTATTCACTCTTCACAAAGTCAGCTGATAAAGAAATGGTGATTGTTCTTGTATATTTAGATGATTTACTGGTGACTGGTAGCAGTCCAGAACTTATAAATCAGACAAGAAATGATCTGCAACAACAGTTCAAAATGAAAGATCTTGGAGAGTTGAAGTTCTTTTTAGATATTGAAGTAGCCAGGTCACAAGATGGAATCATAATGTGTCAAAAAAAGTATGCTTTAGAGTTGGTTTTTGAAGCTAGATTAAGTGGAGCAAAGCCTGCTACAACACCCATTGAAGTGAGTCAGAAGCTGACATCAGTTGAATATAATGAACACTTTCCAAACAAAGGTGTTATTGAAGATGAAACAATCAGAGATCCCTTAACATATCAGAGATTGGTGGGAAGATTATTGTATTTGACTATGACCAGGCCAGACATAGCCTTTGTGGTTCAGATGCTTAGGCAATACATGCACAAACGCAAGAAGTCACATATAGATGCATCACTAAGAGTTGTAAGATATATAAAAGGAACACCTGGCCTGGGAATATTCATGCCTGCTAGTAGTAGTAATCAGTTGCAAGCCTACTGTGACTCTAACTGGGGAGCATGTATGGAAACTAGAAGGTCAATAACTGGATATATTGTGAAATTTGGTGGAGCACTGGTGTCTTGGAAATCAAAGAAACAAGAAACTATATCAAGAAGCTCAGCTGAAGCTAAATTTAGAAGTATGGGTTCCTGCACTGCAGAACTTATTTGGCTTACAGGATTACTCAAAGAGATGGGAGTGAAAGTTCAACAACCAATTGAGTTAATGTGTGATAGCAAAGCTGCAATCCAGATTGCAGCAAATTCCATCTTCCATGAAAGAACAAAACATATTGATATAGATTGCCACTTTGTGAGGGAGAAGATCAATCAAGGCATAATCAAAACCAATCATGTATCAACCAAGGATCAATTGGCTGACATACTCACAAAAGGTTTGGGAAGAACGACACATGATTATCTACTAAGCAGACTTGGACTCAAGAACCTCTTCAAGCCATCAACTTGAGGGGGAGTATGAGGAGATTAAAAGGGAAAGCTGATAACTCTAATACTAATCCAAGTTAGTTAGATATAATGTGGTAGTAATCATCTGTATATAAAAGGATATGTACTGTGTTTGAGTTGAATGCACAACAGAATTGCTTTCTTTCTATCTTCTTCTCTACTCCTTGATTTCCTTTCTTCTAGTTTAGAAAGCTTCCTTACTGAAGCTTACAAGGTGGACCTAGAGATATAAGACAATGATATATGGATACTATTGCATTAGTATAAAATTTTGACAAGCCTGATAAAGAACATATGTATGCAACTTATGAGGCACAAAATCTTTGATTAGTCGTGTGTTTAGAGCTAAACTTGAAAAAGTGAAAATAGATATAACCAAAGTGAAATATCTTTGGCAAAGTACTTGCTTTAATGTATACTGGTGAGTTTGAAAAATGAGGTCTGCCACATGCTCATTTTTTAATAATATTGGCTAACGAATACAAACCGTTGACAATAAAGACATATAATAACATTATTAGTAGTGAATTACTATGCGCTAATATCGAAAAATATTTACTGTAAATTTAAATATCCAAATTTAAGGGTTACTGCAAATTTAAATATTCAAGGAAATTCACTGATTAGACTTCAAAAGGAAGTGATTCTTATTCTATTTGTAAAATATTAAATATGGGAGAAGTTGTGGATGTACGAGGAAAGCATTTGAATAATTCTTAGATTGTTCTGTACAATCCTTTTTTGCTTGGTAAATTTAATTTCCACATGAATGTTGAAGTTTTCTCTAACATAAAAGTAATTAAATACATT
This sequence comes from Solanum rostratum, assembly GCA_029948455.1. Classification (NCBI taxonomy): domain Eukaryota; kingdom Viridiplantae; phylum Streptophyta; class Magnoliopsida; order Solanales; family Solanaceae; genus Solanum; species Solanum rostratum. The sequence continues at coordinate 43,279,431 of CM057055.1, read as the reverse complement.
ACGAATATATTTGTAAAGAAAATGTCAAAATTGCATTTTATGTACATGATAATGATATAGATAAAACAAAGGATTTTTAATATGGCAGAAGGGTATCACCTCTTGAGGCTGTGTGACGCATACGCGATTTTTCTATCAATGAAACATCTCCGAGTGTCTGCCATCTCCAGTTACACCTTAAACGCCAACATTCTTTTCTTTCAGAAATAATATAAACATAAACACAATTGTTAACAACCCTATGATTAAAAAAATAATGTTGACTGAATTTTTTTATATGTACAAAATTGACCGAAATGCCAAACAACTGTCACGATCCAAAATTGAATCACAACTAAAGAAGATAAAGTAAAGTGGAAATAATCACAACGTAACATATGAAATCTCAAAACCTGGAGTCATAATTACAAGAGCATCTAAAGTGGACGGTAGAGTAAATACAACTATCACAAATGGAATACAAAGCTGATAATATCTTATACAAAGTCTGAGAAGAAGAAATAAAAGAAGTCTCAAAGATCCACGACGACTCGAAGTCTGAGCCTCAATGCTAAGATCTAGATAACTGAAGAAAGCTCTGCTAGAGTGAATCAACTACCCTGTATGGGACCCTGCGCTCGATTTGCAGGGAGAAAACAAAGTAGGCGCGAGTACATCGAAATGTACCCAGTAAGTTCAACCGATTGGGTAAGACAAATCGAACAAGTATGCAATAACTAAAATCTCTATCACCTACAACCAAAGGTTAGTACACAATATAAACATAGCTAGAAGTAAGTAAAGACAGTAAATTCAATCAATGATGCAATGCAATGCAATGTATGAATGCAATGGCATCACAGGCCATATATGAGGTGGAATCACGCTCGTCGCAGGGCTGATGTACATATCTATCGAACTGAAGCTACCAGATAGAACTCAGGGGCGTCGCAAACTATATAGTGAAATGTTTCCGCATATCATAATATCACAAATGGTACAGATTCAATAAGATGTTTGCCTACCAATGCAACCAATTAAGTATAAGATATGTCCATACCAATGCAACCAGCCAAGTATAAGATCTGTGAATACCAATGCTACCGGTCAAGTATAAGATATATGTATATCAATGCAACTAGTCAAGTATAAGATATGTGCATACCAATGCAACCTTTCAAGTATGTACGTAATAGCAATATAAAAGACAACTGATATGTACCATAGCCATCACATCAAATGGGCTACACCATGTGTACCAACTAGTACCATAAAACCATCATTATATCTCATATCATCATGATCTCATCAATAATTAGGATGTCAATGAAACAGGGCTCCATAAGTAGTCAAGTAAAGTTATAATTCTCAAATTTATCACAATTATTCCGAATTAATCATAACACTATCCAAAAGCTATCACAAGTCCCATGTTATTTACATGATATCCAAAATTATCTCAATTCTTATTACTTCATCCCAGTTTATCAATAGGATCACAATTTACTCATAATTCGCCTCAACCGGAATCACATTTTCATCAATGTTCCATCATATCATTACAATTACTCATCAATCAATCTAGATCTCACAATTACCACATAAACAGGATCAATAACTTAAATCTAGTCCCAAAAAGGTTAGCTGAACCAACCGCGATATTGAAATCGCACTCGGACAAGCTTTCAATCAAATCAATCCTCAAAACAATCTTCGAATCAATCAATCACTATCAAAAATGGATATTACACATCAAGAGATGCATTTTAATATCCATATTGGCACTACCTAAGCTTAGGGACAAAATGATCAAAATTAGAAATAAAATTTGAAGTTCCCAAATCTAAAAATTGACTTTATAATCAGATTCTACACGGAAAATGAAATTCGTGAGTGAAAATTCCACTAAAATCAAGTTCAAATTGAATGAGAAATCATCAAATTTAATGTCTTGAAGTCAAAGACTAAAAATTTTCAATTTTGGGCATTCAAAATCATGAGATTTAAGACAATCAAGATAAAACTTCAACAACAATATACCCAGTGGAATCCCATAAGTGGGGTCTGGGGAGGATAGAATGTACGCAGACTTTACCACTACCTCATAGAAGTAGAGAGGTTGTTTCCTAAGAACCCTCGTATCAAAAAGTCATAAGCAGAATAAACTAGATATGACAAAAAGCACATGTCAATATGTAAATACGATAAAATTAACACACATACGATAAACACGCCTACTCCTACTACCTAACTATACCTCCACCTAACCCTACCAACCAATTAGTCTGCTATTCTAATTCATGACCTCCACTCCTTTCTATCTAAGGTCATGTCCTCGATAAGATCCAGTTTTGCCAAGGATAAAACTTATAAAAAAAATTAAAATAGTGTTATAAACACTTACCCAATAAAATACTTTGAAAATCCTCTTTCAAAATCGCCCCAAAAGCTTTGAAAGTTAAAAATAGAGTAAAAATAGTGGTTCACGGATATATCACTGTACAGGTTTAAAAAGCACCCTGCGAACATGGGTGGGGCCCCGTGAATGGATACAATGCCTCCGCGAACATAGCAGGGCGATAGGGATACACAGGAACTACTCCGTGAACATGGAGGATCCCCCATGAATACAGAGAGGAAAATATCTATACCTCCACGAATGCAGAGAAGAAACACTCTTGCACGAGATACATCAAAAGCAGCTCAGTCCGAAACTGAGAACAATCCCTCGAAACTCATTTGAAATCAGAATTACGCAAATCAAATATGTATTTATACCAAACATATGATTCGGACTCAACAAAATAATTAGAATTATATCTGAGGTCTCCACAACCCATTCACCCAATGCAAATCAAATAAATAAGTTTAAAACTCAAAATACCAAAACTATCCTCGGTAACTTAAAAAATTATTGTAACACCCCTCATATTTTTAGGTCTGTAAAACTGAAAGACAGGAAATTTATTGATGGTCTGACTCTACGAGCCACACCACGACTTGTAGAAGGAACCATAGGTCGTAGGTGGTCTCGTGAAAAGTGCCCAAAAAATAAAAAATTGAAGGATTTCTGGAAGTTGATTTACGTGATACCAGACAAGCTGTAGATGTACTCACAACCCGTAAGTTGGTCTCATGAAAAGAAGCCCTGAGAAATCTAAAATTTGTCTAAGTTTTGGATCACTTTATGAGAGGATTTACAGCCCATAAGTGAATCTACATGTCGTACTGCATGTTCGTGGCTTAGAAGCTACAATTTCAATAGCTCAATTTTGTGACACTCTAATCCACGAGGTGAGGTACGAACAGTAAGTGTATCCACGACCCATAGGATGGGTTTCGTAGACGGCTCCGACAAATTTGAATGCAGGATATTTTTGATGTTTTCAATCCACCTATGTCCTAAACTATGTCATTTTGGCTACCCTAACTACCTTAACTGACCTAAGCTCTATGAAGTCCTATTCCTAATTCATTCAAAGTTCTTTTAATCCCAAAAATTCACTTAAGGGTTCTCAATATTTCTCTCTCTAAGTTAAGGGTTCCATTGAAGCAAAAGCTTTAAGGTTTAATTAAGGATTTCCAGATTTTCTTCTTCCAGTCTAAGGATTCTACTTTGAGGTATGTAGGGTTTCATTCATGGATTAGTTTCATCCATGAAGCCCAATCCAAAACCTCTTTTTTTTAATCAAAATTCATAATGATTTCTTATGGGCTTTTAAGCTATGATTTCTAATGCATGGATTATGATTCCTATATGGTGATTATGAGTAATTATGCATGAATTATGATGAATTTCATGATGTATATGATTTTCAAGCAAAAGTATGTGATTTTGAAAGCATGCATGATTAGGAATTAATGATTTGATGTGGGTTCCTTTGTTGATGATGTAATTTGACTTCAATTGCATATTTTCTCGATGAATCCTACTCAATTGCATGGTTTTGACTCTAATGTTCATGGACCCACACTTAGCCCTAGTCTCTTATGATAAAGTTATGAGCTTCTATGTCTATGATCTCAAGTATAAAAAGCATGGTTTAAATGATGATGATATTATGACAATGAAAATGTTATGAAAGCTATGATAAAAAGGGTGATGAAACCTAATGTCTATGATGATGTTAAGGTAGGAATGCCTACCTACACCATGATGAAAGCAAAGTAAATAGACTATTCTTACATGATGTTTCATGAAAGGCTATGATGATTATTTTGAAAGTTATGAAAGCATGATTTTAATGAAGTATGAAATATGTTGAAAGCTATGTATATGTATAATTTATGTATTCTGTAGGATATGACTTAGAACCGAGTGAACTTATATGAGGGGGACTATCTCCAAGGGTTCTTATATCCTCAAGTCCCATAACTATGTGCCACCATAGGAATGATGTTAATGTTTTATGCCTTAAAGGTATACTGTTGGATCTATTTAGCTTGAATGATAGACACTCATCGTGCTAGGATAGAGCCTAAAGAGTGGAGTCAAATGATGGTTCTCACCGTGCTAGGATAGAGCCTATAGGGTGAGAATTGAGTCTACCCTGGCAAAGTAGACTCCTCTTAGTTTGATGTAGAGTGAACATCATGTAATAGTCCGCATGGTCTTCTATTTTGGTTATGGTCTTATTCCCACATATGTATGTAAAGTTAAGAATGGATTTGATGATTTTTCTTCTTATGATTTTCAACTTGCATGCTCATACATAATGTGTACTTATCCTATTGACTATGATCATGCATATTGATATTATTGTGATGTCCTTTAATTCATGGCATACCTACATACTTAGTACATTTCATGTACTAATGCTTATGTCTTTGCCTACATGATCTAACCATGTAGGGACGGACGACGAGGCAATAATTCCATTTTGTGGTGAGATTCAGATATTGAGATTGAAGACCTATTTGTGAGTTCCCATGCTTTGGGACAAGCCCTATGATGTTTTCTTTTATGTTGAGACTTTATCACTTTTATCCTTTGATGTATTTCTTGAGGGTGAGCTAGTGAGCTATGTGCTAGTCCCCGCCAAGATTTATGATGTAGAGGCATGATTTGGACCTTAATGGATTGATGTATTTTCTCCCAGGGAAACTATGACTTTTATTTTGGTAGATTTCCGCTTGCTTATTCTCATATATATGCTTATTTTGCCTTATGAATGTTTATGATATAAACACGAGGCTTGGATGGGATACTCTCGGGTATCACATTTGCCATGTCACAGCTAGGCCCTTTGTCCGGGTCATGACAAAAGTGGTATTAGAGCATAAGATTTGAAAGCATCCTAGGGAGTCCAACATGCCGCGTCGCCTAGAGTCTTGTCATTGGTGTGAAGTGCGCCATATCATGAATATGAGGCTATGAGACGTTTTAGGAGAATTTTGCTTCTTTGGTATTCTATGTTGTGCCTTCAAAGCTTTCCTATCCTAACGCTTGTCCCTTGTTATTTTTAGAAATGGCTAAACTATATGCTCTATTACCAAGAGGAAATTATGCTAATGCGAACCAAGTTCCTCTGGCTCCTCAAGCTCCCCAAATCCCTCAAGTTGATCAAGTGTCTAATGATGCGTTTAGAGCCACAATCACTATATTCGTTCAAGTTGTTGCTTCACCAAAGACTCTTACTCTGGCTTCGAGAATAAAGGATTTTTCAAGGATGAATCCCCCTGAGTTCCATGGTTCAAAGGAGGATGAGGATCCAAAAGAGTTCATTGGTGAGGTGTATGAGGTAGTGGAGATCATGGGGGCATCTTCCGAAGAGAAAGCTGAATTGGCAGCTTATCAACTTAAGGGAGTGATTCAAGTTTGGTTCACTCAATGGAAGTCCAAGAGGGTTGATGAAGGTGCTATTAATTGGGAGACATTTAAGGCCGCTTTTCTTGATTGTTTCTTCCCAGTTGGGTTAAGGGAAGCTAAGGTGATGGAATTCATGAACTTGAAGCAAGATTGAATGAGTGTGAGGAAATATGCCTTCAAGTTGTCCAAACTTGCTTCTTCTTTTGTGGCCGACTCTAGCGCTCGCATGAACAAATTCACTTTGCGTGTATCCGACTTGGTAAAGACAGAATGCAAGGCTGCCATGCCCATTAACGAAATGGATATGTATAGACTCAATACATATGTTGATCAAGTGGAGAGTGAAAAGTTGCAAAAGATGAGGACAACGTAATCCAAGAGGGCTCGTTATGATAGTGGGTTTCTTATGATAAGTCCAATGGTAGCCGACTTCAATAAGGCCCTAGGGTCTTCTAAAGTTGCTCCTCAAATGATTTACAAAGAGAAAGGAGTCAATCCTAAAGTTCAAGGTGATACGGCAAAAGGTGGTGCTATCCCTCCTAGATTTCTCAAGTGTGGGAGGAACCATGTTGGTGAATGCTTGAGAGGTTTCGGTGTATGCTTTGGTTGTGGAAAGATGGGACATAGAATTCCCGAATGTCCTAATATTGCTAATAAAGGTAAGGAAGAGTGTCCCCAAGTTCAAGTATCTCAAAGAGGGCAAGTGCAACAAGGTTCCCAAGCTCAAGTTGGTAGTCCACGTGGCAATCAATTCTATGCTTTTCATGCTAGGCAAAAGATTGATGAGGTGACCGATGTAGTTACTGGTATGTTAAAAGTCTTTGACTATGATGTACATGCTCAGCTTGACCCTAGTGCCAAAATGTTTTTTGTTACTTCTTATGTTGCCATAAAGTTTGATATGCCTCTAGAAGTGTTATTGGAACCTTATTCGATCTATACTTCTATTGGGAGTCAATCCCAGCCAAGAAGGTCTATTGAAATTGTCCCATGTCGGTCTTACATAAAGTCTTTCCATGTGATTTAGTTGAGCTTGCTATGACCAATTTTGATGTTATTCTTGGTATGGATTGGTTGCATATATTCTATGTTTCTATTGGTTGAAGACTTGTTGGTGAGTTCCCATGCTTCGGGAACAAGTCTTATGATGTTTTCTTTTATACTGAGACTTTATCACTTTTATTCTTTGATGTATGCATTGAGGATGAGCTAGTGAGCTATGTGCTAGTCCCCGCCAAGATGTATGATGTAGAGGCATGATTTGGACCTTAATGGATTGATGCATTTTCCCCTAAGTGAATTATGAATTTTATTTTGATAGACTTCCGCTTGTTTATTTTCTTATGTACACTTATTTTACCTTACGAATGCTTATGATATGAACACGAGGCTTGGATGGAATTCCCTCGGGTATTACACTCGCCGTGTCACGGCTAGGCCCTAGGTCCGAGTCGTGATAATTATGACAAGACCATTTCTAGCGTTATTTTCACCATCCAGAACTATTGGAACTATTAGAATTTTGATCCGAGCTTCCGAACTTTGAATATTGGCCGAAGTCAAACTTTGGCTCTAAAAACGATTTAAAATGCAACTTTGGACCTAAAAACCTCATTTTAACTCTAAGTTAAGTTTTAAAACTACTCTTGGACAAGATTCAACATTTTGAGCTGATGGAATTGATGGATTTCTAATTCGACATTCGAAACTCAAAATGGCACAAAAACTCACTTTTTCAACAACTTAAGCTTCCAAAAACGCCAAAACTCAAATTTCAACTTTTAAAACTCAAGATTTTAGTTCTAGTAATACAGATAGTTCAAAATAGTCCCAAAACAACTTACGAAAGGGTGAAACAATAATCTTCACTGACAGGCTAAAAAATTTCCAACCAGGTCATACATTATTCACCACTAAAAATAATGTTCATCCCGAATATAAAGGAAAAAGAGGTACATGGACCATAAAAAAGGCGAGGATATATGGCTTGCATATCTGACTCGATCTCCCAAGCAGCCTCATCAACAGAATGGTGTTGCCACTGAAATTTCACAGAAGGTATATCTTTGGATCTCAATCTCTGGACCTGCCTGTCTAATATAGTTATAGGCTCCTCCTTAAAGGACAAATTCAAACCCAACTCAATAGATTCATAAAAGATCATATGAGACTCATCTAGAATGTATCGAGGGAGCATAGAAACATGAAAAACTGGATGCACTGATGATAATCTCGGTGGTAAAGCCAATTCATATGCCACCTCACTCTTCTCAAAATCACAAAAGGGCCAATAAATCTAGTATTGAGCTTGCCCTTTTCCCGAATCTCATTACACCCTTCACGGGTGAAACTTTCAACCATACCTTATCACCAACAGAGAACTCAAGAGGCTTAAACCTCCTGTCACAGGCTAGAATATCCTGGAGAGGTACTACTTCAAAAATAGGTGGAGGTTCAAACCATCCGTATGATCTAGTTTCAGAACCCCAAATGGGTCATGAGTAGTAACCATACTAACCCTACGGTGGAAAAACCAATACTCTAGTTCAACTAACTGAGCTATTATAATTTAGAAAATTTAAAACTATGAAAGAAAATTTTAATAAGCAAAAATGTTGAGTTCTCAGAAACTCCGTAGAAACTAAAATTCATTATAATAAAACTCCATCTAAGTTTTACAAGTGGGGATGCAACCTTAAAAAATCAAATAATCAATGAGTAAATGTTTGTGTTTGGAAAAAGTGGATCAAGATAAGAGAAGAATCTATGATAGCTTGAAAGATGCTAGCTCATCCTTGAATCAGTGTTCTCCTAACCGAGGTCAATCTGCAGCCGCTTGAAGATGGTCTGTACTTAATTAAAAAAAAGAGGAAATGCAGTAGTAGTACACATAAAATAATGTACTCGTAGGATCATGTGGCTATTCTAATAAGTGAAATATATAACAAGCAACTAAAGCACAATAGATCATATGTATATCAAAAGTAACATAGTGTTCACAATTCATATTCATTAACCAAACTCAATTATCAACTCAAAGCAATTTCACCAACAGTCCTTTCAAGGGGATCCAAACCTTAACAAGTTATGTGTCAAAACATGATACTCAATCTAATAATGTATTGGAATGTGACACCTGATTTAATAATGTGTCAGAACGTTACATCCAATCCAATAAATGTGACGAAATGTGGAATTCAATCTAATATTGTATCATAACGTGACACTTGATCCAATAATGTGTTGAAAGATGACACCTGATCCACAATCCACAATCACAATCATAATCACATACAACAAATAATGCACAAGTAGTCAAACTAAAGTAATCGGTTCATTGTATGCAATTAGCTTATGAGAGGTTATCAGTTATCAATTAACATATATCATCATTCTCTTTTTCACATGTATGCAAGAAGTACTATGGAGTAGTTAATATTCACATGTCACAAAAAATGAAAATATTAAATCATCACCTACCCCAAATTAAGCTTTGAACTTTATAGAACTAAAGCTTTCCCTTTTTCCAAAGTCCTAGCTCGTTCTTGATCTATGAATAAGCAAGGAAAACATATAATAAAAAATAATGGCCTAATTTATTTGGATTATATCAAAATCTTAACCCTTGGCCACTTTTATAAACATCTCCCTCCAACTAGAGCTTTTACCTACCATTAATTGTAGGTCTAGATCCTTTCCTACAACAATTTCCCTTTGAAATCTAAAGTTTAGAAATTAAATTGTAAATTAGAGAAGCAATTAGCTTATCTTTACCAATGAACTAGGTGGAAAACTAAAGAAAGATAGTCCTAGCTTGTTTCTAGTGTCTCAAGAATAAAGTGGGAGAAAAATAATGATTTTGATACTTTTTTTACTTAAAACCTGTGTCTGTCTCGCTATGTCGGCACCGCCATAGCGGGAATAGTCCTACTTTAAAGGGTTGCACAGAAACAAAAACATTGTAACTCACATCCCAAACCCTTTTTTACAACACACCCTCAAATCATGACATCAAATAATTTACCTTATGTACCGAGATCAATTTCGGGAGTTCTATTCACCTGAATTCAGTTTTGTAAAGTTGTACAAGATCCTTATCATTTTGTAAATTCGAATAATCAAGTTTATGATCCAATCCCTAATTCATTATTGATTTTCTTAGACCTCACATGACTCAAATTTTGTCTGAAACTGACCTAGGACAAAAATTTATAATTTACTACTTGAATATTTTTGGCCTAATTTCCTTTCCTATTGACCTACCCATAGTGACGGAGTCAAGTCATTATATATGGCTAGTCACTAAGATCAGGAGAACTCACCAGATTTTATCACTAGTATGCTTCGAGTCTTTTCTCGTGATGCATATACTTTACTTGATCCAGATGTCACCTTGTCTTTTGTAACACCTTATGTGGTTGTTAAGTTTGAGATCCTTCAGATGAGCCTTTTTGAGCCCTTCAGTGTTTCTACTCCTGTTAGTGAGTTTATTCTTGCTGAGAGAGTGTGTAGAGGTTGATTTTGATGTCATTTTAGACATGGACTAGCTTTATGCTTATTATGCCATAGTTGATTGTAGAATTCAAATGATCAAGTTTCAATTTTCAAATGAACCAATCTTAGAGTGGAAACGTAGTTCAGCGGTGCCTAATGGTCATTTTAATTTCCTGCCTTAAGGCTAGAAAGTTGATTTCTAAAGGGTTTATTTATCACATAGTCTGAGTTAAAGATGCTAATGATCAGACTTCATCCCTTCAGTCTATTTCAGTAGTCAATGAGTTTCCTAAGGTATTTCCTAATGATTTGTCTATAATCTCTCTCGATAAGAAGATAGACTTATGGATTGATGCTCTTTCATGATACATAATTTATATCTATTCTGTCATATAAAATGGCTCCAACATAGTTGAAAAAACTCTTAGATAAGGGATTATTAGGCCGAGTGTTTCACCTTTGGGTGCTCTTGTCCTATTTGTGCAAAACAAACATGGTTCCTAAGAATGTGCATTGATTACCATTAGTTGAACAAGCTCACCATAAAGAAAAAATATCCTCTTTCTAGAATTAATAATTTGTTTGACTAACTTTAGGGTTCCACTTTCTTCTCTATGATAAACTTTAAATCAGGCTATCACTAGTTAAAAGTAAGAGAAAGTGACATCCCGAAGATGACCTTCAAAACTCATTATGGTCATTTTGAGTTTCTTGTTATGTCCTTTGGGTTGACCAATGCTCCTATAGCTTTAATGGACCTCATGAACTAGGTATTTAAATTGTATTTGTATATTTTTATGATTGTATTTATCAATGATATATTGATCTACTCCAAAAATAAGGAAGAGTATATCAACCATCTCAAAATTATCCTTTAGACTCTCAAGAATAGGGAGTTGTATGCTAAGTTCTTGGAATGTGAATTTTGGTTAGAATTTATGGCATTCTTAGGCCATATTATATATGATGATGGTATTTGAGTTGATACTCAAAAGATTGAAGTAGTAGCTGGCCCAAACCCATTTCCCTAACTAACATAAGGAGTTTCTTGGGGTTGGTTGATTACTACAGAAGGTTTATTAAGAGGTTTCCATCCATATTATCTCCACTGACTAAGATGATTCAGAAAAAGGAAAAGTTCCAAGGGTTAGATTCTTGTGAGAAAAGCTTCCAGGAATTGAAAACTAGATTGAATACTGCTCTTGTTTTACCCCGGGCCGAGGGAACTTACAGTTTTATGATTTATTATGATGCTTCCTAAGTTGGGTAGGGCTATGTATTAATGAAAAAGGTAGAGTTATATTTATGTGTGACAACTTAAGATTCACGAGAGAAATTATCCAACTCATGACCTTGAATTGGCTGTAGTAGTATTTGCTCTCAAGATTTAGCATCACCATTTGTATGGGGTATATGTGAATGTGTTCATTGACCATAAGAGCCTACAGTATGACTTCAATTAGAAAGAATTAAACCTACAGTAGAAGAGGTGGCTTGAGTTGCTCAAGGACTATGATATGAGCCTTCATTACCACCCAAGTAAAATGAATATTATTATTGATACTCTTCGTAGGAGGTCTATGTGTAGTACTACTCATATTAAGAAGGAAATGAAGGAGTTCATTAAGGATGTACATAGGCTTGCATGATTAGGAGTTTGACTTGTTGATTTTGAGGAGGATGGAATTGTTATTCACAATGGGGAAAAATCGTCTCTACTAGTGAAGGTAAAGTAAAAGCAAGACCAAGATTCTATTCTACTTAAATTGAAAAAAGACATTCATAAGAAGAAAGTGTTAGTCTTCGCCAAAGGGGTATATGGTGTACTGAGGTATCAAGAGGTGGACTGTGTGTTCCAAATTTTGATGAGCTCAGAGATAGAATCATGGTAGAGGCCCATAATTCCAAGTATTCCATTTACCCAAATTTTGCTAAGATGTATCATGGTTTTAGGGAAGTGTATTAGTAGAGTGCGATAAAGAGGGATATTACAGACTATGTATCCATATCCAAGTGCCCAAATTACCAACAAATCAAAGTTGAGCACCAAAGACTATGTGGCATAGTCGAGAATATAGAGATTCCAAAGTGAAAATGGGAGATGATCAATATGGACTTCATTATAAGGTTACTGCAATCTTTCAAACAACATGATTTGATTTGAGTGATTATTGATAGGATGACCAAATTAACTCACTTCTTGCCTGCTAAAACTAGTGATACTGTAGCGTACTATGCCAAATTATACATTTAGGAGATTGTAAGACTTCATGGAGTTTCTTTATCCATTATTTTAGAAAAAGGATCCCAATTCACTACTTAGTTTTAGAAGTCTTTCCAAAAAGGTTTCGGTTCAAAGGTGAACCTTAGCACTATTTTTCACCCCCGACAATTGGCCAGACAGAGCATACAACTCAAAATTTGGAGGACATGTTGAGAACATGTGTCATTGACTCCAAAGATATTAGGATGACCACTTGCCTCTTGTTGAGTTAACATATAGTAATAGTTTTCATTTGAGTATTGAGATAGCTCATTATGAATCTCTTTATGAAAGGAGATGCAGATTGCCAATAGGTTGATTTGAGGTTGGGGAAGCTAGGTTGATAGGGCTAGATTTAGTTTACCAAGATATGGAGAAGGTAAAGATCTTCAATAAAGGTTGTAAACTGCTCATAGTCACAAAAATCCTACACTAATGTTAGGAGGAGAGATTTGGAGTTTGAGGTAAATGATAGGACATATTGATGGTCTTATCTATAAAGATTGTTATAAGGTTTGAAAAGAAAGAAAAGCTTAATCCCCAATACATTGGCCCTTATCAGTTTATAATGAGAGTGGATAATATAGCTTATGAATTTGGAGTTACCTTTTGAGTTTGTGGTTATACATCTCGTGTTTCATATTTTGACGTTAAAGAAGTGTTAAGGAGATCCTTCATTGTTTCTTCTTATTAAAAGTGTTAGTGTTGAAGATAACTAACGAGGAGATTCCAACCTAAATCCTTGATTATCAGGTCTACAAGCTAAATACTAAAGAGGCTGCATCAGTCAAAGTTCTATGAGAAATCAATTTGTTGAAGAAACTATATGGAAAGTTGAAGAGGACAAGAAAACTAGATACCCTTATCTATTTATGCCTCCCAACGATGATGCCAAAGGGAATATTGATTATTCCTATCTTTGAGATGATGTGTATAAGTGAGTTTTCTATGTTTGAGTTCTTGATTGTGCTTGTTCTTGAGTAATCTACTAGCTTAACCATTATTAGAGGACGAATGATTCCAAATGGAAATATTAAAATGCCCCCTAAAATATCATAACTTAGAAAGCCTTAAAAGTTAGAAAAGAAAGTGTAGTGTTGATGAAGCTTGAGTTTTATAAGTTGCATCTGTAACCTATAGATTGTTCCAAAAGCCATAGATGGGGTTCCATAGAACTAGGGTTTTATAAGTTGCATCTATAACCTATAGATTGTTCCAAAAGCCATAGATGGGGTTCCATAGAACTAGGCCTTACAATGTTAAGCCCCAGGTCAATTCCACGAGAGGGATCCATGACTTGTAGAAAGTTTTATCAGCCATAGTTGACTTTCGAGGGCTAACTCCTAAAACCTCTATTTTAAGCTTAATTTCCACGATAGGTATAAAATTCTATGAACCATAGATCGACTTTTGTAGTCCAGTCTTGCGATTAAGCCAATAAGTTCCATAAATAGGGTTTATAACCCTTAGTTTAGTCCACAATTCGTAGATTAGCTTTCGTAGTTTCAATCCCAAAACATAGATGTAATACTTTTTGTACAACTAACAAGACAAGCCCATAGAATTCTCTATGACTCGTAAAAGGTGATTGAAGATCCAAGATCAGCAAACCAAAAAATTGACCTAGTTTCTACGATAGGCTTTATACGGTCTGTAAAAAGAACCATAATCCATAAATGGTGTCTCGTTTTTTGATTCAACGATTTTAATAAGGGATAGTGTTACCTTTTCCCATTTTTTATAACCAAACTCTAATGTTTTGAGAGTATTTTGAGTCCCTTATCAATATCTAATATGCCTAAGCTCTCATGATAATTAGATTATTTGAGAGAAAGATTGGAGAGGGAAAAAGATAGGATTGCAAGAGTTTGAGGTCTTCGAATTATAATCGTAATCTTTGTCTTTTAGAGATGTAAGGATAATCATAACATTGTACTAAGTTCGTCTGACACCCTACACTTAATTCTATTGGTTATTGAGTATGATTCATATTGAGTCTTAATCCCTTAAATCCGAATTGAGTTGATTTTTTCATTCTTTGAGTTCCATTGAATAATGAATTGAGATTATAGTTGTTTCTACATTTTTATTTCTTGAGGTTTTCATTCATGTCTACATTTCTATGAACCCTAGTTGAGCTAATGATCATCGTTTTACTATGCATTAATTCGATGGTTTTCATGCCTTAAGCAAAGTTTGATTTTCACTGAATTGAAGCATATTTTATTAAGTCTAAATGTAAGTTTTGAGCTTAAATGATGGTTTGAGAACAAAGTCTTACTGAGATATGAATGACTTGAAAGCATATGATTTATAAACAAAAGAATATGATTAGTTGAGATGAGTTTGGGTTTGAAAGGTCCATCAAGACTTGATGAGATGATTTGAATTATTATTACATGATAGAAATGAGCATAATGAACTTATTGGGAGTAGTATTTTGCACCGATTTGAGTGAGAGTTTAAATGATTCAAACTCCATAAACTACGTAGTCGGCGTAGGATAGAAGGTTGAACCTCTCTTATCCCAACAGAGGACTTGTTTGACTATGGATCCAATGATGGTTAGTCTTCTCTTACTCTAGCAAGGTATTGGACAGCTGCAACAATGATAGTGCAAAATGTTGTATCATCACTTGCTCATAGTGATGGTTGTTGGTTAGCCAGTAATGAATGATATGATTTAATGATATTTGCATATAATTGAGTTGATCTGGAACATATTATTTTATTCTTAAAACTTACACATCTTATTAAGTTAAGTTGAGCTTTATTCTTGTCATTGAGTATTTACTAAGCATGTTTCTATCTAGTTATTTTACATACCGTACATTTCATGTACTAACGTCATTTGATGCTCCATTATTTTATAAAGCAAATACATGTACTAGGGATCCTCAATAGGAATTTCATCGTCGATCTACCTTTTTCAGCTAGTGGTGACACCTCCTTGTCTTTGGAGGAGTTCTATTTATTTTATTGCTTTTAGTTGAGTATTTTTCTTGAGGTAGTCGTGGGCTTGTCTGGGCACTTTCTTATGATTGGATAAAGATTTCATAGACAGTGATAGATATAGTTGGAGTCGAATTGATGTTTTCGTTCTGATTCTATGTTTTCAAAAATTATTATCATTATTGAGATTATGAGTTATTGATTCGGAAGTTGATTTGATCTTTAAATTACATCATTTAGATGTTGATTGACTTGCCCACTGATGTGTTCCTTTATAAGATGAGTCTTCTGCTAATTAAATGAGTGAATTAAGCTAAGTGGTTCATTTGGAATCATCAGTGGTTCCAGTATCGACCACACCCAGGGTACCCTCTTAGGGTGTGACACTGAGTGAAAAGGTAGAATATTTGATTGAAGAATCATCAAAGAAGCATTAAATAGACAAGACCACCCATTAAAAATTTCAGAAGGCACATATTATATATTTAGAGTTAGTTATATATGATAATTATATAATTAAATTTTTTTATTTTGTAATATTTAGGAAAATTCTACTTTGTTGATGTTGGACTCATGTTGAGAAGTAGACTTAATACACCTTATCGAGGAGAGTGATATCACTCAAAAGATTATTAAAAAAATCTCTATACAATTTTTTGTGAGTTATTTAATTTGCGACATGCTTCTTTGCATTATGCTAACAAAAGAGCATTTGGAGTTTTCAAGAGATTTCCTATAGTTTCTAGTTCAACAGAATCATCATATGTCACTGAAACTCAAAAGTTTATCATACTTGCATGTTGTATTTTGCATAAATACTTAGGAGGTGTAGATCCAAATGATGAGTTACTCGTTCAAGTTGATGCAAAGCTTATTAATGATAATACTATGTACGGGGAACATTCAAATTCTAGGAAGAGTAATGAAGACTATAGAAAAAGGGGAGTTTATTCGAGATAGCACAACAATTGTCATGTGGACTAATTATCAAGATTAGTTTTCTAGTGGAAAAACTATTGTGGTTATTTGTATTATGTTTTTTACTTGATGTTATTTAATACTCCGTTTGTCCTATTTTATGTGACATCATTTCTTTTTTAGTCCGTTTCAAATAAATGTCACTTTATTATAGCTAGAAATAATTTAACTTTAAAATTTTCCTTTTACCCTTGATGAAATGATTAAGAACTAAACAAATATCTAAGGATTGTTTTAGATCTCAAATTTCAAAAGTCTTCAATTTTTCATAAACACTATGCCAAATCAAATGGTGCCATGTAAAATAAGACGAAGGAAATACTAATTTCGTGATGTATGTATTTTTATATTGTGTCTAGTATATTTACTTTAAAATATAGTAACTTTTACCAATATTTATGTGTAACAATATTTTTTTTAATCTTTTAAAAATTTGTCTTAATTATGAAATAGTTGATATGTCAAAAAACGCAAACAAATTTACCTCAAAGGATCTAAAGGCTCCAAATAACTCTATATGTGTTTGGACAAATGCAACGGATGATACTTTAATTGATGCATATTGTCACGAGAATGCACTTGGACACTAGGTTTTGAAACTTTCTCTATACATGCAATGGATAGCATACTAAACTAGCTAAAATTAAAAATTTTCTGATAAAGTTGTTAACAAGCTTGCAACTGCAGACTTAAAGATCAAGTTATGTCAAAAATTATGAAAAGGATACAACCACTAGAAAGTATGTTGTGACTGGCTCAGATATTTTAAGGAGTACTCATAAAACCAGAATAAAAAGTCAAATGGTGATCAATTGACTATTGATGAGGTAAATAAAATAATTTTACAAATGTTGTCTCTTTGAAAAATATTGAGGAATATAAACATGACAAGCAAAGTGAAGCAACTGATTATGCACCTACACCTAATGTCTATCCAAAAGCACCAGTTCCTATCAGAAATTAAAAGAAAATATATAAATATGATCATCTTGAAAGCATGATTAACATGTTGAGAGGTGGGATGAACAAATTGGCTAGTTCCATTAGTGGCTTTCATTTGCTCTACCTATTTATGAAAGTGAGATATAAGATATTTTAGCGGAGATAAATTTGAAATCTCATGTGAATATTAAAGCTTATATATATATTTTTAGTCAAAATGCAAATGCATGTCGCACTTTGATAGGATGCCCGAATAAAATGTGCAAAACTCTTTTATTAGAAATGATGCGAGAAAATAATTAAGTTTAGAGTAATGTTATTTAAATTTTAAGTATTGCTTCTTTTATGAATAATTTGAATATTTTATTAGTGGGACTTATTTTGTTATGCGTTTTTAGCTAATACGATATTATCCTTTAAATGAATTTGTATTGATTTAACATATTTATTTTTTTTATACTTCTTCTTTGAAAAATTTAATAGTTTCATAGTGAAAGAGAAGTACATAGTGTTTTCAGTTTCTGCTTGAATTTTGTTCTAACTATTATTTTTATTTAAATTTTTTGTGTTTCCTATAAATCTTTGAATTTTAATTTGTCAACAAGAAACAAAAATGGAAATCCCATTTTGATGTGAACAAGAAAATTTTTTCTCATATTGACAAGGAAATTGTATTTTGTTCACTCTTTCTTTTCTCATTCCTTGGCCATTATGAAAAAATAGGAATTATTGTTCTATTATTTAATACAAAGATTGACATGTTGTTCAAAATTAAAAGTAAATATTTTTCTTTTTTGTTTTAAAGATTCCTAGTTCAGACTTAGGGGGTATTTGAATTTGTGTACTTTTTCAACTTTAAAAAAGTAATTATCCCCAACCCTGCTTATCATAGGAGCAGAGTTGTTATCTAGAGGACTGAATAGATTGAATGATGATCCTGATTTCATAGGGTATGGATTGCCAAAGTAGAACCCAAAAATAAATCACCTAGCATATGCTGATGATAATATACTTTTTGGATCTAGGGATAGAAAATCAATCTAAAAAATAATAGAAATACTAAGAGGGTATGAACAAGTGTCTGGGCAGAAAGTCAATAAGAGTAAGAGTTTATTTTATCTACATGACAACACTCCAGTAGTGGTGGCAATAAGGCTTAGAAGGCTAACTGGCATTAAACAAGGTAATTTCCTTTTAATTATCTTGGTTGTCCAGTTTACCATGGAAAAAATAGGAGTACTTCATTTGAGGAGATTTTGAGGAAAATAGCTAGAAGGATTTTTACATGGGATAATAGAATGCTCTCTTTTGGAGGGAAATAGATCCTTATTAGCCATGTACATCAATCCATTCCAGTATATCTTTTGACAATAATGTGTCCTCCTAAAAGGGTAATTGAGAAGATGCATCAATTGTTTG
The DNA here is from genome assembly GCA_029948455.1 of Solanum rostratum. Taxonomy (NCBI): domain Eukaryota; kingdom Viridiplantae; phylum Streptophyta; class Magnoliopsida; order Solanales; family Solanaceae; genus Solanum; species Solanum rostratum. Next base: position 43,260,595 of record CM057055.1, on the reverse strand, counting down.
CTAAGTTTCTATGGAGCAGTGTAGGGGGAGTAAAAGGCGAACATTGGGTTGCATAGAAGGATCTATGTTATCCAAGAGATGGGGTGGGGGTGGGGACTGGGATTTAGATCTCTTCATGATGTAAACAAGGCCTTCTTTGATAAGCTATGATGGACCTTCAGAACTTCCACTTCCTCATTATGGGCCAGGTATATGTGGGTCAAATATTGCAAAAAGCTTCATCCTGTCATTACTACAAATCTGGGAGCATCTACTGTGTGGAGAAAATTGATGAAGGTCAGAGAGGAGATAGAGCATGAAATTTGGTGTCAAATCAAAGCAGGGAATTTAAGCTTTTCATTTGACAATTGAATAAGGCAAGGAGCACTTTATTTCATAGGAAACACAGTAGTGGAAGATGAAGATGTTGGGATCATTGCCTATACTACCAATGGGCAATGGAATAAAGGGAAATTGCAAGAAGTTTTATCAGAAGACATGGTGGAGTACATAGTTGGCAGTATCCAACCTCCGGTAAGTACAGGCATTATAGACAGAACCTTGGTGGATAGGAGATAATACTGGAAATTTAACCAGTTAGCTCAGCTTATAGGTTGATGAGACAAAAGAAGCAGGAGCAACAGTGGACCCAGAAGATATGAACAAGAGGGCTATCACTGAAAATAGCCTTCTTTTTATGGAGAATGTGGAAAAGGAGAATCTTCATAGATGATAACCTGAAGAGGATAAAGATTTCAGTGGTCTCTAGATGCTACTGTTGTGATATAAAGGAGATGGAGACCACAAGTCATTTATTTCTAAATAGCTCCCATAGCTCTAAAGTTATGGAAGCATTTCGCTCATTTTGCAGGGATCCAGGTGGATTGGAAGCATTTCCAATAACTCATATATTGTTGGTGGGATTTTGATGGATCAACAAAGATGAGAAAAGTGGCTAAGATCATCCCAACAGTAATCACGTGGCAACTACGGAAGAGGAGAAATACCATTAAGCATTAGGAGTATTCTTATAACTGGATGCTATATCAATGCCAGTAAGGTATAATCTAGTATACTATGTTTAACTTCCCATGGATTAAAAGGTGGCCAGCTAATTGGGGAGACATAGTGGAGCTACTCACTACCTACAGGCCAAAATTATACTACGAGAAGGTAGTGTGGCAAGCCACCTCAGCTGGGCGAGTTGTATGCAACACAGATGGGGTAAGTAGGGGACACCCCGACTATGTGCATATGGATATTGCATAAAGAATGAGGCAGAGAATTTACTATATGCGGAGTCACAGTGCTTTGGGATTGCAAACAACATGGTGGCAGAAGTTAAGGCAATCCTGGAGGCACTAAGGTACTGCAAGGAGCAAGGCTTTCCTAGAGTACAGGTCCAAACAGACTCCTTAGCTATCAAAAAAATGGAAGCAAGGGAGTGAAAGGTACCTTGGGAGCTAGTTAACTTTGTGGAGCAAATTCAAGAAATCATGGAAACACAAATGATGGAAATAATTCATATTAACAGGGAGGCTAATCAATTAGTTGATTGGATTGTAAATGAGGCATTCAATCATGATAACAAAGTGCAATACTATTGCTTTTAATAACTATTAGTCACAACTAGGAGAATTTTAAATATAGACAAACACCAAATCTCAGTTCTTAGAATCAAGACAATAGCTATTACAAGGGAGAGAGCATGAAAGGGAGCAATAGATAGAACAACAAACATATTTACAAAAAACTCCTTGGGTTTCGAGCAAAAAGCAGTATTTCTTCACCTTGTCATGTGTAGGATTAGGGGACATAAAGATATTGAGGATAATAAAGATTGCTTAGTCACTTAGTTGTAAAACCATGTGACAAATTAGTTATGGACTGTAAGTTTAGTTAATTAGTAACTGATTCTGTTAGGAGACTAATTAATTCTGTTAGGAGGTTAATGAGTTGATTAGAAGAGTTAATCTTGTGTGTATATATACATGTACATGTACAGATATGGTTTTAACACACATAGGAATACACTCTCTTATTTTCCCCCTCTCTCTTCACTGTTTCATCCCTCTTCTCCCCTTAGCAGATTGCTCCTTCATCATCCTTCTTAGCTGAACTTCCATAGCTACAAATCTCTAGATCTGTGGTTTCTTCCTGGTATCAGAGCTTAATGCATCGATTAGGGCCAGTCCGTAGTTGCTTTTGGACTTCCAATCTAACCTCAAGGAAGATCACAACTAATTGATGATTGCGAACAGTGAAACCTTGAACGATGTTGAACAAAATCGAAATCATCCCCTGTATCTGATGCAGTCGGACTCTCCAGGGACAATGTTGACAACAATTCAACTCACAGGCGTGGAGAACTATGCATTGTGGAGCCGGTCGATGCTCTTAACCCTCCGAGCTAAGAGTAAAGCTGGATTCATCTTCGGAACCTGTAGGAAGAGTGACTACAGTAATGAATTGGAAGAACAGTGGGAAAAGTGCAACACCTATGTGTTGTCATGGATTTTGAACTCGGTTCCGAAAGGAATTGATGAGCGGAATCATCTATGCAACTGATGCAGCATTGGTTTGGGCGGATTTGAAAGAGAGATTCAACAAGGTGGATGGATCGCATGGATACCAGTTGCATCGGGAGATCTGCATAATCACACAAGGTACATCATCTGTTTTTGCATATTTCACTCGATTGAGACTGCTTTGGGATGAATTTGATGCACTCGTAACTCTTCCGTCATGCGGGTGTAATAAATCTAAGGAATATGCCAGCCACCTGCAATACATGAAGTTGTTTGCATTTTTGATGGGCCTTAATGGGTCATACAGTCAAGCACGTAGCCAAATTCTCATGATGATTCCATTGCCATAAGTGAATAAAGCCTATTCAATGATAATCGCGGATGAAAGTCAAAAGGCTACAACAGGTTCATTTTCAGGAGGAGAGAGCATCTTGTCTACTGCATTGTATATGGGAAAGGATCAGTTGGTGAATCAAAACCAACAAGCTACTGGTGGGGGTATGGATGCCTCTAATCCCACAATTTTGTACACAGGAAAAGGATAACCAAGTTACAAACAAAAAAAAGACTACTCTTTGCAATGTGAGGTGTGCAAGCTCAGGGGCCACACTAAAGAAACCTGCTATAAAGTAGTTGGTTATCCACCAGACTACAAGTTCAAGAAAAAGGCAGGGGCACCTGGAAAATATGGAAGCAGTTCAATTAGAATCGCTGGAGTAAATGCTGTAGAAGCAGATCCATTTGATGTTCCCATATTCACACATGAACAATACAGTCAGATACTTAAGCTATTAAACAAAGAAAATGTTGAAACTTCACATGCCAATCAAGCAGGTATGAATACTTGTTTATCAGAAGGAACAAAGATAAAGCAGTGGATTATAGATTCAGGAGCATCAAAACATGTTACAACTACATTAAATGAATTATTTGATATAGTCGCACTTGAACATAATTGCCAAAATTATGTGCAACTACCTGATGGAGGAACCACTACAGTGTCTCATATTGGTAGTTAATGGAGCAAGGGTGATGTCTTGACCAATATCTTGATAGTCCCTGAGTTCAAATATGATCTACTTTCAGTCTCCCAACTAACCAGGCAATTACATTGCTCAGTAAAATTCTTTGTTGAGTTTTGAGTATTTCAGGACCTGTCAACTGGGAAGGTCAGGGGGATTGGTAAAGAGTCAGGGGGCCTTTATTTTTTGCTGAATAAAGAGGCTGAAAACAAGCCTGACTTGAATAAAAGCAATGAAGAAGCTGCTGCAAACATGATGCATGTAGAGGTTGATGGAGAAAAATGTGAAGTGCGGCATAGAAGACTTGGCCATCCTTCCTACAAGACACTGAAGAAGCTGATCCCAACTATCAATAAATGCATTGATGACTGCCTCATTTGTCCATTAGCTACGCAGACTAGATTGTCATTTCCTTTGTCAATAACTAGAAGTACTTGCATATTTGACTTGTTGCATGTTGATGTTTGGGGGCCATATAGAGTTAAGACTAATGCTAGATACAAGTTCTTTCTGACTATAGTTGATGATTGTTAAAGAGTCACTTAGGTATTTCTACTTAGACTGAAATCTGATGTGACGACAATCTTGCAATCATTTTTTAGAATGGTTAAAACACAATTTAACTGTTGTGTAAAAACAATTAGATCAGATAATGGAGGAGAATTCGTTAACACAGAATGTGGAAAACTATTTGATTCATTGGGAATTGTCAAAGTAGCTGTTCACACACCCCACAATAAAATGGAGTAGTTGAGAGAAAACATAGACATATACTTGAAGTAGCAAGGGCCATTAGATTCCAGGGAAATATCCCCATCAGATTTTGGGGAGAGTGTATCTTATCTGTTGTCTATTTGATAAACAGGTTGCCTACTCCCATATTGCAAGATAAGTCTCCCTATGAGGTGTTCTACAAAAGAAAGCCTAATCTAAGTCATCTTAGAACCATTGGATGCCTATGTTTTGCAACAACACTTCCTAAAAAGGATAAACTTTCCCCTAGAGCTGATGCTTGTGTGCTAATGGGATATTCCAGTACCCGAAAGGGATACTTACTCTATTCAATGGACAACAAGAAGTTATTTGTAAGCAGAGATGTAACATTCAAAGAAGATGTATTTCTTTTCAAAAGGATACAAGATGTCTCAGTTCCTATATTCCCAAGTACTTCACATTCAGAGCAATTTAAGGCACTTGAGAAACTTGAAGAACATGTGACTAGGAATGATACTGAGCATATTACAGATGACCCTACTGAACAACCAACACTTACAGACACTTTCAATGATAATGGGACTTCTAATGCTAAAACCAGAGATGTTGTTAGACCCACAGACACATCAGTTGATGTTGCACCTGTCATACCTGCTGTAAGAAGATCCAATAGAACAGTGATCACACCACTGTAGCGCCAAGATTATGACACTACAATTAAGAGAAAACAAGTACCTCATTCACTAACATATTTCATTTCTTATCAGAATTTATCTCTAGCATACAGGGCTTGCTTGAGCAAATTTTCAGCCACTTATGAACCTAGATGCTATGAGGAAGCTTTAATGGATGACAGATGGGTTGATGCTACGCAACAGGAACTAAAAGCACTTAAAGACAATGGGACTTGGCACCTTGTTACTTGGCCACAAAAAAAACCTGTGATAGGCTACAAATGGGTATTCAAGGTGAAGTTCAAGGTAAATGGTGAAGTGGAAAGATGTAAGGCCAGGTTGGTTGCTAAAGGGCACAATCAGACTGCTGGAATAGATTATCAGGAAACATTTTCACCAGTGGTGAAAATGGTGACAGTCAGGACTATCATTACTTTGGCAGGTGCTGAAAAATAGTGCATATACCAAATGGATGTATCCAATGCTTTCTTGCAGGGACACCTTACTGAAGAAGTGTTCATGGAGATGCCTAAAGGACTGCAGGTGACAACAAATCATCCTATGGTATGCAGATTAATAAAATCTCTCTATGGTCTCAAACAGGCTTCAAGACAATGGAATTCCAAACTCACAGAAGCCTTGATGAAATCTGGCTATAATCAAAGCCATTTGGATTACTCCCTATTCACAAAAAGACATGGCACTTAGATGGTCATAATTCTAGTCTATGTTGATGATCTTCTGATCACAGGGAATGATGCCACTCTTATTCAAGACACTAAAGATGTCTTACATCAATGGTTCAAGATTAAGGATCTTGGTGAACTGAGATTTTTTCTGGGCATAGAGTTCAGTAGATCACAAGATGGGATCCTCATGAGCCAAAGGAAATATGCATTGGAGCTATTAAAAGAAGATGGTGTGACTGCAGGAAAGACAACTATTACTCCATTAAAATGCAATGTCAAATTCACTACAGCATCTACAGGGTGCAGTAGTGAGGAGGAGTTGTTTGATGATGTAGCCCAATACCAAAGGATGATTGGTAAGTTGTTATATCTGACCGTTACAAGACCTGATATTGTCTATGCAGTCCAGACACTGAGTCAATTTCTACAAAGACCCAAAGTTCAACATTGGCAAGCAGCTCTTAGAATTCTCAAATACATAAAGAACCAACCAGGTTTGGGGTTGCTTATGTCCTCACAAAAGAAGATGCAGTTGACTAGATACTGTGATGCAGATTGGGCATCATATCCTAATACCAGAAGATCAGTGACAGGATACTTGCTAAAATTGGGTGACTCTCTTATTTCATGGAAATAAAAAAAAAGCCACAGTTTCAAGGAGCTCTGCAGAGGCAGAATATAGAAGCCTTGCATGCCTCACAACTAAAATAGTCTGGGTAACCAACTTATTCAAGGAGTTGAAGATACAAGTTGAGATGCCAATCAGCATCTACTGTGACAGCAAAGCAGCTATCCAAATAGCTGCTAACCCTGTCTACCATGAGTGGACCAAAAACATAGAGATAGATTGTCACTTTATTAGAGAAAAGATATAACAAGGGTTGATCAAGACCATCTACATTCCTACCAAGCTTCAACAAGAAGACATATTGACTAAAGGATTAGGGAAATTGCAGCATGACTTTCTACTGTCCAAACTTGGTGTCATGAATGTCTTCATTACACCTAGTTTGAGGAGGAGTATTGAGGATAATAAAGAATGCTTAGTCACTTAGGTGTACAACCATGTGACAAATTAGTTATAGACTGTAAGTTTAGTTAATTAGTAACTGATTCTGTTAGGAGACTAACTAATTCTGTTTGGAGATTAATGAGTTGATTAGAAGAGTTAATCTTGTGCATATATATACATGTACATGTACATATACAGTTTTAACACACAGAGGAATACACTCTCTTATTTTCCTCCTCTCTCTTTACTGTTTCATCCCTCTTCTCCCCTTAGCAGATTGCTCCTTCATCATCCTTCTTAGTTGAACTTCCATAGCTACAGATCTCTAGATCTGTGGTTTCTTCAAAAGAATGGATGTGCATACAATCAGTCAACAAAAAGGGCATGGAGATCAACAAAAAAGGGGGTCAACTTCAACATGGACAAGCAAGGGGACGAGCATCAGCATCTACAAATCCATAGAACCCACGCCACTTCCTGCTGGGATCGAAGCATAATGCGGACAATAACAAGTTTAAAGGGAAGAAAAAGGGAAGCAAGGAGAGTGACTCACAAATCGATTCTCAAGGAGAACCCGCCTCTTTCCATGTGGGGAGATGGAGGAATCCATGGAGGAGCATCACATGACAAGCTGATGAAAAGGAGATGCAAGAATCAAAACACAGAAATGGTAGAAGAAAGCATGGGAAGAAGAGGAAACTTATAAGAACATGCCGATAAAGAAGATGGCTACGATAGAGAACACGACAATCGGAGAAGAGCACAACCAAGGAAGAGCAAACGATTTATCTGGAAGAGGCGCGATTAGGAAACTTAAAGGCTATGTACTAGAGAAGTTCCTTTTTGTTAGGGTCAGATATTTTTATCCGGTTGGGCTGGACAACTGGGTCATTGTAAATTGGACAATGTTAAGGGCTTGAAGTAATAATATGGGCCATGAGCCTAACATTTAATTTAAAAAAAAGTGATTAAAAACACTTCTTTGTATTACCCAAATATTTTTAAAACTTAAAAAGTACTCAAAAATCAAAAGTTAAAAAAATAAGCCAATTCAAACACCCGCTTAAGACATATAGTAATAAAAATGATGTCTAACAAATGATAACAATCATAATAGTATATTATGGCTATCCAAAACCTTAAAAAATTAAACCACAAGACTACCCTCATTTAAAAGACAATTAATGTGAAAAATATAAGGGGTCATTTAGAAGAGTATATACAAATAATATTTGTATTAGTAATGCATGTATTAGTTATGTTTACATTAATTAACACATAAAATATTTTATACATTGTTTGGTTTGATGCATTCAAAATATCATGTATTGCATAAAAAAATTTATTACAAATATACCATTCATAAATATGATTGAAAAAGATGTGAAAGATTCTTTAAGGGACAATTGGGTTTTTAATTGTGCTGATGCATGCATTAAAATTTTTGCATTATCCATATTTAAAAATTAATAATATTAATAATACAACCTTAAAACATAATAAAATATATATACATAATGTACAAAGACATATCAAACAAGATGTTACTGATATAAAGAATTAATACCTGTATTGTTTTTGCCACTGCGCTGTACCAAACCATCCCTAAAAATCTAAAATGATTGGAGTGTCCAGTTATTAGTCGCCTTTAGGATGTAAGATTAGAGCTAGAAAATGATAGATTTAATATTAAAAACAATTAAAAGATATTTTTATAAATTTATCAGTATCCTACATCACGAAACCATACAGTTTTATATAACAAGAGAAAAGAAAATGTCTCCATTGTTGAACTACTCCACCACTTCATTTAACCTTAGGTCATTGAAGATACTATGGCTTCAGGTGAAAAAAGTATTGCTCCATATGGGTCATGGAAGTCACCTATCACTGCCGATATCGTCTCGGGTTCCGTGAAGCGCCTTGAAGGCTTCACGGTAGACTCCCATGGCCACCTAATATGGCTGGAGACTCGCCCTGCTGAATCTGGACGAGCTGTGCTTGTTAAAGAATCAGGAGAAGATATTACACCCAAAGACTTCAATGTTCGGAATACTGTTCATGAATATGGTGGTGGCTCTTTTGGGGTTTCTGGAGATGTACTTGTTTTCTCCAATTTTGATGACCAGAGATTGTACAAACAGCTTCTCAGTTCTGCAGGTCACTCATCCATTTATAATTTTTAGTATTATTAAACTGATTATACAAAATGGAATCCAAGTGCTAAGCTTTTCAATGGAACATTAGCTAAGAAAAGAGACTATTCTAGGGTTAAGCGAAAAATTATTTGCATCATGTACTACCTCTGTCTAGACAAGAATGATGGAGTTGATGTATGATAAAGTTTAATTTTCAGTCTCCAAAGATGATTATATGGCTGTGTGCAAATAAGTCTGAGGTTGATCCATTTGAAGCCTCCCTAGGCTTGGCTCACTAAACAGATTAAAGGTGTTGTGAGTGTTACCTGATCATCTGAGGCTTCAATTGGATCAACCTGAGCTACAGAGGCGTTCACAGATAACTAGCTATCTAATCATCCTTGTCAACGACATCTTAGTTGAAGCATCCTTCGCCATTCGTCAGATTGGTGGGAATAGCTTTATAGCGAAAGCCTAAAATGCAATAAGGACGACATCAAAGAAAAATGATAATTGAACTCCAAAAACATAAGGAAAAACATTTTAATTAGTTACCACAAACGCCAATGGGAAACCTCAGAGGTTATAAGTGGCTTTGGTTGGTTTCAATTTTTTCAGAAGATATTCAATGGTGAGGTTTTAGCTTATTCTATTGCATGGTAGAATTCTTTCTTTTTGTATATTAATTTGATTTTCGACTACCTTTTACATCTTTTCACGCACAATGTTGTACAAGAAGCAAACCAAGCTAGGAAAGCCATGTGCCTTCATTTGACAGTTGACTCATCGATCTATTGAAGGATCACAACAACATAACAAACTTCCCACTAGATTCAATATTCTCCTACCCTCTACTGTGCTAAAGCTAATTTCCGATTCTCATAGGAGGAGGAGAATGACATGGGAGTCCAAATTACGAGCACAAATCATGTCAATACAAACAGGCATGCCATTTTAACTGCACAAAAACTCCTTGTTTTTCTTGCAGAAGATCCAGCGAAGAAGATCATGCAACAATCTCATTGAGAACCGTACAGCTTCAGATCTAAAAATTGTATGAAACAACTTTCCTTAAAATCAATGCTAATGCTCTGATTCCTCAATGTTTCTCTGTACTCCTTAAAACCTTTTCCTCGAACATATCCATACATTCCCACAAAACCTTTTCCTAGAACATATCCATACATTCCCTCCATTGTAAAGTAAAATCATGGGGATTTGCAAAGGGATAAATTGTTTTTTCTAGTGTTGCAAGAATAGGGTGTTGATCAAGCTATGAAGCAGCAACATATTCTCCTACCATACTTTCTAATATCAGTGCTCTTGACGGATTAGGAACTGAAAGATTCTCGTGAACATTGTTCATTCTAATTGCATCATCAATGAAACAGTCCCTATAAATGATTTTGCATCCTCATCATCATTTGGTTGGTTGCTTCTTCTTTCTTAGATTATCGTCGGAGCCTCAATTGGTGTATGAACTAATTCTCTCTCATTTCTTTCTTGGTATCCAGTTGGATTTTACAAATAATCTCATATCTTTCTTTTTCTCCAGCTGGCACCTCACATTTTTCAACTCCTAAATTGTTGTTTCTTTGGTTGCTGGATCCTGAACTGCAAGTTCATCTTTGTTTGCCTGGTCAGCAAGCTCTTTTGCTAGAAGCAGCTGAAGATGTCCTAGTTCTTTTTTTTCAATTGTATGCCTCATTTGTCTACGTACAAATGACAGAAAAAAATTAAACAATTACTGATTTATTCCAACAACTACTGAGGTTGTTGAAAATTATTTTTCAAATAGGCAGGACGCAACAATCCCACAACAATAGAGAACTCTAAACAACTACTCCCGCCACAATAACAACTTCTTGTTTGAAATCCCTATTCTCTGCTCTATCCATACTCGGCAGTTCAATTCTCCCCCAAACTATAACTCCTGGCCCAACAGTTCCAAATACAAAATAGGGGAAAAAAATACCGTCATGAACTGAGGTGGTGAAGTAGCAAGTCTATTAAATTTCACAGAAGTTGTCATAGGGCAGATTGAATTGATAATTTGTTGGTAAAAAAATCAGGTCCAGTGCCGATAACTCCAGATTATGCGGGACCTGATGTAAGATATGCAGATGGGGCCTTTGATGGTCGTTTTAACCGATATATTACTGTAAGGGAAGGTACATATATCTTTACTTAAAAGCACATCATGTTTTGTTATTATAATTTCTGGAAAGGATATTTTCTCTACAGTCTTTTTTGCCATAACTGTATTCTTGCTCTTGTCTATCTACAAATAGATCATCGAGGGGTTGATGCAAAGCCAACCAATCAGATTGTGAGTGTTGCCCTTAATGGTAATACCACTGAAGGTATGTAACTGGCAAAGCTTTGAGGTACTGTGAATCAATTGATCTATTATTTCGAAATGGAGAATGCAAATAAATTTCTGCTGCTTCTTTTATTTATGAATTTCAGAACCAAAAGTCTTGATTAGTGGGAATGACTTCTATGCATTCCCTCGGATGGACCTGAAAGGGGAACGTTTGGCCTGGATAGAATGGAGCCATCCTAACATGCATTGGGATAAAGCAGAGCTGTGGGTCGGGTATATATCTGAGAGCGGGTGAGTAAGTCTTCTTATATTCTCTCTACTGATTAAAGCAAGTCGTCTTACACTCTCTCCTTATTAGAGATAATGATAATGTTGTCCACATTGCTAGACAGATGTTCTCCCTCCTTTTGTTTTATCCACATTGAATCCAATTTTGCTATAAGATGCTAACAGTTTGTTGAATTAACTAATATAGAGATATCGACAAGCAAGTAGCAGTTGCTGGTGGCTGTCCTACTCTGGTGGAATCTCCAACTGAGCCTCTATGGTCGTCCAAAGGTAGGATAAGTTCTAAAATTCTGCTGTTTACTCCTCATTCCCTAAAAGCAGAATAACTGCTACCATCAATATGACTTTGAATATCTGAAGCTGCCTCCTTGCATTATTGCAGGGGAATTATTTTTCATAACGGATAGAAATACAGGGTTTTGGAACATATACAAATGGGTAAATACATTACACCTTAAGAGTTTTGCAAATTCTGCACTTTATTGTGGTTGTTGATAGTTCATCTGTTTTTATTACTTCTACCTCAGATTGAGGATAAAAATGAAGTCCTTGCAATTTACTCTTTGAATGCTGAGTTCACAAGACCATTTTGGGTTTTTGGAAATCGATGTTATGACATCATTGAGCGGAGAGATCAATCAACAATTATTGCTTGCAGCTACAGGTCTCTGTCTCCACTGGAATACCATCCCAGTTCATTTCATTGTTTCCCTAGCCTCTCTTGGAGTTAAGTTGACATGTCTAATAAAATTTGCTTTCATCCATGATGGCTTGCAGGCAACATGGGAAGTCATATCTTGGTGTTATAAATCAGGCTAAAAACTCTTTCTGTTCAGTTGATATTCCATTCACTTACATATCAAATCTTGTAAGTCGCAGCTTATATTGTTGATTATCTTATTGGTGCAACATTCAGATAGTATAACTATCTGCTTAAAATGTTGTTTAGGTTGCAAGTGGCCAGATCCTTTACATTGAGGGTGCATCTTCTGTTTTTCCTACTTCTTTAGCAAAGGTTATATCTTCTCTTTTGTAGCAGTGCCTCTGTCAAAAACTATTTTCTATAGTTTGACTTGATGAATACCATGCTTTGCAACAGGTGATACTAGATGATCATATGTCAAATGTTGTAGATTTCAGTATCATGTGGTCATCTTCTTCAGACATCGACAAGTACATATCATATTTTAGCCTGCCAGAATTTATTGAATTTCCAACAGATGTGGCTGGTCAAAATGCCTATGCATACTTCTATCCTCCATGTAATCCCGACTATAATGGTAGTCAAGAAGAAAAACCTCCATTGATGCTAGAAAGCCATGGTATATGATTCGTATTTCCTTAAAGTCGTAATTTCATTATGCACCAAGTACTAATTTGCTTTTCCAGGACAATGATTAAAGCAATGAAAATTAAGAAACTAGGCACTGCAGATTGAAAGTTATTACTTCTAGCTCATAGTTTGATCATTATAATGTTGAAATAATGTAAGTCACTTGTTGTATGTAATTGTCATATGAAAGAGCTTACATACACCTTACAACACTTCCTCAATTTCGCTCGAACAAAGTGAAGGATTCTAGATTATTAAAATACAATTATGTGGTTTGCTTACATAACATGTCACAACCCAAAAATTGAGGTCATGATGGCACATCCTAAAAATCAACCAGATGTGTTCACCATAAAGTAAAACATATACGAGACTCCCAAAAGAGAAGTCAAGCGACAATTAAAAGACAAGAACTCAATAAAGAAATATCCCCAAATCTGATGTCATACTTGTAAAGAACATCTAATACAATGTCTGGAATAGTACGTACAACTTAGTCTTTACTGGGTGGCAGGATGACTCTCATCAAGTCGGTACTGGATGGATTGCCTATGTATATGATGAGCCTATTTCCAATCCCAAAGAGCATTAAGAAGAAAATAAATAATCTTAGAAGATCCTTTCTTTGGCAAGGCAATAAGGAAAAAGGAGGTTACAACTTGGTGAAATGGGATACTCGCACTTAGCAGAAAACAAGGAGGCTTAGGAATCAAGAACCTAAGTTTCCAAAACAGTTGTCTGCTCCAAAAATGGCTCTGGAGATTCTGTAGTGAGGATAGAGCTTTATGGAGGAGATTTATAGCAGGAAAGTATGGTATTATTAACCAGTGGACAACTGAAGAGGTTAAGGGCGCATTTGGATGCAGTCTCTGGAAGACCATCAGAAGACTATGGCCACATTTCGAAAACAACATATGTATTCTTGTTGGGGATGGAATGAAAACAGAGTTTTGGAATGAAGTATGGATAGGAGAGGACAGTTTGAGAAATATATTCCCTCACCTATACTCATTGAGTCTGCAGAAACATGATAAGGTAGCACAAATATGGAGTCAACAGGAGTGGAATCTATTGTTTAGAAGAGCATTGAATGATTGGGAAATTGAGGAGGTTGCTATGCTATTAGGGGCGCTTAATAATTTTCCAGGTACTTCTCAGAGGTCTACAAGCCAATATAGAAGATACACAACAAAGGTGTCTGTACAGTGAAGTCATGCTACTGGAAAATGAACAATAATGTCTGTATGACTGATAGATGGCCCTGGAAACTTCTTTGAAAGGTGAACTGTCCAGTGAAGGTCTCATGTTTTGCTTGGCTACTAATCAGGAAGGCATGTCTCACACATGAGGCCCTACAGAAAAGAGGCATGCAAATTTGCTCAAGATGTTTTATGTGTGAACAGGAAGCTGAAGTGAACAACCATTTATTCATACATTACCAAATAGCTGCCAGCTTGTGGAATGTGTTTTTATGCATTTTGGGGTCAGCTGGGTGATGCCAAAGACTACTTTGGAGCTCCTAAACAGTTGGCCAGGAATTGGAAGCAGAGGTAAAAAGGAAGAATGGTGGAAGATCATCCCAACATGTATCTGGTGGTCCATATGGAAGGAAAGAAATACTAGGTGCTTCGAAGGACAGAAAATTACTTTTTAGAGGATTAAAGCAAACTGTATTAGTCTTCTGTTTTTTGGTGTAAACAAGATCTGGCGGGGGAGGTGGCAGAAGTAGTTGAGTTCCTAGGAAACTTGTAATCTGTTTACCTTTGTGGGGGTGTGCCCATCACACTATGGCATGTAAGTTTCCAATTCATCATCTATTTGATGATGAATTTTTGCGAATACAAAGTTATCCTTATTTAAAAAAAAAAAACTTAGTCTTTGAAATGAAACAAAGACTACAAAGTAGAGATAGAATCTAGTAGTGGTTCGGGCCACTAGATCTCACCACCAAATCTGGATGGAACCTCCGGTGAAGTAATCAACTGTCACGTGGATGATCCTAGCTGGAATCTACATCCAAAGGGGACACAGAAGTAGGGGTGAGTATAATTCACATGTACCATGTAGATTTGATCGGGAGGATATTAGGAATTGATTAAACTATTCAATAAAATAGAAAACGCTTCCACCTGTGCATTAGAAAAGTAGTTGGGCATCACAGTGTAATCAAAGGTGCTCTTTAAGCGCGCTTAAACCCTAAAGTGAGGCTCAAACATGTTGAGCGCTTTGCCTCGCATTATATGCACTTCAGTGTTGTCATCAAGGTTCTAAGATAAATTTTTCCCTGCCAATGAGCTTCTTTTGAAGAAGTGACACTAAATAATTGACAATTCACTTTATCAGTGTTTTTTCAATTTCTTTGGTCATATATTTAACATTCACGTTTATAATTATTTGTCTTGGACTAAACATACATATTTGTAATTTTTTCTTCCTTTGCCCTTTTTTGATTGAAATCCATGCTTGATTTGCGCTTTGCGCTTGGAACCCCAATAGACCTTAGAACTTTTTTGCACCTTTCGCCTTTGATAACATTGGGGCATTGGTGCTGCCAATTTATATATAGAAGAGTGCCAATAAAGTAAACACACAACTCAAGGGTACACAAACACCATTAAATAAATCAACACTCAAAGAACAATAGTATGCGATGCAATGAGATAGAATGCGTGTGCATGGGGAATACCGGTGGAATTAAGACTCACATAGCTTGTTATATACATCTGTCGAAGTGAGCTACCAGGCAGGACCATAGGGACCTCGTAGACCATATACCTCATCACGATTACATTATCTCATCATCCTTGTCACCTAATTCATGTTCAAGGGGTCATAATATCAATGTCTCATCCTTCGTGCCACCTAGCTCGTGGTCAACGGTTTTAAAGGTGTCTCATCTTATTTCAAAAAAAAGGTGGTTCCACAGTTCTCAACTTCCCATGTTTCATGAAATGACGTGTGAGGATGTATGCATGTCAATACACAAAGTATAGAGGCAAAAATCATCTTAACATATACATTAAAGTATCAAAGTTCTCAAACCTACAATTTATGATCAATACCCTCGTGTATACGCATTAGGGAGAAGATCCTTGAAATACACAACCGCCATTTGAAAAGCCTTTAATTTCACAAAATATGCCGCAATTCACAACTCATCTCAAACATCCATTTCTCAAAAAATGCCACAACTAAGCCCCTCAGGTATCACAGGTGAAAAAGTATTATATATGTCCAACACAGGAAACACAAGTTCACGAAATGATCTAAATAGCAAGTAAAGCCCCCTACGCGGGCAACACAAGATAATCAACATCTCATCGAAAACTTACAGTAGCTTGCCAAACAAAGGTTAAGAGAAAAAAAGAAAAACCCCAAATCATGGTACGGTTCCATCTCGTAGTCTACAACATAGGGGATAATCAATCACCCAATTCCAATCTCAAAGAAGGACAACTGAACCTCTCTCAAAGGCCAAAATTTTACCCAAACACTCTAACGGGACAATAGCAATCGAATTCAACCTCTGAAATGATTACTCACTATCAAGAATGGAAAGAAGTGATTAAAAGAAGCCTAACGACACCCATATTGCAAGGTACAATTAGGGTAAAATTATCCAAAAATTGTTTAAGATTCGAAAAGGGTAAAACTGAAATTTTATTGAAAAATCAAATTCTATCAGCAAAAAGGAGTTTGTGGTTGAAAGACCCGTTAAAATTGAGTAAGAAATGGGTCCAAAAATCGCTCAAATTCGGGTTATGGAAGAAAGCAAGAAATTTGGGGTTTAAAAGTAGTATTTAGAAGTTAAAATCTTGAAATAATTGAAGAAAATTAGAAGTTTTAGGTGAAAAATACTTGCCCAAAAACCCTCGGGGATTGGCCTGGTGGCAATTGACTTAGCCTTGGGGTTTGCTCCCTTTCAAGGTCTCAAGTTCGAAACTCACTGGGTGCAAACAATTTCTGAGGGCCATTGGACTGGTTAAAACCTGAATTAATCGTGGTGCACTTGTGGGAAACTCCTTGCCAAGGGCCTGTGCACCCTCAGGATTAATTGGGGCTCAAAGAGACTCGGACACCTAGTGCAAATCAAAAAATAAAAAAAAAAAAAATTTGCCCAAAGGAAATCCTTTGAAAAATCCTCTCAAAATATTGCCTCCCTAAGTTTCTAGGGTTAAAAGATGGTGAAAAAGACCAATTTCCCAATTAAACACTGTTCAGTCATTAAATGTTCTCTTCGAACACGGTCACCACTCTGCAAACGCAGAGAAGAAAGAATTCTGAACTCCGCGAATGTAGTCACCACTTTGCTAATGCGGAGAAGACACTTAACACCAGAAATGTCAGTAACTCCAACAATCTCCAAAAAGATCCTCGGAATTCGTTCGGGACTCCGTATGCACAAGCCATATATACTATCCTACTAAATTCGATGTTTCGGACTTAATATAACCATCAAAAATTGAATTTGAGGTTTCCTTGTCCGAAATTTGATAAATCACAACTAAACCAACTTTAACGCTCAAAAAGACCAAAACACACTCGGGGCTCTCGTAAAATATGAAGAAGCCTCTCCTGGGTCCAAAATCACCTCCTGATTCTAATAAAATCATCAGAAATCCAATTCGAGCATCCTATCGCAATATGTTGACCAAAGTCGAACCTGGTTCTGTTTTAACTTAAACTTCTAACGTAGGGCCTCAAGGCCACAAAGCATCGTGAAATCTAAAAAAAGATGGCTCTTCTAGGCCAATTTCCATATTCTGGAGTTGATGGAACTGACGTAATTTCGTTTTGAGCCCCGTAACCCCGAATGTTATCAAAATACACTATTTAAATAACTTAAGTCTTTAAAACCTAAAAGCTCTTACATCCTTCAACTTTTCAGCGAAAATACCAAAATTAACTCACAAATGGACCAAGTATGACCTAAAGCTACGATCAGGATGGGTAAAACGGTAATTTTTCAACTATTTTTAAACATGGCCTTCAAGGTCATTATGTAATATCTCTTGTTAGGTTCGAGAAAGGAATATTGCCAAGAAAAACAGAGAGATTGAAACTTCCAAAGATGCTACGAGTAACTGCTTCATTAATCTTCTTTTCATTCTGAGTATGCGCAAGGTTAACCGATTTTGAGCTGTTGCTCATGTGCATTACAGGAGGGCCAACAGATGAGGCACATGGAACCTTAAATCTTAGCATCCAATATTGGACTAGTCGAGGATGGGCATTTGTGGATGTTAACTATGGAGGAAGTACGGGTATGTTATCAGAGTTTGAGAAATTTATTTTAACTTCTAGATTTCTTGGATTCGGCCAAACTTTTCATTTATTATTTATTGGTTGTCCAATTCTGCTGTATATTATTTATTACGTACAAACTTTCTGCAATTTATCCTATATTTCAATCCGTTCAGTTCGGATACATTACATTCCGTTAGGGTTTAAAGTGTACTTCTCTCTCTCTCTCTCTGATAACTAAGTCTTCATAAAATTGAATTCAAGGTTATGGCAGGCATTACCGAGAACGCCTTTTGGGGAAGTGGGGAATCGTTGACATCAATGATTGTTGCTCTTGTGCTAAATATTTGGTAAGTCAAATTAAGTGGCATCTACCTTTAATTGTTAATTTTCTCATTTTCTTTACACTAGAGGTTTAATTAGGAAGCTTTGTTGATTAAGGTGGATGAGGGAAAGGTTGATGGAAAGCGCCTTTGCATAAGTGGGTGTTCTGCTGGTGGTTACACAACATTAGCTTCTCTCGCTTTCAGAGATACATTCAGAGCTGGGGCTTCTTTATTTGGAGTAAGTGAATATGCTTTGGAGTAAGTGAATAAGCAACATCATCTAGTATTTAGGAGTGCATGTTTATTATTATGGTATGACTAGTGTTAGGCTCCGCCAAAGTAAAATGCTTTAAACCTTACCCATTTCTCTCCATGAACCATCATGTGAGCGTGTATGGAGGATAAAACAGGAAAATGGACAAAGAAATGACATAATTTGAAGTTTAAGTGATGGTTAATCATATTTGCTAATGCAGTTTCAAAAAAATAAAATAAAATAATCATATTTGCTAATGTGTGTTTTCCTTAGGACTATCTGGCTTAATTTAATTGCATTTACTTGATTCTATCCGTATCTCCGTTTGAATAAGCCAAAAAGTTTAATGGAATAGGCCGTTTACATTATGCTCAGTTTATCAGCTCTCTCGTCACAAACTTGTACCTCCTATGCTCTATTAGATGAGTTAATATCTTAGATGATACTCAATTAATATTTATTTTTGCTGAAAGTCATTCAATTTTGTTTTACCATATCAAAGTTACTCAACTAAGGATTCTTCTCATATAAATCACTTTATTAAGAGTTTTTCTCACAGAAAGTCACTTAACTTACTTTTTTAACCTCAAAGTCACTCAACTATGAATATTTTACTTGTAACTATTGATATTAAAGACATCTAACCAATTTAATGTTTTTTCATTAAATTTTATTGAACTTACAATTTTTAATTTAAACTGTTTTTTTTAAAAGAACTAAGCATTTAATTATTTTATTAATTCTTTTTGAAACACAGTTTTGTTTTAGACTAATTTTTAAAAAATAACGGAACACTCATTTTAATTATTATTAAGTTTTGTAGAAATAAACTTTTTGTTTTGAACTAAATTTTTAAAAGTAGTAATTAATTGAAGTAATAATTTCTATTCCTTTTTTCCCAAAACCTTATTATATTTTTATGGGCAAATAACACAATCAGTAGTTACTTACGTACGCTTACAATATGAACTACAACCATTACCATGCATAGTGCTCGTTAGGAAGAGCATACAGACTTGAAACCACCAATCAACAAAAGTAGACTAATATCAGTAGTAACAACAGGAATAGGATGACACCGCCATGAGCAAATGTACTTCAATATTTTAAAAAATTAATTTAAAATAATAGTTGTTTTTCAACAAAATTTAATATTAAAGTATTTTATTTTAAGAAATTAGTTCAAAACAAAAATTTTGTTTCAATAATATTTAATAAAATAACTAAAATGAGTATCTTATTATTTTTTTAGAAGGTTAAAACAAAATTAGTATTTCAACAAAGTTTAACAAAAAATATATTTAAATTGGTTGGGTAATTTTTTAAGTGAAATATCACTAATGGAGTGATTTTGTAGGTTTAAACATTTATCGTTGAATGACTTTGATGTTATAAAAGAAAGTTGAATAATTTTCTGTGAGAAGAATTCTCAATTATGTAACTTTGAAATTATAAAAGAAGTTGATTGATTTGCTGTGAAAAAAACTATTTGTTGAGTGTTTATATGCGATATTAACTCACTATTGAACTGGGGGAGGGGGTGAGTGGTTTGGAGAACATGGTTGTGGTGGAATCAAGTCACGAACTAACACGCTTTTTGCTGTTTCAACAGATTGCCGATTTGAAGTCATTGAGTGATCAGATGCACAAATTTGAATCCCACTATATCATTAATCTTGCTGGTAATTATCTATTCACAACTAAATAGTTCCAGTTATTTTTTGTTATAATTTAACATTGTTGTTCCTAATACAGGTAACGAAATTGCTTTAAATGAGCGGTCTCCTATCAACTTTGTCGATCAATTCTCTTGCCCCATAATATTGTTTCAAGGATTAGAAGACACGGTAAACTGCTGCAACTTGTGCTTTTTCATTTTTCCATTTTACTTTGCAATATTAATGGCAGGAAACTGCTATTTTTTGGTAGGTAACATTCTTATTTAACTAATTCCTTTTTAGAAATGAAATTGAACTGTGTTATTCAATAAACTAGTATGCTTCATCGAACAACTATACAATTATTGAAGCTCCTTGTAAGGATAACAGAAATATTTGTTTACAGGTTGTCCAGCCAGAACAGGCCCGAAAAATCTACCAGGCCTTGAAGAAAAAGGGGTTACCTGTGGCTCTGGTGGAATATGAAGGGGAATCTCATGGATTTCGTAAGGTAAGAACTATCACATGTATGTGTTTACTTCTACCATGTCTGAGTTATTATGCTCAAATTGAAGCATGGAATTCTGGGAGTTCCTAACTGACCAGATTTTTCACAGGCAGAAAGCATAAAATTCACTCTTGAGCAACAAATGGTGTTCTTTGCTCGAACAGTTGGACATTTTGCAGTGGCTGATGATATAACACCCACACGCATTGACAACTTTGATTAAGTACAACCAGTGTCCTGACCTTCCTCGTGGGGCGAGAGTGTGAGAACTCTGGTTACCATTTCTATCAAATGTTGGATTAAGCCGCTTAATAAGGAACTTGTAGGTCGCGCTTGTCCCCCATCCCACCCACATCTCCTTGTAGATGGTGCTAAAGAATAAAAACTATGCGTTATGCTGTGTTGTTGACCAGACAAAAAACATGAACAAACTCTAAGCTTTGCTCGTTTGTCTTTTTTGTTGTCGGAGTTGAGTGATGACCTGTGAAATACACTGGTAATAGTTTCTTTTGAGAGAGATGGGGGAGATATCTTTTTGCATATCTCGTATCCAAAATCTCGATGTCAGCACTAAAGAAAATTACAACACCGTTATGAAAATAATGAACTACGAAGTAATATTAGCCATTGAATGGAACTATGATCAGAGAATAGCACAAAGTGGACCCAGTTGAGTTTCCAGGACAGAATGTACAAGTTGGGGTGCCTTCTTTTGATTAGCAGTGGATTGTCTCGAGATGTTGTGATAAGCATGTATATATACCTTTGGCAGTATGTAAGATGCTCTCGATATAGTTCAATTTTTGATCTTCCAACTTCATTACCAAATGTTAAAAATTCTCATGTTTTATTGTACTTTTGGGCCTTTGATCATGTGAGATGAAATCAAACTCATTATATGAAATTATATGACATGATTGAAGTTTTGTTTGGACATACATTTAGAATTTTAAGTTGTATTTTATGCTCATAAACATAAAAAATCTATCAGATGTGAAAATGATCACAATCATCCTAATTATTTGTACAATTTTACCAAATAAGCACAAGTTCAAATTAAAAAGATAAAATAAAATTGAACATGAATTGTAGCGTACTACTTTGAGTCATTTGTTGGTCAATATCACTAATAATAATATCAACTATTCAGATATGAAATAATTGGTTGGTGGATATAACTGATGGATTTTTTCTTCTACAAAATATAAACTTGTGGGTCAATTTTTGTATTATGTGATTCTTTTTGAGAATTTTAAAGGAGTGATGAATATTTATGGAATATGAACAAGTGATATAGTTACTAAATCTATAGACCATTTTCAATTTTATTCAAGAGTAGTACACTACTTAATTTTTTAGAATAACTTTGTGATTGTCACGACTCCGAATAGGCCGTAAGTGGCACTCATATTAAACCTTCGGTGGGAGAACCAATAACCAACACAATTAACTTAACTAACACAATTTTGAACAAGTCTTTAAATAATCACGCTAAATGAGGTTCATAACTTAGTAAAACCAACAATGCAAAACACTACCTAAACACTGAAAGTCACTGTACCAAAACTTCTAACTACAAGTCTACATTAGGGATGCAATCCTGAAACTAAAACCAATAATTGAATAAAAGAAGTCTAAGTTCGAAAACAAAATGGACAAAGATAATGAAAGAATTCATTGCAGCCCGAAATATGTTGGCTCACCCTTGAATTTTGGAATCAGCGGTCACCTAACTGAGGTCTACCCGCAACCATTTGAAGATGTTCTATACTCAACAAAAAAAAGAGCAAATATAGTGTCAGTACACATAATAAAGGTGTACTGGTAGGATCACAAGGCTACTCCAATAAGCAAGATATAAGCGAGACCCCAAAACATAGTAATGTCATGCACATACTGAGAATAATACATTGTTCACAATTCATACTCATCACAATCTTAGATTATCACATCATTGCAAATTCAACGGTAGTTCTCTCAAGGGACCTAAACCTAACAAGTTATGTATTGAAACGTGACACCCAGTCTAATAATACGTCAGAATATAACACTCGATCCAATAATGTGTTAGAATATGAACTCAATCCAAATAGTGTGTTGAAACGTGACACCCGATCCCCGATGCACAATCACAATCACAATTACAATCACATTCACAATCACAGTCATAATCACATCCACAATGAATAATGCACTATCGACCTATTTCAAGTAATACGTTCATTGCACGTAATTAGGAGATGAAGATTGTCAATTAACTTTAATTTATCATTCCCATTTTCACATACATGAAAGAAGTACTATGAAATAGTTAACATGCATATATCACACAAATGAGAATATTAAACCATCACCTACCTCAATTCAAGCCTTTAATTCTGTAGAGTCAGAGCTTTCCCTTTTCCAAAGTCCTAGGTCGTTCTTAATTTATAAAAAATCAAGAAAATACACAAAATCTAGAACAATGGCTTAATTTACCCGAATTATAACACAATCCTAACTTTTGGCCACTTTCATGAACATCTCCCCCGAATAGGGGTTTTACCCACCATTAATCACATGCCTAAATCTTTTTCTATAATCATTCTTCTAAAATTTAAGGTCCAGGAATTGAATTATACGTTAGGGAATAGCTTAACTTACCTTTAACAAGAGAATTGGTGGAAAGCTGAAGAAGAATAGCCCTAGGTCATTTCTAGTATACTAAGGACGAAGTGGGAGAAATACAGATGAATTTGGGACTTTTCTTAAGTTTAAACCCGTGACTATCTCGCCATGCTGGCCACTTACCCTGCCATGGCAATGCTGCCACAGTAGGAATAATCCCTCCATACTAGATTGTGTGAAGACAAAAATTTCATAACTCGCGCCGCAACCTCAGATTCACAACATACTTTTAGATCGGGACGTTCTAAAATACACCCTTAATGTCAACATCAATTTTGAGAGTTATACTCACCCGAACATAGTTTTGTAAAGCCATACTGGCTTCTTCTCATCTTCACTATTAACTTGAATGATTGAACTCACAATCCAACTCTCAATTCCTTACTAGATTTCTCTCAACCTCAGATGAGTTAGATTTTATCTGAAAATGGCTTAGGCTCAAAATTTTCAACTTACTACTTACAAGTATTTTGTCCCAATTTCTTTCTTTGTTGACCCACCTATAACGATGGGGTTAGGTCATTACAATGGATATCAATTTACCCATCACACTGGTCCCTTAGTGATCAAATTGGAAAGCTGGACTAAGGCAAGGATAAAGTAGTACCAGGATCGTCGAACAACTATCGATATCTATCTTGCATATCCCTCTCAATCTACTAAGTCACTTCCTTGATTAGTCAATGCTTCCGTTGAATCTTCACAGACTTAATCTCTTTGTGTTTTAGTTTTCGGACATCTTGATCAATAATAACGATTAGCTCCTTCTCATATTGGAGGTTCTTGTTTAACTACACTAAATCCCATTTAATGATATAATCTCCATGCCTATGGTACTTTTTCAGTATGGCCACATAGAACACAAGATGAACTCCAGACAAAACAAGATGGTAAAGCCAACTTATAGGCCATTGGCCCTACATATTCAAGAATTTCAAATGGACCAATAAAGCAAGGAATAAGCTTTCTTTTCTTACCGAATCTTATGGCACCTTTCATGAGAAACACTTTTAGAAGAACTTGCTTGCCGACCTGAAATGTCATGTCTCTTACCTTGAGATTCACATACTCCTGCAGTCGACTTTGGACTGCTAGAAGCTTAGCTTGGATACTTCTTACTTGTCCTGAGCATCCTTTGTTTGGTCGACCCCCAAGGGCTTCACATCCCTAATTTCGAACCATCCTATGGGTGATCTACATCCTCTCTCATAAAAAGCTTCAAAAGAAGCCATATCTATGCTGGAGTGATAACTATTATTTTAAGAAAACTCATACAATGGTAGGAACTTGTCTCAATGGCTACTAAAGTCTATCATACAAGCTCTCAGCATATCTTTCAACACTTGGATAGTTCTTTCTGACTTTCCATCAGTCTATGGATGCAAAGTTGTGCTGAAGGTGAGTTGCGTGCCCAACTCCTCATGTAACTTCTTTCAAAACTTGGAGGTGAACTGAGTACCACGGTCTGAGATGATAGAGAGGTGCACTCATGTAGCCTCACTATCTCCTTCACATAAATGTTTGCCAATTGCTGTGCATTATAGTCCACCTTGACTAGAATAAAGTGGGCTGATTTCGTTGTCCTATCAACCGCGCCAAAATAGAATCAAATTTACCCAAATATCTTTGGAAGACCAACTACAAAGTCCATTGTAATCTGTTCCCACTTCCATTCCTGAATGGATATCCTTTGAAGTAAATTTGATGGCCTTGGTGCTCATATTTCTCTTGTTTATAGTTCTGATACTTGGCCACAAATTCAATTATGTCCTTCATACCATGCCACCAATATAATCATCTCAAGTCTCGATATATCTTGGTCACACCTAGATGAATAGAATACCTTGAGCCATGCACTTCCAATAATATTTTTTAAGTTATACCATCTACATAGGGAAAAATCCTTCTGCTAAAACTGAGCACACCACTTGAGTCTATGGCAGCATCTTGTGCCTTGCCAAATACTGCTCTAATATCATTCAAATCTTTATCCATGAATTTTTTGACCTTGATCTCCTCAATGAAAGTGGACCTCAATTCAATATTGCCCATCACCATGTCTTTCTCTGAGATTCTTAGCCTCACGGACTTAGCCTCCAATGTCTAAATCTCCCTGGCCAAAGGTCTCTTTGCCACAGTTATCCAGGCTAGGCCACCCATGCTTAGTGGTTTTTGGCTCAATGTGTCCACCATCACATTAGCCTTGCCAGAGTGGTATTAGATGGTGTCATCATAGCCCTTAAGCAACTCCATCCACTGCCATTTTCTTATATTTAGGTCTCTCTGAGTGAATACATTCTTGCAAGATGTGATGATCAGTGAACACCACACATTTTGCACCATAGAGATAATTTCACTAGATTTAGAGCGCACACTACTGCTGCCTACTCCAAATCGTCTATTAGGTAGTTATGCTCATGAACCTCTAACTTTCGCGAAGAATAGTCTATGACTTTGTTATCCTGCATCAGCACAATATCCAAATCCATTTGTGAAGCATCACAATAAATAACAATGCTTTTACCTTCGACCGGTAATGTTAGGATTGGAGCTGTAGTCAAAAGAGTCTTGAGCTTTTAGAAGTATTCTTCACATTTATTTGTCCACTCAAAAGGCACGCCTTTTTGGGCCATCCTGGTAAAGTAGGTAGCAATAGAGGCGAAGTCTTTCACAAATCATTGATAGTAGCTAGCAAGCCCCATAAAACTCCTTACCTTAGTGACTGAGCTCGACCATCAACTCTTAACTGCTTCAACCTTTTGGGGATCTATTATCACCCCTTCCTTCAAGACAACATGCCCCAAGAAAGCAACAAAAGGACAACTAGAATTCACACCGCTGCTAATGAAATGGCTACAGAGGTTGAACAATGAAAATGGCGCTCTCTAAAAAGAAATAATTTCTACAAAACATTAAATACTATCACACCGGTCCACTAATGTATTTATAGCTCCATATGTTGTTGATGAGATGAATGTATACCTCCAATAGTGTATCTACTAATTGTTTGTTTTCTAGTTGTTGGCTGTTAATGATAAAATTCTTATCATTTGTCAATAAAACATATAATAAAACGAAAGAGACTATTTAATGAACTTATACCAGATAATTTATATAGATAGATATCATCAAGGAGTTTTCCAAAAAAATAGAATGATGACTAATAGCAATACCAAAAGAACTCAATTAAATCACTATAATGTAATAAATTTACAAGAGTATAGAATCCTTATTTGACATCTAATTAGAGCTGCATCTTTTGTTTCACCCAATAAAATTATCATAATACCCCTAACAGAGAGAACACTTTCATAGTGTATCTTTCCATTTTTTTTACAAATCCGAGGCCAGAGTCATGATCAACACAAAAAATTATGTGGAGAAATGGTCTTGGTTGAATTTTAGAGCAACCGGATTAAAACAATATTTTTTTCAAGCAAAGATGCAATTCGAAAAATGTGCGCAACACATTCATGTCGCGGATTTGTACTTAATTTTGGTCCTATTATTTTCTACGAGATTAGAAAATCGATCAAAAAGTTTTCATTAAAAATGAACGTAGAGGGAACAGGTCCACTACGTGGACTTGGTTCACCGAAGTTTAAATTTTTTAATTTTTTGAGGGGCATTCCAGACTTTTCTCCACCCCTCCTAAACTTAATCCATGACTAATACAAGTCGTTTTTGGTTCTTAAACTCATTTCTAAGTCATTATTATGTTCTAACTAAGGAAAAACTTTCTGAGAGCAAAGATTGGAGGAGAAAAGCTAGGATTTTAAGAGAATCTTGTGGTTCTTCCAAGCTATTCCAAAATTCGAATCTTCCAAGTATGTAAGGCTACCCACAGTGTTGGATTGAGTTTATCCACTTTCCCTACATGTTAATTCTTCGTAATTGAGTTCGAGTAGAGTTTTACCCTAATTCTTGAATTCTAAATGAGTTAATTTCCTCTTCTATTGAGTTAGATATATTTATGCACTGAGATTATTATTATTTTTATATCTTATATTATTGAAATTTTTGTTCATGGTTACTTTCGCATGAAACCTAATGAAGTTGATGATCTTGACTTTTCTATGTGTTATTTGATGTTGAAATTGACGATTTTCATGCATTAAACAAAGTATTGTTTTGAATCAAAATTTTTGCATGTTCTAGTAAAGAAGGTGAATTTTCTATGAATTGATGAAAGAGTAATTTAAACTAATATTATATGTATTTTATTGAGCTCAAAGAATTATATTTTGAGAAAAATATTTTGATGAGATGATGCATGTTTTGATGAGTTTTTGATGAAATTGAGCATTGAGTTTAAATAATGTTTTGAGTAAATATTTGATGAGGATGTAAATAAAATTTTAAAATATATTTATTAATGGAAGACGATGATGCTGATGTTTGATAGGAGTTTCAATAAGATTTAAAGAGAATATTTTGGGAGTAGTATTGAGACTGAGTTGGGTAAGAGTATAATTATCTCAAACCCCATAACTACGTTGCTAGCGTAGGATAGTTGTGCCATTATTTAGGCGAACCTTGTCTAAAAAATATGGAAAATGATTGTGGATCCAAGATAGAGTTGAGCATCCTTACCTTGGCAAGTATTGGACGGGTGTGGCAACAATGTCGCCTTCGTTGTGCATCACCAACTATGGTGGTAGAATTGTTGTCGGCTAGAGAAACTCCCTAATTGTGCATATCTAATTTGACTGAGTTGCATCCTAGAATTTCTTTTAGGAGCATTGTTTTACCATACAAACCTTGTATCCTTTATAGTTTACCGAGTCGAGTTATGAATGGTTGAGTTGATATGGTCGAAATTGCAGTTGAGTAGATTTTCAAAGCATGATTTCATTCTTAAACTTGCATGTTTATCGAATGGAACTGAATTTTGAGTTTGGTAATTTGAGTTGCGTATCTTTAATTATGCCCTTTTCTCTTCAGCTATTTTAATACTCGTACAGTCCATGTACCGACGTCGATTTGGACCTACATTGTTTTATATGCAGAGACTGGTACTTAGAGATTATCAACAGGCGCTCCGTTGAAGGTCTTCTCCACTCTTCAACTGATTGGTGAATCCTACTTGTTTTTGGATGATGCATATTGCTTATTTCATCTAACTTCTAAAGTCTAGATTTAATGTTTAATTTCTTTGATTCGAGGTAGCCATGAACATTTCATTGACACCATTGAATAGTTTGATAGAGACTTCATAGACTAGAGTTGGTTAGTTTGATTTGGATATTCTTTTGGGCTAGTTCCTTTCATACTAGTTATTGATTTGACCATCTATATTGAGATTGTCCACCTTTTATTATTTTTAGTATTTCGGTGATGTGTTAAACTATGATTGAATGAATGTGACGAGGGTAAGTAATTCGCTTGGGAGCCAGCAATAGTTTATGAGTGCTAGCCATGCCAAGGGTACCCTCCCGGGGTGTCACAAAAGTTGGTATCAGAGCATAGGGTTCAAGTGTTCTAGGGAGTCTATTAAGTCGTGTCTAGTAGAGTCTTGTTTATGGGTGTGTTGCACACCACACTTTATAAGCAATAAGATATAGGACATTAGGAATTGTTACACTTCTTTCTTATTCTGATTCGTGCTATAGGGTTAAACTCTAGAAAATCACTCTTCAAACTCGTGTTACACATTTGCCGACCATGCCTTCCAAACACATTGTGAACCTAAGGAATGCTGCCAACACCTAAATTTCTTCATCAAGGATGCCCTTACAGTCTGGGACAAGGACCAGGATTCAGGTAGAAGAGCCTGAACCTACTACTCAGCTTATTGTACATGCTCAATGGGTAGAAGAGAACAAGGAGAATGAGAGGGAGGAACCTTGGAGCAAAAATGATAAGTTAATGGGACATGAACGTAGTCAACATAAGCAAGGAAATGGAAATAGGTCCCCCTTTATGCAAAAATCTTTGAGTTATGCACCACCACCAGTGAGTGTATCCACATTTAACAATGGAACAATCTGAGGCCACAAAGAAATAAGCTCCATCCCGAGGAAGTGTAGCTCGAGACTCCAGAGGAAAGCTTCCATGTGGAAAACTTTATTTGGGGGAGTGTAAAGAGGGTATCGACAATTACTATAAGTGTGTCCAGGTGGGTCACTTTTAGAGGAAGTGTCCAATATGGGCCAATAAAGCTCAACCCTCTATACCAACACTTCTAATTAGAGAAAATCAGAGAGGTACTAATTCTGGCACGAGGGGGGCCACATACCAGTTGTATGCCATAGGTAGTCGCCAAGATAAAAAAAGATCTTCATATGTTGTGATGGGTATGATTCGAGTCTTTACTTTTAATTGTTATGTTATGGTGGATCTTAATGTCACTCCATCAGTTATGTCTCCTTATGTGGCTAGTATATTTAATAAAAACTCCCGAGTGTCTTCCAAAACCTTTTAGTGTATCTACTCCGATTGGTGATACTATTCTAGTTGAGAGGGTCTATAGAGATTGTTCTGTGCCAATCTATCACAGAGATACCATGGATGACTTAGTTGAGCAAATCAAGATGCACCCCAAGATCTCTTATATGAAATTTGCATTCGATGTTATCTATGAGAGGGAAACTTATGTCACAAACAAAGGTTTAATCTTACCACCTAAGAGTGTGACTTGAGGTCATGTAAGCCATAAGTAGAATTGTCATCCTAGAGCTAGAAGGAAGACGATGGAAAGAAAGAGATCATATGGTGGGAGTGGTGGTTGATTGAGGCTCGTAACTAGAGTTATATAACCATTAGGTAAGTAATGTTGGGATGACTCGATTCCCATATGTTTTGACGAAAGGGTAGTAAGTACCATTTGATTTTCCTGATATGGTGTAGAGAAAGAGTGATTGTTAGGATGAGATAGAGTGTGTTCAAACTAGAAAGAGGCTTGTGTTAATGTGTTACAATATTAGTGAGGGCGAAATATGGATGTAGAATAGAGGAATGAAGTGCTTTTAAGGTGATAGATATAAACTAGGCTTATAATTCTGAAGGAACATACCCATGAGATTCATAGAGTTATGAACTTAACCAGATAAGGAGGTAGATGAAATGGTGAATAGTATTTGAGTTGTGGATAATAATCATGTTGATTGGTTATTTGCTGAGAGATTTTAGTGGGCTCATGCTCCCAATTTCTACCTAGTAGTCATAAAATAGTATAAGATGAGAGAAGTATGTGATGCACATGTTAGCACTAGACCCTTGGCTTGAATTATTGAGGAGCATTGTGAAAAGGGAGATAATATTATGAGAGTAATAGTGCTAGTTGGGAGGTTTGCTTAAATAGGCTTGACATAACATATGCCAGGGATGAAGATATCAACTTGGAACAAATGAGATGCTAAGAGTGTGCATGTATTTGACCCTTAGATGAACATAGTGAATCAAGAATAAATAATTAAGTAAGAAGAGTCGTAAGATATGTATTCTAATTAGTGCAAAGTTGTGCGAAGCTCTAAGTTATGATTTGCCCTGAGTGCGTAGATAGTATTTCTGAGTTGAATGTGATCGATTCTAATGCCATTCTGGGCATTAATTGACCTTAGGTTTATTAGGACATCGTTGATGGAAAAATTTAGAATCTTGAGCTTTCTATGTTGAATTTGACCTACCATTGAATAGAAAGAGGATAGTGTTGGCTTTTTCCAAAAGGGGAGATGATGAGTTCCTCCAAGTCCCGATAGTGATATTAATGATAGTAGGTTGAGTTAGGGTAGATGAGAGAGAGTGGTAACGCCCGGTAAAATTACCAAAATATCCCTAGATGAGAGGTATGCGTGTAATGCATCTTTCAATGCTCGTATGACAAATCTGAGGTCAGATTTGTGATTAGCACAAAAATTGAGTAGGAAAATGGTCTCGGTCAATTTTTAGAGCAACCAGATTAAAAGATAATTTTTCGATCTAAAAATAAAAAATAGTGACGGTGCACGACGGAGGCGCGTCGTACCCCTGTAGCGGCGTCACATTTATGGTTTTTCAAAATTTTTCAACGGGATTAAGAAAACTCGTTCAGAAACTTTTTAGAGAAAATGCAATGTGCGCAGCCAATCCACGTTGTGGACTGGGCTATTCCGAGGCTGAAAAATTTCTAAATTTTGTGAGGGGCATTCCGGTCAGTTTCCAACCCCTTCTAAACTCTATACACGATCTAATCGGGTTGTTTTGACGTTAAAAGGGTCTAAAACCCCATTTTAAGTCCTTTTCTAATAATCTAACAAGACTAGGGCTTGAGGAAAGAGGAGAAGAGCTTGAGATTGAGGAATTCAAGAGGAATTGTTGAAGGTGATTGTTGATAGCTTCATCCCAGGTATGTAAGGCTAAACTAGAAGCATGAGATTGTCCTCTCATGTGCCCCATAGATGGTCATAGATGAGTTGAAAGTCTAATGAGTCTACATGCATAATTCTTGATGGTTTTCTTGAAAATTATATTAATTCTATGTATTTTCCTATGTTGATGATCATCATAAACTTGTATTCTTGAATTGAATATTTTCATGAGAAATTGCATGATCCTACATGACTATTTTGAAAGCACACACGAATAAACTTAATAATTGAGTCTAGAGCCCTGATTGGAGGATGACGATTGTGATTCTGATTGTGATGGTGATAAGAGAATGATGATGAGTTGATAGAACTTGATAGTCCTATGAGTCTCCATAAATGAACTCCACTGATTTTCCTATTTGATTGTTCTAAATCTTGAGTCGTTGATTGAAATATTCTTTTCACGGAGGGTTAAAAGACCCTATAAGATTGATTGATAAAAAGGTTAAAGCCCCTATGAGATTGATTGATGATAGGGTAAAAAGTCCCTACGATTTGATTAGATTAACTGTCTTATGAGCATTGAGTCATGGGAGGAGTATCGAGCATCGAAAGAGTAAGAGTTAGTCCGACTCGCAGTCATCAAACTACGTCGCCAAATGTAGGTGAGACGTAGAACCATCATACTATATTTTGGTTCCCTCTTGATTAGAAGTCCCTGAAAGCAATAGAGGACTTAGTTGATTGCTACCTGAACTGCCTGACCCTAATGGCCCTGCCTTTGAATATCTTGGTTACATGGCGGGTGTCCACTAAACTGTCCATGTCAATGGAACCTCTTCCCGCCTCCCTGTCTATCCTGTCTAATATGCTCTATCATACGCGCGTGATCCACTACACTTTGAAAAGTGCCTCCAACCAACACCAAGGAAGATGTAGCCTCTTAAAAATACCCTGCCAAGCCCTTGGCAAACCATTGAATTCTCTCGAACTTAGTAGGAATACTGGACAGAGCATATCTAGATAAGGCATAAAATCTAGCTTCGTAGTCTGAAACAGACATAGATCCCTGCTATAGCCTATCAAACTCATCCTGAAGGCTGTCTTGGAGGTTGTACGACACAAATCTCTCCAAAAAAATCTTGGTGAACTATCCCCAGGTCATAACTGGAATTCAACAAGTTGGCGTGCTATCACTGACCTCCACTACTCCTTCGCAAGGCTGGGGAATTGATATGAAGTGTAAACAATCCCATGTGACTCAAGAATAGCTATGTTACACAACTAGTCCTGGAAATCCGACAGAAAATCATAGGCTCTATTGCTAGGGGTGCCATTAAATCGCGGGGGAGCCAACCGCACAAATATCTCAAATCTCTTCAACTCTATTATAGACATGGCTGGGCTGATAGAAGTTGGTGGAACCATAAACAAGGGAGGTGCAATAGATGGAGCAAAAACCAAACTCTGAAACCGAGA
This sequence comes from Solanum rostratum, assembly GCA_029948455.1. NCBI lineage: Eukaryota > Viridiplantae > Streptophyta > Magnoliopsida > Solanales > Solanaceae > Solanum > Solanum rostratum. Next base: position 43,227,466 of record CM057055.1, on the reverse strand, counting down.
ACTTAAACTCAGCCTAGATGTCTTAGGAGGAACCATATGAGTCATAAGAGAATTTACTAAAAGTGTAAAAGGACGAACATGAATCATAGATGGCTTGAATGGGGCTATAGAAGAACTAGTCGGTGTTGTAGAAACCAGTACATCAATGGTAGCTGGGGTGGGAGGTTCTCCCTCCAGTATCGCTAATAACCTCAAGAGTATCTCCTGAATTGATAGCGTAATCTCTAGGGCTGAGGGCGATGGAATAGGATCTGTAGGCTTCTTTGGCTCATGAACAGGCTCAGGAGAAGCTAATCTAGTCTGCCCTCGAGGTGGAGCTACCCCTTTAACATATTCTCTACCCCTTGTCCAGCCTCAAACTCTACCTCGACCTCGGGTGGGAGCCACAGCAGCTGCCTCAGGCTCTCATACTGATCGACGGGATCTGGTAGTCGACATTTACACAGAAGAAGTAGATTAGACACTTTCAAAATGGGTAATACAGAGGAACCCATGAATGAAAACAAGATGCAAAATTTTTTCCTAATAAGTATCCCGTAGCCTTCCGCGCGTGGACGTCTACACACCAATCCGCGAAACTCTACAAGACACCCTGCTCTTGACTCATGAGTCTAACTAACCTAGTCCTCTGATAATAAACTTGTCACGACCCAAAATACATCGCAATTAAAGAAGATAAGTAAAACTAAAACAACTCATATGCCATAAGAAATCTTTCAACATCAGGAGTCATGAGTACAAGAGCAACTAAAACAGTACTGAAGGGTAAATACAACTACCTTACAAGAAAATACAATATCGACTCATAATATCTAGTACATAGTCTAAAAGAAATGAAATAGGAAGAGGACCCAAAGATCCATGGTGACTCTAAGTTTGAGCCTCATCGTTGAGATCTGGACGGTATCAATAACACTCTGATGGAATGATCAACTATCCTATCCTGAACCCTATGCATGATCTGCAGGGAGGAAACAGAATAGGGGTGGGTACACCAAAATGTACCCAGTAGGTTCAATCGAATGGTTAATAGAAATCGAATCAAGCGTGTAATAATGGAGAATCCTATCACCTGCATCAAAAGGGTTAGAACACAATTCAATGTAATCATAAATAATAACAAACACTGACAGTGAACCAATCCAATAATGCAATACAATTCTATGCAAGAATGCAATGGCATCATGGGCCATGTATAAGGTAAAATCACGACTGTTGCGGGGCCGATGTACACATCTATCGAGCCAAAACTACAAAATAGAATCCGAGGGCATCGTAGGCTATGTACTAAAATATATAATAAGGCATCACAGGCCATAATTAGAAGTATCTCGAGGCATCACGAGCCATAAACACTGTCTCAACATGGATCATAATGTCTCAGATGATCTCTATGTAATGATAAATATGTATATCAATGCATCCAATCGTGTACCAAATGTGTGCATACCAGTGCAATTAGTCATATGTAACATGTGTGCATATCAATGCAACCCAATCAGAAATAAGATCTGTGCACACCAATGCACCTAGTCCAGTATAAGATATGTGCATAACAATGACACTAGTCACGTAAGATAATATGTGCATACCGATGTAGCAATAGAGTATAAGATCTGTGCGTACCAATGCAACTAGTGCAGTATAAGATATGTGCATACCAATGCAACAATGGAGTGTAATTTGTGCATACCAATTCAACTAGTCAATATAAGATATGTTCATACCAATGCAACAATAGAGTATAACATTATACGGCTATACGATGTATATAAATTACTACGACTAGGCCATCAATATCTCATATCATCACTATCTCAACAATAATCAAGCTATTTATGAATAAAACTCCACAAGAACCTCCAATTAAGCTCATAACTCTTAGGTTCACTGCAGTCATCATCAACTAGTCACAATTCTATCCAAAAGTTATCTCATGTCTTATATTATGATAATGATATTCCGATTATCTCAAATCACATTATTTTGTCTTAATTAATCCATAGGATTTCCATTTACTCAATATTTGACATAACCAACGTCATATTCCCATCACATTCAAACATATCATGCTATTGGCTCATAATTTAATCTACATTTCACAATTATCACATAAGCATGCTCAATAACTCAAATCTAGTCCCAGAAGGTTAGCCAAACCTGCCTCGATGCTGAAACTACACTTGAACAAGCTTCAAGCCTCCAAGTGATCCATAGATTGATCAACCACTATCAAAGATGGATACTACGTATCAAGAGGTACATTTTGATACCCATAATGACATAATGTAGGCTTAGGGTCAAAATTAGGGCTAAATTTGAAAGTATCAAATCTAAAAATTAATTTTAAAATCAAGTTCTACTCAAAAATTAGAGTTCATGGGTGAAAATCCCATTAAAATCGAGCTTAAATTGAAGGAGAAATTAATAGTTAAAGTTTGGAAAACATAGTCTAAAAATCTCCAATTTTGGTTATTTAATTTCATGAAATCAAAAATAAAATCAAGATAAAACTTATAGAAAATGATTGGTTAAGTGTTAGAAACACTTAACCAACAAAAATATTTGAAAATCTTCAAAATCATCTCAAAAATCATAGAAGTTCGAAAATAAATTTAAAATGATTTTTTACAAAGTTAAAACTGTCCAGGTATAAAAACTACTTCGGGATTGCGGAGCCCATTTTGAGGATGCGAAGACCAAGAGGCCTCAACTTCGCGAATGCGTGACCCAGTGTGCGAACGTAGAGCTCAACAATCCCACTCCTCCACGAACGTGGAGAAGAAGGCTGCCTGCACCAGATACCAACAACTAGCAATGCCAAGTCCAATTTTCTTACATAGAATGGACCCCCAAACTCATTCGAACTCGGAATTTCACAACTCAAATATATATTCATACTAAAAATGACGATCCAGACTCAATGGAATTATCAGGATTTGATCTCGAGTCTCCATATTACATTTACCCATGCAAGTCAAATAAACTAGTTTAAAATTCAAAATATCAAAACTGCCCTTGGCAACACAAAAAATTATGATACTATTTTTGGAGTTAGTTACACCCTTCGGAACTATTGGAACTGTCAAAATTTTGATTCGAGCTTTCGAACTGTGAATGCTGACCAACATCAAACTTGGTTCCGAAAACGTCAAAAATCACAACTTTGGGCCTAAATACCTCATTTTAACTCGAAATTCAGTTCTGTAACTTCCTATAGTTCATTTTGACATTTCGGAGATAATGGTATTGATGGATCATCAATCTGACCTCCGAAACTCAGGATGACACAAAAGCTCACTTTTTAACAACTTAAGCTTCCAAAAATATCATAACTCATATTTTCAATTTTTAAAACTCAGAATTTCAGTCTTAACCATTCAAATAGTTTAAAGTAGGCCCAAGGAAACTTACAAAAGGGTAAAATAATAATTTTCAGAGATAAGGCCAAAAATGACTGACTAGGTCATTACGCTAGTCTAGAATATTTTTCTTTCTCTCTTTTTCACAATTTTTAACATTGGAGTATAATGTTTTTAATGAATAGAAGAGTAATACTAATGCTAGATCTATGTAGTAAGTGTCAACCTCTTTAGAGAGAGAGAGAGAGAAAGAGCAGTGATATATGGACCTTTGTAATCTAGACGTTGGGGCTTTCCTTAACCTAAGGGAATTTCTTCTAATCAAGGATTTGTAAGGTTCCTTGACTGGGTATCTTTCTAAAATGGTTTGGATGCTTTTCCTTGTGTGGTTGGATATATTGACAATGGTTGATTCTTGGACAATCTCCGACTGTGTGATCAATAATCTTCTTGGATATGATTCCTTATTCTGTGACTGATAATCTTCTTGGATATAATTCTTTATTCTCCTCCCTGCTTCTTGGGAAGAAGCTTCAATGGATCTTGTTTCCTTTGCTAAGAGTTCTCATCACATCTTCTTTCATTTGCTATGAATTGTTGTTCGGGTTGCCATTTGGTGTTGCCTATTTTTTCTCTTTTCATCAGTCCTGCAAATTCAATCATTAAAATCATTAGGTTCAAGCACAACATACATAAATGTGATTTAAGATAAAAAAATACCTATATGTATAACTTTATCCAACAGTGAATTCAACTTTAGTTTAAACATTAGAATGCTAATAAAATCATTGTAATGAGAAAAATAAACATAGAATAAATAAACAAATAAGATAGAATAAAAAATTGCATGGAATCACATGATATATAAAGGTTGAGAATGAGAGAAAAATGAAAAATAAATATTATAAAATAAAATATGATTTTAGAAAAAATTACGAAAGGATTGTAAAATTATCAAGTAAAAAATAGATCAAAATGAAAACATAAAAATAAATAAAAAATAACCATCATGTAACTACACCATATAATTACCAGCAATTCATAACCTCCTCCTGTGAATTGAAGAGTGTATTTACACTCAATCAATTACACCCAATTACCTACTGATCGAGTAATTACTTGTCCAATCAAACATGCCAGACAATGTAATTACACCCAATTACCCCAAATTTAATTGCCAGGCTGTCCTTCCAAACAAGCTCTAAGTTTTTTAATAAGTCTATAGGGCATTGAATAGACAAGTTGCAGTTGATAAAGATAATTTTGTGGAGGAAGAGAGGAAGGAGAACACCTAAATATTAGTACTTCTTTTATATACGAAAGGAATTTAATTAGTGAATCAAAAGATTGTAGGAAAGGCCAAACTGGTAATATCATATTTATTTTTATTTAATGATAAATAGTTTAAAATTATTGTTATAAATAAATTAAAATAAGGGAAACAAATTTAATATTGTAAACACAAGAGAGGTTAAAGTTATGTAAAATTTGACGGGGTGTCTAAAATTATTCCTACTCTAAATTGTTGAGTAGTATGTCTTATCAGTATTTTATGTATATTAATTTCTAAAAATGTAAATTTTATTTCAAAAAAGTCCTATATCCAATTCACGCAGAACATTTGTTAATTTGACTCTTATATTCCAAACCAAATCACATAAATGGAATAAAAACAATTATTTTAGATATTTCAAAAATTGACTTGTCTAAGTTGATTTGATTAGTTTAAGTGAATATAAACAATTTTGGTAATCCAATCATCAAATCAATGTTTACCATGGAAAATGAACATGAGAACTAATTAAACCTCGAAACTCACGCTCATAGCACCTTTTTTTCATTTAGCAACAACTAGTGAATGTAAAGATATAATAACCCGTTTTGAGCATTGTCTTTTGGCTCTTTCTTTTCTATCCTTCCTCTTGTAGCCAATCCAACTAGTTAATGAACTAAACTTTTGATCCTTTTATTATTATTGCTTTGATCCTTCATTTCTTAGGAATTGATGTAAAAGAAAATTTTAGAAGTTCAGTAATAGCTTTTGTCGACGGAAAATACATTTTAATGTTAAAATAATAATATTAATTTGTATAAATTAGTGGGAGGGTGTGACAATACGTTCATATGAAACTCCTATAACCTCGAACACTTTATTTACCCATTAGTCTACCTCATTATGGCTTACAATTGTAACCTCCATGACATGATTCCTCCATTCATTTACCTACATTATTATCTATTTTATTTCTATTCAAGAGAAGAATGAATTTCTCACATATAAATAGTGGTGCTTCTTCCTTTGCGAAGAGTAGTAACTATGCATGAAAAATGAGAAGTATGGATGAATATCATAGTGTCACAACCCAAAATCTAGGTATGATGACACTTACCTATCCCACCAAGGCAAGTCAGCCTAAACCTAAACAATGAAATATAATAATAAAAGTGGAAGATACAATAGTCTAAAATAGTAGATATGCATAAGGAAACCAAATTAAAATCGTTGTAACACCCCCTAATTCATCCTACGTATTCTGAGAAGATGCCCAGAGAAAACCGAGAAAAATGACTTAGAAAAGTCACTAAAAGAAACCACAAAGGGTCATTTACAGCCTGTAGATGAGGCCTCGTAGTTGCCCCTATGATTTAGTGAAATTTTCCTAAGTCTGATGCCTATGTACGAGACATCATACAGACCTACAATATTCGATAACCCGTAGAATATTTTCCATAGTTTGATGTTTCAGAGATCAACTTTTCTAGATCTTGAATGATGAGTTACCAAGATGGTCCGTATTTCGATCCACGAGATGTAGAATTGGTTCGTGGTTGGATACTTCAAAAAGTGTATTTCTGAATTCTGAACCACGAGTTACTAGGACGACCCATCATTCAAATCACACCCCATAGAAAGGGGTTTCGTAGATCCCAACTCCAATTTCTAGTAACTCAATTTTTGGACACCTTCATCTACAAGAGGCCACTTACGATCCATATGTGCAACCACATCCCTGTAGAAAGGGTTTCGTGGTTCCCTTTGGCAGTTTTTAAGAGGGGTATTTTTGTCCTTTCCTTTCCTTTCTAATTAAAACCTATGATATTTTGGAATTTTTTTGTCCCCTTATCAGTACCCTAAGGGTATTACTCCTCATTAAACACTTAGAAACCTTGAGACCATCGAAGAAGGGACAAAAACAAGGGTTTTAAGTTCAAGCCTGAGGATCATCAGAGAGTTGATCATTCTTCATAATTCCAAGTATGTAAGGCTTCCTAAAGCGTAAGACTGAGTTTGTCCACGTGTCCTTTTGGTTACTTGGGTCGATTCTATGTATAATAATTGAGTATTGAAAATCTCATGATCTTAATCTTGAAGTTGCTAGCATTTTTGAGTTTCTATGCCTATTTATGAATGAATCAATGAGTTGCATGCTGGTCATATGAAGTTAGAGTATAAAGATTTGTATTCAGTACTATAAACCTTGAATTGCATCATCCTATAATGTCACGACCCGAAAATGGACGTGATAGCACTCACCTAATCGACCAAGGCAAGTCAGCCCAATACCTACTGATCCAAATGTAACGATAATAGTGGAAGAGAAAATAGTCTAATATGACAAATATTCATACGAAGACCAAACTATAACCATCCTAGAACTGGTATCACGTGTACAAGCCTCTAAATACATAGTACTCGAATAAAATAAATGTCTCAAATGTCTAGTCCTCAAATAGAACGTAACATAATAATGGATTCCTTGAAGGTCCACCGGTGACATAAGCAGCTACCTTAAGGATAATTCGAAAGCTCGGTCTTGCAATGAGAAAATTCTAACTAGAGGGACCGAGCTCGCAACCTACAAAAATGTAGCAAGGGGGTGAGTACCAAAACAACACGGTACTCAGCAAATGGAACTAACCTAGAGTAAAACAATGAAGAACCAAGTACTCCTTCACACCCAACCACATACCAACTACAAACCTGCACTCAAAAAGGTCCCAGCCCAGCAACACATAATATACAGTAAAGATAGTTTTTCAGTATATCACAATTATCAAATCACAAGCCATAACTCACAAGTGATAACATAATCAATCACATGAATAACATCATGCCACATAATAATATGCAAGGATGAGATGCAATGTCGTGCAATGCAAGGTGGTATCAAGACCGTCGCACAGTCTTTCATATATACCCCCGTCGAGCTAAGGCTCCAAGACTAAGGGGATCCATGGGGACCTCGCGGGCCATATACCTCAATCACAATATATCAACTATCTTGCCACCCAACTTCTCGTGGTCAAGGACTCATGATAAGAATCTCGATGTATCAACTACTTTGCCACCCAGGTGCTCGTGGTCAAGGACTCATGATAAGAATCTCGATGTATCAACTACCTTGCCACCCAGGTGCTCATGGTCAAGGACTCATGATAAGAATCTCGATGTATCAACTACCTTGCCACCCAAGTTCTCGTGGTCAAGGACTCATGATAAGAATCTCGATGTATCAACTATCTTGCCACTCAGGTGCTCGTGATCAAGGACTCATGATACGAATCACCATTCATAACTTCCCACAATGTCATGACATGTAGTATGAGGATGCATACAATCAAGGCATAATTATGGAAACAATACTCCTCTCAATATCCACAATAGATATCAAAGTTCTCAAGTTTAGCAATTATAATATTCATTCTCTTTTATACATATTTGGATACAATTCTCTTTTAAAATATTTCACCCTATTTTAGTAACTTTATTTTCTCAAACCAACCATGTTCCTCAATACATATCTCAATTATCTCCCTTTCCCAACATGTCATGTTCACACTATTCTCAATTTAGGATTTGCATGCTCTCGAAGCAACACATACACAATTAAAGCTCTCACACTAGCATCACAATAAGAATTATCAATCCAACACATGATACGATCTTATCCCATAGATTATAGCATAAGAAAGCATACGAGGTTCAACATATTTAACAAAAGTTTAGAAATCCACTTGCCTCAATTAATAGAATCACACTCCGAATCTTGACTCTTTCGTAACACTTTCAGATGATCACAATCTTTTCAAATGCATAATCTACATAAGAATACGAATCCAATGACACCCATATTGCTACATTTATTTTTGGCTCAAAAATCAGGTCAAAAAGTCACCCTGAGCTCTTAAATTCAAATCTGGACATTCTTCCAGATTATGTTTACCCATAATAAACTAAACGTATACGTCAAATTTTAGCTAAAACGGATCATTATTCGACCCCCAAATCAAAATTTTATCCTAAGAACCCTAGGACTATATTTTCTTAATTTAACGTAAATTATACACGTTTCTACCCTAAAAATTTATTAATAATCTCATGAAAACTTAATAGAAAGGATGAGAATAATTACCTTGATGTTTCAGGATGAAAATCACAATTTTTCTCTATCTTTTTCCCTTTCTTTTTCCTTCCCGAAATTTTTTCTGTTCTTCTTTGCGGCTGCATTTCTGTTTGCTGTATTTGAGAGGGCTGCGCAGCAGCCCTTTTAATTTTTAAGTCTCTTCTCTTTTTTTTTCTTTCTCCTTTTTATTTATTTATTTATTTATTTTAGTATACTAAAAGTGATAAATTCTATTAGCCTATTTTTTGATAAATATGAGATAAATAGTATAGGATATTAATAAAAAATATCATTTTAATCTACCAACTACATTAATCATCTAAAATTATCTGTCAACTAAATGACTGTAATTATCGAATAGTTCCAAATTTTTAATTTAAATTTACGAAAAGAATCTTTTATGAAAGAGATAGTATTTATTTTTAAAATGACCTAACGGGTCATTACATTATCCCCCACTAAAAATCATGTTCGTCCTCGAACATAAGAAGGAGAAGGAAGAATAATCCTAAGTTATGATCTTCCACAGTCAGTATTTCATCTCTCCAAGTAAGCTCCTCCTTTAAGACCTTTCCATCAAAATCTTCTATTAAGAACTTAACTTTCGAATCAAACGTTGAAAGATTTTCAAATCGATAGTGATTCTCAAGCCACTGGCTAACTCATGAATTCGATACGAATAACAACTCACCAGTCCATAACTCAATAAATCTTTTCTCACATAATCATGATAAAATTCTAAGGCAATACCAGCCATAATCAAAAGCAAACCTAAGTCAACCATCTCACACTTCTGATGCACAAACCCTCATAGAGTTTGTTAAGCTTTCATTCTAACAATCAAATCTTTCCACGATCTTAAAATATAAAATGTGATCTTTAGACATTGAACACGCATCATAGAGAATCAAATTCTTTTCTGACCAATGAAGGAAAGGATCAAGTAACTACTTAGCGAATGATTCATTCAGAGTGGTAGAGCTAGACCCAATATGCCTCACATTCATTCATATAGCCAAAACATAACCTCAACGTCAAGATGAACCTTAAAACTGCTGGACAACTATAAACTGTCCCAAATAATCCTAAATATGTGAACATTGAAATAATCAAGTCTGCATAAGTACTATCTTACTAAGAGAAAATTGCAGGATCGATTCACCCGATCCACCACTAAGGAACCGTCTACACAAGTGAAGACACGAGTGGGAATAGGCAAGGCGTAATACTCTAAAACATGTCCATAATGAGGTAGGTAGTCACATAAGAATGCACGGAATCAAAGTTGGATGATACAAGATACTCCTTTCATAGTGCTTCTATCAAACGTTTTCATTCATACAAGATACTACTCACAATCAACCTGTCTAGTCCCCAATACCATCATACACATACTCAATTATCAAACTCCACACATTCCTCACAACACTATATCAAAGGCAATGCTCTCAATACTAACAGAATATCATAGCCATACTTGTCATGTACCATTCTCTCAAATTGTTACTAGTATTAAAGTCTTCTTAGCTACACATTAACACCTTCAAATATTTCAAACTATGATTTTCTCTCTTTTTATATAAGTTTTTTTATAGACATAATTCACACACAAAGCTGATGTCATTGATTTCAAATTTTATAGTTGTTTTCTCATCGAGGTAAGGTTATTTAATTATACCTATAGTTAATTTCATGCAATCTTTCACATACCGAATTTCAACTACCATTTAAATCATCATATACCTCATGCCAAAACTTAGAGAAATTCAATCACCTTAATCATTCTGCATACCATAAGCACATAACCTCTAGTCATCATCAAATGTCTATGTAACACATCACAATAATCTGTGTAATCCCATTAATAAAGTAATTTCAACCCCTCAATATTCTCAATAAGCGTGTAGAGCTATAAGTCTATATCGCAACACCCTCATAAGTCATTTATTATAGTTGGACAATCTAGACCAATATAAAAATATAGCATACTTCAAACATCATTATTTGTCACTCGAATTCAAAACTCAGTCTTCATAAAAGTCACGAGTATATCCTAGAAAATTTGTGCTAAACAAGTACGCATTGCATTATCATGTTTGAGCTCAATGGAAAAATAAGTAAAGCCTTTAGTTTCGAACCAAGAGTCCATACATGAGGTCTTATTCCTTCACTTTCTTAAATTCTTCCTATGACACAAATTCTAGATATCCCGAACTCTTCAATATATTAGATTCTCATTCTTTTACTAACTCACTTATCAACTTATTCTCTGACCAACAACACATGACATTTTACCTCATGTTCTAAGCTAAAATTTTAAGCATAGCACTTCTTTAGGTCCTTCAACAATAAAAAAAACAACTATTTTTTTTTTACCCAAACCACATGCAGGCTCTTCCAAATGTTGAATACTCATTGCTACCAATTATTTCTTATCTTACAAATTCATATCTTGACAAAATATACTATCCAAAATGTAAACTAACAATTAAAAACTTGAATCTTTATTTTTAACTTGTACCCCAATTTCTTTATCTATCAATTGTAGCTTATACCTTGAGATCTTTATGATTCGTATAACTTAACTTATGGTTGATCGCCTCTTCATCAACTTTACAGTGTTCTTTATAAAAATTTTAATGTACTAATTACCATACTCAAAATCACAAAGAGAGATTATCACCATATTCAAGCCCAACATTGTAGATTTTTTTTTCAAATATTATCCAATAGTTTCTTAGCCAAGACCAATGATATTTAATATTATCACCATAACTAAAGCAAAATACTTAAAACTGGGTGGCTTTAAATTCAATTCTCTACTCTCTCGAAAGATATATATATGTATATATATATATATATATATATCCTTTACCATCAAAGTGAATATCCCTACATTTCCCTGATTTATTCATTTATGACTCTAGCTTATTTCAATTCTATCGAACCAGTATCGCAACACATTTTACATCTTTCTTATGATCACGTTACTCATCAAATAATAGCAAACGTAACTTTTGATACTTGCGGATTGTGTGTACCATACTGAATTCACTCAATCAAAAATTCTCATCATATGATTGCATCTTGATCATAATCCATCACAAACTTTTATTACCATTATGCTCTATAGCCATTACCATCATCTCAAGGTTACCCTCATCATCGATATGACACCAAAACTATATCGGTCAAATATAAAGAACTAACTCCCTTGGATCTTATTATGGAGTAACAATCCACATTTAGAATCCCCCGAATACAGCCCACAACTTAAATACATTAACTGTACCAAGGATCCACAGCTAAAATTTTTCTTATAAATAATACTTAACCCAAGCATCCAAGTAGAAAACTAGTTGATTTCTCGAATATGAATACGACATTAAACCTTATTAAATGAGTTCATGATACACTAATAATTTTTAAAATAGTTTGTATTCACGCTTGACAATTGACATGTCCATTTTCATATGCCACTAGTACTATATCGTGAAAGTCCATTAGATCCACCACTAGAACACATTATAACTATCAAGAAAGTAGTACCAAACTCGCCCGCATACTTCTACCTATCAAGTAGCTGCAAAAATATTATCCAATCCATCATGAGTCTATCCTAAGTAATGCACATTTTTTCATAAATTCAATCGCTAGCAAAAGTAACATACTCCATAACTCTAATCAAGTAAGCATCGGTTCGTTGTGATAGTCGTATCATGACCTTTCTTAATATCCACTCGATAATCTATGAAACCATAATAAAGATTCTGATCTCAATTGGCACAAGACCATTCTTAACATTATCTAAGCAATCCATACATATTATGAAAACTTTAGTAGTATTAGTTTACAGAACAAGGTTTGTGATCCACCTATCCTTTTAACATCCCACCTTAAATTGTTGAACTATATTCGATATCATATATAACCCATTAATATTGTTTATGTTGCTGGATAACCAACCCCAAAAAGAATAACACATTCATAAAATCCTTCAATCCACTGTTTGACCTTATCATTCCAACATCCTCAAAGTGTATCATCAAGTCATCACCTTACTCAACCTGTTTTAATCATTGAATCTTTTAAATATAACCATACATCCTTTTTACAAGTATGTCACTTACACTTTAGTATTAGATCTAACATTCAAGTCATATATAACCCACTAACTACTCATTTAAAGAACCAAGCACGAATCATCTCTATAAATGAGAGAGAATGAATAAAATGATGAGAATCACACTGAATCAGGGACGCACGATGGAAAAAGAATAAACAAAAGGAAGTTTCCTAACAGTCTTCATAGCCTCTCGAAGATAAGTATAGACGTCTCCATATCGATCCTCGGGACTCTACTAGACTCGGCTTATACAGACGCGAGACCTATGAACCTGGGGCTCTGATACCAACTGTCACGACTCGAAAATGGACGTGATGGCACTCACCTAACCCACCAAGGTGAGTCAGCCCAATACCTACTGATCCAAATGTAACGATAATGACGGAAGAGAAAATAGTCTAATATGACAAATAATCATAGGAAGACCAAACTATAACCATCCAAGAACTGGTGTCACGTGTACAAGCCTCTAAATACATAGTACTCGGATAAAATAAACGTCTCAAATGTCTAGTCCTCAAATAGAACGTAACATAATAATGGAGTCCTTGAAGGTCCATCAGTGACATAAGCAGCTACATTAAGGATAATCCGGAAGCTCGGTCTTGCAATGAGAAAATTCTAACTAAAGGGACCGGGCTCGCAAACTACAAAAATGTAGCAAGGGGGTGAGTACCAAAACAACGCGGTACTCAGCAAATGGAACTAACCTAGAGTAAAACAATAAAGAACCAAGTACTCCTTCACACCCAACCACATACCGCCGAACTACAAACCTGCACTCAGAAAAGTCCCAGCCCAGCAACTCATAATACACAGTAAAGATATTTTTTTAGTATATCACAATTATCAAATCACAAGCCATAACTCACAAGTGATAACATAATCAATCACATGAATAACATCATGCCACATAATAATATGCAAGGATGAGATGCTATGTCGTGCAATGCAAGGTGGTATCAAGACCGTCACACAACCTTTCGTATATACCCCCATCGAGCTAAGGCTCCAAGACTAAGGGGACCCATGGGGACTTCGCAGGCCATATACCTCAATCACAATATATCAACTACCTTGCCACCCAAGTGCTCGCGTTCAAGGACTCATTATAAGAATCTCGATGTATCAACTACAACTACCTTACCACCCAGGTACTCGTGGTCAAGGACTCATGATACAAATCACCATTCATAACTTCCCACAATGTCATGACATGTAGTATGAGGATGCATACAATCAAGGCACAATTATGGAAACAATATTCCTCTCAATAACCACAATAGATATCAAAGTTCTCAAGTTTAGCAATTATAATATTCATCCTCTTTTATACACATTTGGATACAATTCTCTTTTAAAATATTTCACCCTATTTTAGAAACTTTATTTTCTCAAACCAACCATGGTCCTCAATACATATCTCAATTATCTCCTTTCCCAACATGTCATGTTCACACTATTCTCAATTTAGGATTCGCATGCTCTCGAAGCAACACATACACAATTAAAGCCCTCACACTAGCATCACAATAAGAATTATCAACCCAACACATGATATGATCTCATCCCATAGATTATAGCATAAGAAAGCATACGAGGTTCAACATATTTAACAAAAGTTTAGAAATCCACTTGCCTCAATTAATAGAATCACACTCCAAATCTTGAGTCTTTCGTAACACTTTCAGATGATCACAATCTGTTCAATGCATAATCTACATAAGAATACAATCCAATGACACCCATATTGCTACATTTATTTTTGGCTCAAAAATCGGGTCAAAAAGTCACCCCGAGCCCTTAAATTCGAATATGAAAGTTTCTTTCAGATTATGTTTACCCATAATAAACTAAATGTATACGTCAAATTTTAGCTAAAACGGATCGTTATTCGACCCCCAAATCAAAATTTTATTCTAAGAACCCTAGGGCTATATTTTCTTAATTTAACATAAATTATACATGTTTCTACCCTAAAAATTTATTCATAATCTCATGAAAACTTAATAGAAAGGATGAGAATAATTACCTTGATGTTTCAGGATGAAAATCACAATTTTTCTCTATATTTTTCCCTTTCTTTTTCCTTCCCGAATTTTTTTCTCTTCTTCGTTGCGGCTGCGTTTCTGTTAGCTGCGTTTGAGAGGGTTGCGCAGCAGCCCTTTGTCAAGGCCCGATTTCTCGAACCCTGATGGCGTCTACTAACCCCACGTATACAAGCCAAAACCCTACGGCCCGTAGCATACGCGGTAGGCCATACAACACTCACAATAAATAATAATAAATAAAGGAGGAATAAATAAGAAATGCAGAAGCAAATCATGACATAAGTAGATACAAAAGCTAAATCCCGACCCAAGAATAGTGATGTGGCAAAAACAGGAGCTAAATAAATACAGTATATAAAAGAGACCCAAACATATATAGATGATCAGACTGAATATAAATGGGTCTAAAGTCTGTCAAGAGATAAATGACAGAATAAACAACTCCTGAATAAAAGACTCGATCAGTGGGGCAGCAGGCTCACCGAATCCTCCAAAATGTGACTCCTCAGTCCGCACGATCGCGATGCCTACGCTGACCCATACCTGGCTCTGCACCACGAGAAGGCACAACAAGTGTAGCATGAGTACCACAATAAAGTGATACCCAATAGGCTAGGCCGACTAGGATCAATAAATATAACATAATAATAACGAGGTAAGTAAAACAGGCAATATCAGTGAGAAAACAAATACCAACATGACATAATGTAAATACCCAATGGACAACAATAGTAACAACCTTGGGCACCCCTAGCCCGAATAATAAGAAAATCTCGAAGCCACCGCTAGGCAAATAATACCATACCTCTATCATAGCCCGAACCAATATAGTATCGAATACCGAAACGCAGGAATAATAAGCAAGTAAGTAAGTAAATGCGGAAAGTAAAAACGAATATAACAAGCAAAACTTACCTGGCGTCCCATACCACCGGCAAGTACAAACAGTCAAAGCAAAACCCACCGTGACTTCCCCTATAAGCCCGGTGGACACAACAAGAATATAAGCAAGGAAATGGGCGCGGAAATTAAGTAAGTAGAACCAAATTCGTCAACTAAAACAACACCCGCTCGAGCGAAACACCCACCCCTATGATGACGCGAGCCACAATCCATATAAACCAACCTCTATGGCAATATGAGCGAACATGCTCAGTGTAGGTCGACCTCTACGACGACACGAGCAAAGGCTCAGCATAGCTCAACCTCTATGAAAAATGCGAGCTAAGTAGGGCCTGCGCGTCAACCGCTTTGACCGCTATACAAAACAACATCAACAACAAATCTCAAAAATATTGGAATCCTACTACTAAGGATCTCACGATGCAACTCTCACAATAGATTATATCCACACATCCCATACTCTACGTACCCCCGTACGGCACCACAAGCCTACCGGACACAACTCAAATCGTCCCGTCTACGTCCCGCGACGGGACCCCAAGTTCACTAGTGAGGGGTAACAATATAAACGAGGTCAAATCAATCTAAAGATCATACCATTCACTAGCCACTATCATATTATATTTATTCAAACCAGACTCACATTGCTACGAGGTAAACCGAGCCTACCTGGGCGTCGACAATAGCCAAAACGAGCAAGAATAGCCCCAACGTTGCAAACCGACTCACAAATCAACAAATACCTATCAAATATATATTCTAGACATCAATAGGAGCGTTTTGATACCCATATTGCAATACAAAAATTGTCGGGTCAAGCGGGCCTAAAAACGAGCCCTCGAGCCCGAAGCTCCAAAAAATATTTCGAACACACCGGGTCGTCCCTCATGATTTATGGGACTCATGGTTCGAATTTGAGCTCCAACGGACCACCAAAAGGTCCTCAAACGCTCAAATTACACAAACTAATTAGCGCGAATTGACAATACGGCGTTCAAAAATTTCGAGACTTACCCGTGGTGATCACACTAGCTCCAAGACCAAGAATCAATCCTCAAACACCCAAGAAGCTAGCAAAAATAATTGGGTTTAATTATAGTTAGTACACACCCCAAAATCACTAAAAACGAGTTAAGGGCGAAGAAATTACCTTAATACCGCGATAACAATCGACCCCGCACGTTCCAATATCGACACCCACGAATTTCCACTCAAAATCCACCAAGAATCGCCACCCTAACCCTTATTTTCTTTCAAAACTCGAAATAATGAGACATGAGGGGCTAAGGGGCTGTTTTGGAGGATTAAATAAGCTGGGCCCAATTGTTTACCCTTATTAACTAAAAAAAACACATATGGCATAAGTAAATCAGCAGCCCAAGTGGCCTTGGGCCAAACTATCCTCTAACATGGGCTGGGTTCGAACCCCACTAGCAGCGCCCCTTTATACAATTTTTTTCATTTTTAACAGCAGCTGAAAACTTCAGCTGGAAACAGCTTTTTATTAATTTTCTTGGAATTCCGTCGGTTATTTCGAAACTCAAACGGAGTCCGATTTTAACAAACTTTATATGCACTTATATGTTTTTCGACGTTCCGGATCCAACGGAACCATATGTTTTCATACGACGCTTCGATATGGCTGAAATAGCAGAAAGACATCAGCTGGAAACAGCTTTTTATCATTTTTTTTGGAATTCCGTCGGTTATTTCGAAACTCAAACGGAGTCTGATTTTAACAAACTTTATATGCACTTATATGTTTTTCGACGTTCCGGACCCAACGAAATCGACGAAATCGCGATCGGAGGTTGTTTGCTAAAAAAGAGTCATTAAGTTCCTTTAATGAATAAGGAACTCGGGGGGTCAAAATCACAACGAAAACCCCGGGAATCGAAACGACACCTCCCCTAGCCTAAAATCATCATTTAAAACTGTTAGGAATCGACGGAAATGCAATAGGACACACCGTTTGACGGAAAATGCAATATGGCTCCACTTTTACCGGTAAACTTTAAAACTTACAAAATCGAGCCTAAAATCAAGCCGAACTCATCCAGAAGCAAACCAATAGTCTATCTTGACTATTTTCGATGTTACAGAGCTAATGGAAGTGACGAAAATGGGTTTTGATGCTCCGATCAATAAGTACTCCCTTTTTGGGCCATTTCCTTAAGCCTTAAGAACTAAATTCCCATATTTTAGCTCAAAATCTTCCGTGAGGTTCCGGGAACCAAACCGAGACTTCACCTAAGTCATATTCGATATTTCGGAGCTAACGGAACTGTCAGAGCTCGATTCTGACATCGTTTGCTAAGATTTCACTTTTTGGTGCACTTAACTTAAGCTTAAGTTCCAAAAATGAGGAAAATGAGATATTTATGAATTTAGTCACCGGGGCACTGGACTACCGGTCCCAGCAGGTCGTATATGACCTGGGGTAACTGTATATACGCTCTAAATATGAAAAAAATACAAGAAAAATATAATTTTGGCCATACGGGTCATCACACCTTTTTAATTTTTAAGTCTCTTCTCTTTTTTTTCTTTCTTTTTCCTTTTTATTTATTTATTTTAGTATACTAAAAGTGATAAATTCTATTAGCCTATTTTTTGATAAATATGAGATAAATAGTATAGGATATTAATAAAAAATATCATTTTAATCCACCAACTACATTAATCATCTAAAATTATCTGTCAACTAAATGACCGTAATTACCGAATAGTTCCAAATTTTTAATTTAAATTTACGTACTTAAGCAAGAAGTTCACCCCATACGAGGCAAGATACACCCTGTTGGAACGAACCTGTTGCGCTTTGACTTGGACCGCGCAAAAATTTAGGCACTACCTATCCGCATACACCACATACTTGATCTCAAGAATGGATTCACTCAAGTATATCTTTCAAAAGCCGATGCCTACAGGTAAATTGGCGAAATGGCAAAATTTTGTTAAGTGAGTTTGATATTGTGTATGTGACACAGAAAGCCATCAAAGGACAAGCCTTGGCTGACCACCTTGCAGAAAATCCAGTGGATCAAGATTACGAACCTCTCAAAACCTACTTCCCTGATGAAGAGGTGTTGTTTGTGGGAGAAGACATATCAGAACCATTCGATGGGTGGAGGATGTTCTTTGATGGAGCATCAAATTCCAAAGGAGTCGGAATAGGAGCAGTCTTAATTTCAGAGACTAACCAATATTACCCAATTTCAGCCAAGATCAGATTTGATTGTACAAATAACATGGCGGAGTATGAAGCTTGTATTTTGGGACTCGGGATGGCTATTGACATGAACATCAAAGAGCTCTTGGTGATAGGGGATTCCAGTTTGTTGATTCATCAAGTTCAAGGAG
The DNA here is from genome assembly GCA_029948455.1 of Solanum rostratum. Taxonomy (NCBI): domain Eukaryota; kingdom Viridiplantae; phylum Streptophyta; class Magnoliopsida; order Solanales; family Solanaceae; genus Solanum; species Solanum rostratum. Next base: position 43,208,256 of record CM057055.1, on the reverse strand, counting down.
AATGGGTTACTAAGGATGTTAAGATCCTTCCTTACTTGCATTATATAAAGGAGTTGAGTCGGAGATTCACAAAAATTGAATTCGAGCATGTCCCTCGAACTCAAAATGCGTTTGCCGATGCTTTAGCAACATTGTCCTCAATGATTCAACATCCGGATAAGAATTACATCGACCCTATTGGGGTGGAGATACACGAAAAACATGCATATTGCTTTCTTGTAGATGAGGAATTGGATGGACGACCATGGTACTATGATATCAAGAGATTGATAGAAGCACAAGAGTACCCTGAAAATGCCACAAACAAGCAAAAACGGACTTTGAGAAGAATGGCCAATCATTTCTTTCTTAACGGGGAAATACTATACAGGAGGACTCCAGATTTAGGATTGCTAAGATGTGTCGACGCCAAGGAAGCGACAACACTTTTAGAAGAAATACATGCAGGAACATGTGGGCCTCACATGAACGGGTTCACTCTGGCGAAGAAGATTTTAAGAGCCGGATATTTTTGGATGACGATGGAGAGAGATAGCATTCAATATGTGCAGAAGTGTCATCAATGCCAAGTGCATGGAGATTTTATCCGAGTCCCACCAAACGAGCTCAATGTGATGGGTTCTCCTTGGCTATTTACCGCTTGGGGCATGGATGTGATTTGACCCATAGAGCTCGCCGCATCAAATGGACATCGTTTCATCCTAGTAGCTATCGATTATTTCACAAAATGGGTTGAAGCTTCGACATACAAGGCGGTGACTAAGAAGGTAGTGGCAGATTTTGTTCGCAGCAACATAATTTGTCGATTTGGAATTCCAGAATCAATCATCACAGACAACGCAACAAATCTTAATAGTGATCTTATGCAAGAGATTTGTGAAAGGTTCAAGATCGTTCATCGAAATTCCACAACCTATCGGCCACAGATGAATGGCGCAGTTGAGGCCGCAAACAAGAACATCAAGAAGATTTTGAGGAAGATGATAGATGGTTACAAACAATGGCATGAGAAGCTACCATATGCTTTGCTCGGTTATCGCACTACGATTAGAACATCCACGGGGGCAACTCCTTATATGTTGGTTTATGGTTCAGAGGCGGTAATACCTGCTGAGGTGGAAATACCATCTTTGAGGATTATCCAAGAAGTTGGTTTGGATGATGCAGAATGGATTCGTAGTCGGATCGAACAATTGATGCTCATTGATGAGAAAAGGATGGATGCAGTCTGTCACGGTCAGCTATACCAAAACAAAATGGTTAAGGCATTCAACAAAAGGGTTAGGCCTCGACAGTTCAAACCAGGAGAGTTAGTATTGAAGAAGATATTTCCCCACCAAGGAGAAGCCAAAGGGAAATTTGCACCGAACTGGCAAGGTCCCTATATAGTTCATAGAGTACTCTCTGGAGGAGCACTGATCTTAGCAGAAATGGACGACACAGTGAGCACCAAGCCAATCAATTCAGATGCCATCAAGAAGTACTACATCTGAAGATACCAATGCTAGTTTATTTTGCATCTCTTATGTAACAGAACTACGTCTCGACCTGACTTCCCAGGGTGGGGTACGTAGGCAACCCACATCGGGTCCGGTCTCCCTAGAAAACCCAAAAGCATTATTTCTATGTATTTAGAACTACGCTGACCTGACTTCCCTTGGTGGGATACGTAGGCAATCCTTGTCGGATTCGGTCTCTTCATATTTTACTTTCTTGTTGTACTGAACTACGTTTTGACCTGATTCCGCTTGGATACGTAGGCAGCCTGAGTTAGGCCCGGTCATTGCATTACATGTTATTTTTGTTTCCCTTTGTACTTGAACTACGTTTTGACCTGATTCCACTTGGATACGTAGGCAGCCTGAGTCAGGCTCGGTCATTGCATTGCATAATTTTCATTTTGTTACCCCTGAACTACATATAGACTTGATTCTCAATCGAGGATATGTAGGCCACCTTTAAGGTTGGGTCGTACCCATAGGAAACCCTTCTTTAATTGTGCATCATTGGAAAGCAACAAATCTGCCAAAAGAGTTAGAGAAGCGTCATCAGGAGATGAGAGCATGAAAAGAGCTACATTTGGACATGGAGAAGCTCGGTGGACCTGGACCTCAAAACGTGTCATAACCTTAGAATAATTAAAGATTACTATCTATATACACGTATACTTATATATCTAATATATACGTAATATACTCCCTTATAAAGTAGCATACTATTATTTTATTTATTTATTTATTTATTTGCTTTTATTTTTATTATTATTATTATTATTATTTTTCCTTTCTTTTTCTTTTCTTCAAAATGTTCCTTTACTATCCACCTGCCGAGGCTCCAGGTCATGGGATCGAGGGCGGTTTGGAGAAATATTGAAGATTTTCGATGAAGAAGCCAAAGTCCGTGAGTCGACACAAGTCAACACCCACTCCCAAACTAAAATTTTCTTTGAGCGCAGGAAGGCAGGAAATCAAGGAAGCTAACATCAAGTCTCGGGGCACGACTGGAGACGCCATTCGACTTATTCCAAACAAAAACCAAAATATTTTTCTCCCTATTTACTTTCTCGATATGCTACATATTTGCTATCTAATACGGTTCCATTTTAAATCTTTGCAGGCACACTCAAAATCCGGATCAAAATACAAAGGGGCCCCCGTAGGACAAATAAGATGGTTTGTTTTGTATCAAGAATAACTCCACAATTTGGTGACCACTATCTAACTGCGTTGAATAAGCTTCGTCGAAGGGAGACCACCGCCTAACTACGTCAAAAGAATTATGCTAATTAGAGAATTGCAGCTAACTGCGTCAAATCCTATCGCTTGGAGGTTGTATATAGCAAACGTCGTCCAAACGCCGCCTATCGGAGGTTGTATATAGCAAAACCCGTCCAAACTCCGCCAACTGGAGGATGTATATAGCAAACATTTTCAATACCGATCGAAGCCTACACATCGTAGACGCCATTCAGACTCCACCAACTGGAGGATATATATATAGCAAGCACCGTCCGATCTCTGCCAATCGAGGATTGTACATAGCAAGCATCGTTTAAACTCCACAATTTGGAGGCTACACATATCCAACATCGTCAAGATTCCACCAATCGGAGCATGTATATAAGCAAAAGAAGTGACACTCTACCGGTCAAGGACCACAATATGGCAGCACCATCAAAACTCCATCGATCAGCGGCGTGCACGCTAGCAACCTCGTCATATACCTACAATTAAATTTAATATTTACATACTTCATATCGCAGATACAAGTGTTATATCATAACCGCCTCGTCGGTTAGAGGCTTTACATTACAAGTTTTGCGTCGCCAAATACAGGCGTTACATTACAATCGCCCCGCCTATCGGAGGCTTTACATTACAAGCTTTGCATCGCCAGATACAGGCATTACATTACAATCGCCCCGCCTGTCGGAGGCTTTATATCACAAGCTTTGACATGCTAGAGAAAGGCATAACGCTACAACAGCTTTGCCAATCAGAGGCTTTATATTACAAAGCTACTTCACCTACATCGCGTTCACGACACAAGCCAAAGACATCAACGATCGTTTGAATATCTACACTTTACTGTCTATATTATTAATTTCATTTATAATTTTGAACCATAACAGGTACTTTTCACCTTTTACCTATTTTGCAGGAAAACACATCGCGACGTGGAACTCTATCTTAGCAACAAACTAGGGCAAGCTAGTGGAATGTCAAGCATCCCAAGCTACGTCGAGGATTCACTTTCAAAACTCAATCCGACTTGATTAGGTTCGACTTTTTGTTTAACTTTTGTGGCTCGATATCACCATAAATCGACACTGGGGCAATTTGTTTTCCCTCTCCATCAAAATTTTATTGTAAAAATTGCTACAGAGCATTTTTCTTTCCCAGTTAGCCATTAGAGTTGCGCCCGACCTAACTCCTAAGTCTCGGTATACGCAAGTTACCTTAGCTTGAGTATGGCTATTTTCATTTTATTCATACTGACCTCTTCATACTCCGTCACCAAAGAAAACTAAGTGTTGCCATAATTCGACACTGGGGCAAACTTTGAATTTGATCAAATTTATTATAATCTTGCCCTCTCGAACTGCATTTGGCCTGGTTTCTCAAGAAATTTGAGATTCGTGGGAAATTCAGAAACCAGGAGTTCGGCCATAGCCCCGTAAAATGTCAAGTGGTTGTTAAAAAGATTGTTTGATCGGCCAAAATTGGATTGTGTCAATATTTCTTTGTCCACGCCTTCATTACTCTGCCATGGACAAAGAAAGGGGCAAGCTGTTGACACCCAATTTTGGCTCGCCATATCTAATTAGTCTAATTTCCTTTTAAAAAAAAAATTTAAAAGATAATAAAAAAAGAAAAAACTTTTACGAAATATTTTTTTTCTACTACTACTGCTATTGCTATTATTATAAATTTTGTTATTATTATTACTATTACTATTATTTTCGTTGCTAGTATTTTGATAAAATTTTCTTACTTTTTGTTCGACAAAAATATTTTTTTTGGATATTATTTCCTATAAAGATTAGATACATATATTTTTTAAATATATTATTTACTACTTTCTTTAGCATTCTTGAGAATTTTGTATCATACAAATATCACTTTAAGTACTCAATCATTTTTATTTTTATTTAATTTTTTTTTCTTTTTCTATCTTTTTATCAAACATGATTCCCCATTGTTACGAGTAAATATTTTCTTATGTTATTCAAATAAAGGAGCTTGATTAATTTAATTTTTTTAATAATCCACACTAATTTTATTTAATTCTTGTCAAATAACTTAATCCTACAAAGTGATCGATTTTATTATTTTTTTTAATTATTTTGTACTTTTCATTTTTTTTTCTCCCGATTTTGGCTCTCTAATAGCTTTAAATTTTAAATTTCTAATTTTGACTCTCCGTGTTCAATTAGTTGAATTTGAAAAAAAAAAAGGAGAGAAAGGAAAAGGATTTTCTTTTTAAGGAATGATAAAACTTTTATAAGGTATGTAATATTTTACTACCAAGAATGCTATCATTATTATTATTTTGTTGTTGTTAATTTTTTTTATTGATAAAACTTCTCGTTTTTATGGTTCGACCAAATATTTTACGGATATTATTTCTGATAAAAACTGATCAAAATATGAATTTTCATCATTTTTGAGAAGTTTATGACAGATGGATATCGTCTTAAAGTGTCAAGTCGATTTTGATTAGACAATAATTTTTTATCGAAATAAGTATCTTGATACATTTTTCGAAAAGGGAGCCTGATTAATTAATTTTATTGTCAACCCATGCTAGTTTTATATTAAGAACGACCAAATTTTGTCAAATATTTAGTCTCGCAAAATAATCATTTTTTAATTTATTTGATTATGGCTATTAACAAATAAATTGTTCATAATTTAAATAGGTTTATTTAAGCAAAACGTGACAATCCTAAATCCCTTCATATTCGCCACTCCGTTTAGTGCCACGTATGCAAACGTATGGATTATGTTTCTTCAACCTTAACCTCAACCCTCCCCGATAGTTATTAATTATAGAGCTTCTTCAACTTCTAACAACTTTGGGGCGATCATCTTTGAAAATTTGCAATATCTTAAGTCTTTTTCAAATAAGTTTTTAATCTTCTAAAATACTTATGTATGCATATATTTACATATAGTTTGTATGTATATATATATATATATATTTTAATTCTCTTTGTAAATATTCAGAAACGACCTCAAAAAATAATTTTTAGCTTAAATATGTACTTATTGTCTGCGAATTAGTCAATTTTATAATTATTGTGTAATTAGTCCTAATTTAAATAATTAACTTGTGGTTTGTAATTTTAATCTTGTTTGAATCAAAGAAGCTTAAATAATTGAATTTTTTCAAATCTAGCCAATTGATCTCAAATCAACTATATTCAAAATTGAAGTGGCCAGATTTGTAATAAATCATTCAAATTGGCTAAAATTGCAATACTTTATCTATTTCCTAAATTACCCTAATCTAATCTTCAGCCTCTCCAACCTCTTTCTTCCTCACGCTCTCCCTTTTCCCATAGCCCTGCGACCCCTCTCCCTTTCCGCTAAATCTGCCGGATTTTGCGAAGAGAAGCAAGGAGTTGTTACCTCCAACGGCTCCCTCATGCTTTGGGAAGGAGAAGACTCGGGAAATGGTGAGTTTCAGGATTTATTCAGGGAATCCGCCATGGATGGCCTCCAAAACGTCCCCATCGATCTAAAAGGTGACCCTAGACTTCTTTTCCTCCATCTTTTCACCTCTACACCCCTGTTTCACTACAAGTTTCAATTTTTTTTTCAAATTCGTTTGGTGGATTTCCCTCCAAAATGGATCTCAATCTTGCCTATAAATAGGATGGGGTTTTCACTCCAAAGGATCAAGAAAGGGAGACGAAAAATAATCTGAAAAAAAGAGATACTTCTAGCAATACAGTCGGAACTATTTTTCTGTTTTCCTTTCGGCTTTGAGTTCGGGTTTTGAAGAAAGTGGTGACCGGAATCATTGACGTTGAAGTCCTTGTTTGCTGCTCAACACAAGGTATTTTTCCTCTAGTTCATTTTGTTGTTGTCAATGTGCATTTGGTATGAGCTGACAAATAGTTATATGCATGTAGCTAACTCCATTTGATGTTACTGTTTATTCCCTGCATATTAGTTTTCCTTTTAGGAATAACTATGAAGTTACTGGAAAGGTGTGTTTCTCTTGATCCTACAAACATGAGTTTGAATTATTAAAAAATTGAATTCGGAACTGATTTAGTTCTCTCACTATTTTAAACTATTTTTTCACTTTGTTTGAATAAATTGGTGAGTCATTTGCAAATTTGAATAAGTATCGTGTGTTGGAAAACATTCATATATATTCTAATTTTTCCTAAACGTGGACACAGGGGATGTTATTTGTAGACATTCTGATTGTAAGAATTCCTTAAGTCTAGCAATTGATCAGAAGTTTTCTTTTAACTAAGAAACCACAACATCAGCCTCATATTACTCTGTCTTTGCTCTTAGAGAGGTATTGTTACTTGAAATACCAAAAGATATCAATAACTTGGGATGAGCACTGTTTTCCCTTCGTTCTTTTTGCATAAAAACAAAAAGGGGGATTGATTGCTATATCGAATAAAATGCAGTCCTTTCTCAAAATGTCCTCTGGTGTTTGTTCGGTTGTTCATTGAATATTTTAACGAAAGGAAAGTTTCATGTTTGTTTAAAGTTTCCATACTGGAATGAGCTGTGGTCTGCACTCGTGTTTTCTTTCCTTGCGTATTTCTCTGCTCGTCAGGGAATTAAAGTATATGTGATTGAACATGTTCTCCTAAAACTTTTGGTCTTTTTTTAGTTAATGTCCTGGTCTTGTTTGTGTCTTTATTTAGCTTCTATTTGGTTGAATAATCTATATGTTCATGCTTTAATATGCTCCTGTTGTCTAACAAAAAATGGAGTTTGTGTAAGGAAATAACTTTAGTCCCATCCTGAAACGTCGATGAACGTCTTGGTCAAAATCATAAATTTACATTCACATCTGTGCACTTTACTACTGTGTTATTCAAGTTGGTTCAAAATCTTGTTCGTGTCTGACTTCGGTGTTTTCCTTGCTCATTATTAGGATTTCTAATCCCTTTTACCATCAGTTATTTGTATGAGTGAATCTTTGTTGAATCAAGTATGGTTTAGGATCACAATTTCACATATTGTCTCTTGGTTAAGATTAACTCGTATTCCGACTGGATTGCTCTTCTGTTCAGTTTTGCTAAATTAGCTGGGGGGGGGTTTCACCATGAACTGGTCAATATTAAATTTGAAGCATTTACCCCAAGTCCTCTTCTTGGTTAAGTCATTACTGGATTAGTATTAGTTGGTTCAAAGTTAACTTGATTAAGCTACATATGAAGGTCTTGTTTTGATATTTTCTGCCATATTCACTCAAGCATTCCCTGATTCATACTCATGTATTGAATATATTTGTTGCTTAGTCTCGAATTCAGCATGAATGGTGTCGTTTTTCTGGTTGGGAGGGCTTGCTTCGTTAGATTGCGTTTATGTGAGTGTAGCGTATGCTGATTCAAGTGTTTGGCAGTGTCTTATGCCTACAAATATGACTGAATGAGTGTATTAGCCTGCTAATATTTACTATCAAAGGACGGAGCCCGCATATATGTTATCCATATAAATCTTAGTCGCCTGTAGCAACACCCTTAATTCCAATTTGTGGCAGATCTCATATTGCTAACCAGAGGATAAATTTACTGCCCATGTCCTACAATAAATCCTTTTAAAGTAACAAATTCTTGATTCCTTATTGGTCTTTCCAAGGACCATTTGGTTGAACTTAAATCTGGATACTCCCTCTCTAATAAGTCTCAACTTATCATTTTTAAAATCTTACCAATCTGTCAAAATAAAGAAACAAAGCCAATGCAGAGTTTTTTTTTCTACCCTTTTTATATTCCCATGTTTCATACAAGAAGATCACAAGTATTTAATTTCTCTCTTTGTTTCATATACGTGTTTCCAACTTGCGGGTAAATTTTCGGTTAAATTCTTAAATTTATTTGAACTACAAGCATCTCAGTTAAGTGTTCCATTGAAAATTATTGCAAAGTTTGTTTACTCTTATAATTAGAGTGTTGTTTTGGTTAATTAGTTAGCTAAGAAAAGTTGAAAAATGTTGTTGTCTGAATAATATTTTATGGATGCATAAGCCGCTTGGCGTGAATGTTTAGAGCATGGGCGGTTCGCAACGGACACTTCAATAACATTCGGATTAGGTCCACCTTCCATAAGTTAAAAAATATAATTTTCCCGAATTCTAAAGGGGTTTGATAAAATCTTTTTCGGTTACACATGTCCTTCTATAATTTTCGATGTTCTTTAGTTGTCAAGAATCCGATTTTCTCTAACCTTGTTTTTCTTTCTTTTATTTCATGTACAACCGGAGAGCTGGAGTTCTACTTTGGAACTCGTTTTGGCCCCAAATATTGGGCCAATAGCTATTAGGATCGTCACCACGCTCGAAGTCTCGTAAATTAGGAGTCGGTGTTTCTCGGTTTTTCCGCCACCGTTTGATTACATTTCTTTCATATAAATCAATTGATATGTTGTTTTGAATATTGATACACTCGCTAACTTTGTTTTATTTTGAAGATTATTTCATGACTAGTATTATTTGCTAACGAATCTAGTATGATGCTTATAAACTTGGAATTATTTTTATAATTACTGTTTAAAAGCTACTTTTGAAATAAGTTAAGGTTCTTAGAAAGAAAAATCATGTCAAATGTTATTAAATGTCCAACTAATCAAAGGCCTAAATAATCACCTTCAGGAACGAATTATTTATCGTAATGAATATTGACCTTGTAATTTATAAAATTAATGAATCCCACAATTAGACTACTTGAGGTTTTCAAATTAATTTTCTCAAAATACAATATAATGTTACCTTTTGAGTCAATTTAAATTCCTTTAGTTGATTTTTAAAAGACATAATATATATTTGGTCTATCTTAGTTTTGTTTGATTAATTTCTTTATAAGGCATTATCATATCATTATAAATCTAATATGACTCAATGTATTTTTTTATTATGTTTCAAAACTTTAGATTTTTCTTAACAGGTTCAAAATATACAAGGTATGTAAGTGTATACGTCATACATAAGGTATATATTTTATTTTTCTCTACACTTGGAATATTATTTTACACAAGTCATATTATTAGCCTTTTACGAATGATATTTACCTAAATGGAACATAAAATTTTGCATCTTATCATTTTGCAATGTATAGTTATTGTTATCTTATCACCATAAGTAAAACAATGAACCCGTATATATTTTGAACGACATTCATAAGTATATTTACTTCGTAACAAATACATATAAAACAATAAGTTTTACATAACGGTTTAACGCTCTTTAATACCTTTTTCCTTGGAATTACATTTGTTTGAACGTTTTTCTCAAATTATATTTACTCCATGTCTTACATTACCATATTTACATTTCATCTATTATCATTATTAATATTATAATACTTTATTTTTAAAGGGATAAATATCCGATATATATACGAGCTACAACTAATTCACATAAGCCTATTTTCCTACATGGCGTCAAACATATATCTTCACGAGATCTTCTCACCCTTTAAATATATTTATTTGATCATTTATTTCACGGCATGATTCTTATAAATACTATATACATGTGTGCTTTATATACACATAAAATATATAATTCAAGCTTTCTATGTACTTGATATATTCCTTTGTTGTATAAATTATATTATTCCCTTTGCTATTTCTCCTCTTCACCAACGTTATTCATTTTCCTTATAAAATATAAATTATTATACCTCGACATATACATTACTTTGTTACATATATAAAATTGTTGCTATTTTAGCCCATATATAAATGAAATAACGAACTCTCATATACTCCGACGGCATACATAAACATATTTTAGACACATATAAGATCACAAGTTTTTGCATGATTTTAGCATTCTTTATATTATTTTACTTTATGTCATGTTATTTTATTTATTCATTTATCTTATTAAAATTTATTCGTATTTAGTTTTACTCAAATTGCGCATATTATTATATTTTGCATCTCATCCTTTATTCTTTTTTTATTTTTTTTTAAATAATGAGTTGCCATACTCAACATTCTAATATATTGCTCACGATAAGGTTTTTTTTATGTGCTCATAATTTTAAACATACATCTATATCTTCAATATATAAGTTTTCTACATTTCCAGCTTACTCGTTTATTACCTATTTACCTATTAATTTTGCTGTATACTAAATATGTCGTTATTGAAATCTTCTACTGACATACATATGACATACCTTGTATTTTGTTCTTGATGAAATTTTCTCATCACTAAATTCAAGAAATAACAAGTGAATAATTTGTCAATAACTTATTTTCCTAAGCTAAGTTTAAGGACTATCTTCGGATAGGCTCTGAGGATGCCTAACACCTTCCCCTCGAGTAACCAAAACCCTTACCTAGAATTTTACTGGTTTTCGCAAAATCAAAACAAAGTCTACATTTCATTTTATTTTATTTTTCGAATTGGTTTCCTAATATTATCCTTAAAATTAGGTGGCGACTCTAAAAACATATTTTCCAAAAGCCAAAAGAGCACGACCATATGATGTTGCGAACTATTTCGACTGGTTCGAAAAAGGGTGTGACAGATAGTCTTAACCAGTATAAAATAGCTAATTTAGTCATTCTATCAACAACCATCCAAATTAAGTCTTGTTATTTATGGGTGCAAATTATAGACCAAATTAAGTGCAAATCCGTGATAAGTTCGCAACGTGGCATGTTGCGCACTTTTCTGGAATTGCAACTTTGCCCTGAAAAATTATCTTTTGGTCCAATTATACTAAAATTCAACCAAGACCATTTTTCCACACAATTTTTTGTGATGATCATGATATTGGCTTTGTATTTATCAAAAAAGTTGGAAAGATGCATTTTCTCACCTAGGGGTATTTTGATGATTTCACCGGGTGTAACAGTCACGAGGTTTTTGGTGCAAGTTTAAACCATTAGCATTTTAGCCTTGAAAACTAGCCAGGAGTTGACTTTGGTTAACATTCTTTAAAAACATGCTCGAATGAAGATTCTGATAGCGCACTTAGCTTTGAAATTATAACTTTGATCTAAAACGACCTTTCGTGCGTGTACTGAAGCTTCTAGACTTATTTCGAGCCCCTCGATGGATTTTGAGTAAAAATGACCTTGGGAGTGGGACTACTTTCAGTGTAACGACCTTGCATAAAAAAATTTACTGCATCATTAAGTCTAAAATACCAAATTTGATGGAATAGCATAGTTGCACATAGAGTTTTGAATGAATTTCGAGTACCTCATTGAAATTTCAGAGTTGGGAAAGATCAGCTTTTCAACTAATATATATAGCTGGTGCAGGCTATTTCAGCCTCATTCCTCAACTTCTAACCTCATACCTCTCTCATTTCAAATTTGATTTTAGTGATTCGAAGGTCCATCTTGTGAAAACTTTTCGTAAAGAATGCATTGGTTAGCTTGGAAACTGGTGTAGGACCTCCATCTGAGGTAAGTTTGGCATTTCACTGGTACCATATTCCATTGTTGGATTTGATTTCTGGAAATATTTTAGACTTGATATCTCAGCCATTTTAGGTCTGATTTCGGTGATTCTTAGGGATATCCTGAGCGATTTCTCAAGGATAATGCATTGGCATAGTTGAAATTCATATTTGAAGCTGCATTGGAGGTAATAATTATGTTTTAGATGCTGCCGTAGCTCATTTTAGATCTCAAATTTTGGAAAATTTCTAACGGTTTATTTCTTGGCTATTCCAGATCCGAATTGGGTGATTCAAAGCTTCAAATTGTGAGGATTTTCCATGGCAATGCAGTGGTATAGTTAGAATGTACTGGGTAGGCTTTGTTGATGGCATTTTTAAGATTGTAGCTGCTGACTCGGGTATATGCTAGTTTTAAAATATTGATTTTGAGTTCTTGAGCTATAGAGCTCCGAATTTGGTGATTCATTAGTCTGCGTTGTGGTAATATTTACAAGCATCTTCATGGAACTAGTGATTTCTATTGTTAAGGCTCTGCTTGAGGTAAAATTATGATTTTAGCTACTGCATTGCGTGTTTCTGAAATGGTTTTTTGGAGAGTTTTGGGTTTTGATATCTTGAGAATATTAGGTCTAATTTCAACAATTCTTGAGGCTAAATTATGAGAGCTTTCATGAGGTTGTGGTTGGCTTCAGCTATTAGGCCTTTGTTTCTAGTAATTTCTTGAATATAGCCGCTACCCTTGTTGTCTTTTTTAGTTTAATTTCAAGTTTTGTTGCATGTTCGGCTTGGGGTTGCTCCGAGCCTCAAATTGTTTTTTATTTTGGGATCCAAGTTCGGGGTAGTGTTCAAACTCTTTTTTGGAGTTAGTTTGCAGGTCCTAAAATTTCATTTTTTACTCGATTTTGGATCCAACTCTTAAAATTATGTTATTGATTTCAAAATACTTATTTTGTCATGTGGATTAATAATTGTGATGGCAATTGAAGGTATTTCAAGCATGGATAAATATGGTCAAGTGGATCTAAAGCGTGTGTGATTGGCTCCAAGGTAAGCATCGATCCTCATTCTTGACTAGGCTCCTTTGATACTGCATAGTACAAATTTCATGATTATTCAAATTGTATTTTCCAAGCATTCCATCCTTTCTATTTTTCGTAATTTTCGATTGAGCCTTAGACTAATATAATCATTTGAGTGACCTTACTTACGCTTAGATCTGAGTTATGCTTGACTTTTGGAACAACACATCTTTTTTAGTAGTCACGTGGGTGACCTTGGATCAGGTTTAGCCTTAGTTGCTGGTTGGAGAACTACAACGCCTTTCATATCTAGTTATGGATTCCAGTGGACGTTATGGGTGATGATGTGCCTTGAGCCGGTGTTCGAGAGCTCAGAGGTTGTTGTGGCCATGGATTTAACTTGTGTACTCTATTCTGGATTGGAGATTGTGATGTTTGCGGTAAGTCTTACTATGAGTGATGTAACTTGTGTAGATTTTGAGATTCAAAAGGCTTATTGTTGCTATACATTTGCCCAACTGGCTCACTTGTGGATTGGTATAGGTGATGATTATTGAGATAGATTTCATCTCCTTGCTAATGTTTAGCCACTTGGGACTTGATGTCTGCCATAAAATGATATTTTTTATGCTTCAAACTTAGAATTTTATATGTTCTCCGACACATTTTAGTGGATTTGATGTGCGTTTATGTTATTTTTGCAGGAAACAAGATTCGGCATGGTTTTGGTGAAGATTCGTAGTGTTGTGCTATTTTTGGAGTTTTATAAGCCCATTTACAAGCCATGGTTTGATCCATGAGCCATAGATGGTGTTGTAGATAGGCAAACAGTGGCCTGAAAAAAATGAAATTCTATGAGGCCAATGTACGAATCGTGGTTATTAATATAACTCGTAAAATAGGGGTCATAAATGAAGATGCTGAAAATCCCTGTTCCATTTTTACGAGATGATACCACAAACCATAAAACAAATTATGAGCCGTAAATTGATGTTCACAAACGGCCACCTAAAATTGTACAGTGCAAACTACGAAAGAGATCCATAAGCCGTAAATCAAGTTAAGATCCGTAGTCCAGCTTGTGGAAGCTGTCGAATCTAGTTTTTCTATTTCATTTCAAAGTAGATTTATAATGTCTATATATAGATTTTTGGATCTTTCCTTATGATGTTATGCTATGTTTTTAGTTCAGACTCAAATTAACATTGTGAATTTTAGTTCTTAGTTTGTTCATAATTTTTGGGGTGACTTTGACATTGATATTCAATCGAAGTTTTTGGGTATCCATTCATCTAGAGCAAGTGGGAGAGGTGACCTATGAACTTGCTTCACTACCTAGTCTATATCCTATGCATTCAGTGATTTGTGTCTCGATGCTATACTATTACTTTTCGAATGAGTCTCATATGATTTCCCCTTGATTCGATAGAGTTGGGTTTAGATTCAACTTATAAGGAGAAGTCGGTGGCCATCTAAGATAGATAGGTCAAAAAGTTAAAGGCCAAGGAGAGCTTTAGTGAATGTTTGGTGACAACATCGACCCATGGGAGAGGTTACGTGAGAGACTGATGACTGATAAGCGGATTTGTTACCTTCACCTTTGGAGACTTCGGGTATGTCCCATGCTTTATATTCAAGAACAAATATAGTCTTTAGTAGTGGATAATGTAATGATTCTGAAGGTCATTTTTAATAATCTTGATCAAATTACTTTGTTACCCCTCCCGATAGTGACCCCAAGTCATGTTCGTTTGATTTTAAAAGTTGGTTTTAGAGAATCATGTAAACGTTGAGATTTTTGCTAAAGATTGGATTTTTGAAAGCTAAAGTTGCCTAGCTTTGAAACTTTAAGTCACTTGGAGATTTGAATCTCTGAACAGAATTCCGTCAAATCTATCAGTTCCAACATGTGAAAATTGATCTAGGAGAGTTGCCAAAATCAGAATTGCAATTTTTATGTGGATTTTAGGTCCGAAGTTGGAAATTGAGTTAAAGTTTGACTTTGGACAATGTTTTGAGTTTCAGCCTTCATAATGGATTTCTAATGGTTCCATTAGTTCTGCGAGGTGATTTTAGTGCTAGAACGAGCTTTGTCTTGATTTTTAAGTGTCCCGATAACGTTTTGGCATTTCAAGTGGTCTAAGTTATTTTAGTTGGGCCTAACCAGATTCCAGGTCAAAGACTCCCTAGATTCAATTTTCGATGATTCCATTGACTTCGAAATGTCAAATTTAGTAGAGTTGCATATATGTTTTGTATTCATAGGTTCCGAAAGAATTTCGAGGGTTGATTTTGAATTTTTGAAATTTGGTGAGTTCTGGTGTGTTGCAGGCCTCACTTAGCGAGGGTCTGGTCACTAAAGTGACCTTACTTTAGTGAACCTTCGATAAAGCGACCAGGCTACGCCTTAGCGAAGCTTGCTCATTTTGTGGGTGTCACTTTTGCAACATCAAAGGCCTGATTTTCAAGTCCTAATCACGCATTTTAGGTATTTTCTCCATTTTTAAATTTTGAGAGCTCAATTTTGATGATTTTCAATTAGATTTTTGAAAGGTTTTTACTGAAAAGGTATTTTTCAATCTCCCTCTTCACTATCCATTAATTATTCCTTGATTTTAACATTAAATTTGTAGTTTTCAATTAAGAAAATTGGGGATTTTTCATGGACTTGAGTTTTTCACAAAAATGGTGATTATGAGCTCATTTTAGCTTCACTTTCAAATTGATTTACTAATGGATTCCTTATTATGTGGAGAATATTTTCATCTAAAAAAATTTAAATTTTGGCCTCAATTTCTGATAGTAAATTTTTTGGACGATTTTGCCCTTTTCTTTGAATTGCTTCATGTTGATGTCATTTACTTTAAATTGTGATTTCAATTTCAAATAAATTGTGGTGCTTTGAATTCGATTCGGAAGGAAAAGACACTCTTATTGGATATTGTTTGGCTAATTTGAGGCAAGTGGATTTTAAACCTTATTGAATTTAATTAAACTTGGTAACTTCCTATCTTTGTGTATATGGGGGTTAGTAAAATGATTTAGAGGATATGATGGGGTAATGGAGATGTTGAGATGATGATATGTATGAATTGACTCTTTAATTATTGTGTACTTGTTATTGATAATAACTTGTGAGTTGATAATGTGAATTGAGATGTATCTTTCAATTGTTGAAAGTGGGAATTATTCATATTGAGCTAGTTATGAAGAATTGTCTCATGTTATTGTTGCAATGTCTATTGAGATATTTCATGTGTATATATGATGTTGTACTAGTTCCTATATTCTAACATTTGTTGAAATTATTGAAAAGAATACTAGTGAAATATGGATTCAATAAAGAGTAGACCTAAGCTATGATGATGAAGAGGTTATTGCAAATTTGAGCTATGATATGATGTGATTATTATCTAATGTTTTGATAATGATACAAGTGATGAAAGAATAATGAGATTGATTTGACATGATCATTGAATGTATGGATTGTGTGACTTTTGCATACTCTCCTGCTTATATAAAATGTGATTATGTGTTGCATTGAAACATGTCGAAGTGAAACTATTCTAGCAAATACAATAATAGAAGGAAAAAATAGAAAATAAAATCTGAAGGGAAATAGTTCCAGCTTGATATGGAAGATAAATGCTGAAGGAAATTAGTTCCGGCAGATACATGGTCTATTTATGGCCCCCATGGGTTCCAGTCTGATTATATCGGCGGATATGTATCATAGGATAGACATGTGTTGTTTTCACATCATGGTATTCTATTCCATTTCATACCTTGAAATAAATGTGTTAGTTTGTACTTAGTGTGATATGTTGATTGTGTCATGACCCGGACCTAGGGCCTAGAAGTGACACGACGAATGAGAACCCGAGAGTCCCCAAACAAGCCTCAAAGTATCCAAATCCACATCATCGGTTCGGAAGCGCATTCAAATAGTAAGCACATAGTTCTAAGGGATAGGAAAGTAAGACTCACGCTATGGGGATATCGAAGGGAAAAGGATTTATTGGATTCACATAGCACATGGCACATAAGAACTAAGGGGCGGGTAAGTATGACTCACTCTATGGGGGAAATATGGGGCTTAGGATCTTCCATATTTCCACCTCAAACATACATGCATATCATAATTCCAATAGTAAATCCATGATAGTTATATCTAATAGATAACTGAAATCATAAGCTTCAAATACAACACATAACATATAGAATCTTTAAGAGTCTACAAGATGTCCAACAATGACTCTTCATATGATGAGACGGGGGCCAAGACATATCCCATACTCACCCTCAATTATGAATATAAACAGAAAACAACATAGGTAGAAAGAAGGTGGTTTGCCCTTGGAAGGTAGGACTCATCACAATATCAACTCTCCGAATTCGAGCTACCCGTCAAGCGGTGGATGATCGTAACACACAGTCCCTACATGGTAATATCATGCAGACATAAAGTATGTGTTAGTACATTTGAATGTACTAAGTATGGGGGCATGCAATGTGTATATGGATGGCAAGGGCACATATTATGGAAAGAATCATATATCCAAAGAAGAAGAAGAGTAGTATACAATATTCCATGAAATTCATGATGTATGAAATGCAATAATGCTCATATATATAGTGGGGATGGACTATAACCGACAAATCAAACTCATGTGAGCTATTACATGAGTTAGTCCGATAAAGACCTCCCATCAATAGGAGAAGATTACTTGCCAAGGGTAATCTACATCACACCTTACGGGCAACCCCATTCGGTGGATGGACACCTTCCTTACGGGCAACCCCATTTCAGAAGGATTTGCAAGATGACATCATGTCCAAAAACAAATAACCACTCCTTACGACCCGGTCATTTTGGTAATGGTTTCCGTTCCTATATTGGCACATAGTTCGAGGAAAAGGAGAGGACCTCCAATCCATCGGTGCTAAGTCAAAACATCCCACATGAATACTTATAAATATACGTGCTTCCAAGAGATACAATATTCATTCAAAACTATTCAATGCAAATATACAAGATGGTGCAAGCACCGAAGATGCTCAAAGAGCCATTACCATAGACATATATGTGTGATCACATTTTTGTCATAACCAATACCTTATCAAAATTATTTCATAAATCATAATTGAGTTTAACCCACTTAATAATTTTCATAAAAACCAATGTCCATGAATGCACATGTCATGAGTGATGTGACAATAGCATGTGTAATATAGATTCAAGTTAAAATCAACATTATAATATGAAATTGAAGTAAATCCATAATTAAATCCACATTTAAATCATAATATAAATCATCCATGCATAAATCAAGCTTTAAAGGGGACATGCATGTTCATAACTTCAATGTAAATCATCATAATAGGGCTTAAAATAACTTGAAATCATAAATAAAATACAGCCCACACATCAATTGAATTTAATAAAATCAAATAATGAAAATCCACATTTAGAGTGAGCTTAATTTCATGAAAATCAATTGAAAAGAGTTTAGGTTTTCTTGGTTGAAAGGGACCAAGAATCAATCTCACATACCTTGATTAGAAAGTGTATTTAAGAAGAATTTAGCTTGAAGCTGAAACCCTAATTGAATCCCTAGCTTGAGTATTGAGAGAAGAACTTAGAGAGGATTTTTAGGAATTGATTTTAGAGTAAGAGTGTTTCTAATGAGAATGAATTAAAATGAAAGGGTATCAGCTGATTTCAGGGGTCTAGTATAGGAGAAAAGGTCATAAAACACCCTTAGAATAACCCAAAATTACGTAAGAGCCATTAATGACACGGAATTAAAATTTGCATAGATTCCCTACACAGGCAGGGTTTACAAAAACGAACATAACTTCTTGATCCAAACTCGGAATGAGGTAAAACCAGATGTTGAAAAGATAATTCAAAGACCTTCACTTTGATAGGTCGTGGGCCACTCAATTCTTTTTGTGCTAAGAGATATGCCCACTTAAAGTTGACCCTTCTATCGGTATTTGTGAGCAACTTAGCCAATGGAATTCCTTTGAACTTGACTTGATGCAGGAGACCTGTGATGACCTTAAACGATCATAAATAAGCTTAAATTGAAGGCTTCCATTTGAACTTAGCTTGAGCTTGAAGATCCCATACTTAGATTTTTTTCAACGAAGTCACCTTCACGGGAGGCCACACGGGTCGTGTAGTGTCACATGGGCCGTGACACTGTCCGTACCTCTCTCCTTAGAAAAATTCCACGATCAAGTTACGAGACGATGATTCCATACTTAGAAAAATTTCACTCTGGAAGCCTTACAGATGGCCACACGGGTCGTGGCACCCCACACGGGCCATGAACTTGGTCGTGCCACACGGGTCGTGGCACCCCACACGGGCCATGATCAAGTTACGAGAAATTAGAAAAAATTTACTCTAGAAGCCTTACAGATGGCTACACGGGTCGTGGCACCCCACACGGGCCATGAACTTGGTCCTGTAACCATACTTGGTCCCAAAACTGTGGGATTTCAAGCCAAGGCCACCACACAGACCACCACACGGTCCGTGAAGTGTCACACGGATCGTGAGGGGCCAGTTTAGTGTGCCTTAGTTTAAAACACCGCGTTTAAGGGCCAAACATCCTCCAAAGGCCAAGGGCCACTCCATGTAGGCTCCACACGGACCGTGTGACCTCACACGAACCATGAGGGCTCCCATGAAGCGTCACCTTCATCCAAAACTTTTTTGAAACTAAATTTCCATGCTCCATTGAGGTCGTACAAAATTCCGGGTCCATACAGATTGACTATGTTCTTGTAAACTGTTTTGATTGATCGATTGTGATATAGTAGACTGAGATTGTGACTATCTATGTATTATTTATATTGTGTATGCAGGCCTTTCCTGCATGCAGGTTTTGTAGTTTTAGAGGTATGTGGTTGGGATAGAAAGAGTACTTGAGTTCTTTAAGCTCTTCTTGCGTTTTGGTCCTCTTATTGGATACTTGTTAGTACTCACCCTTGTTTTCTATACATATGTGTAGGTTATGAACCTAAATACAATTGGCATTATTATTCTCTTGTGAATTGAGCCTGTGATAGATTGAGAGATAGTTGCTTGTTGTTCCAGCCTACTCTCAAGACTGTCAGACTTCTTTATTAGTCTTGTCCTATTTGAGAAACAAAGACTATAGAAACTTGCATTATTTCTTTCTGATTCTGATGTATTATAGGTTTGTACATGTGACACCAGTTTTGGGATGGTTTTGGTTTATGGTCATATTTCTTATGCCTTATCTTTTGTTATTTATATTATATTATTGCTTTAGCTTCCGCATTATTCTGTTGTTATCCATTTAGGTTGACTTGTCTCAATGGGATAAAGGCAAGTACCATCACACCCGATTTTGAATCGTGACACTTATCTACATATTTTACACTGTATGTGATTTCTTTGCTCAAGGAATGAAGGATCCAAGATGTAACCATATTATCGCACCTTTTCCATTATCAACAACTTGGATTATATAAAGTTGATTTCTTGCATTCCCTATTGATGAACCCTAATTTATTTTTCACCAATAGCGATTTAAGTATTCCTCATCTCCAAAAGAAAATGTCATTTCCATTAAAAAACATTGATACAAAAGTTGTTCTTGGACTATCAAATAGACATATGTAGAGAGGACTATCTATATTAGTTGCGTTATCCATTCCAAAGTTTCTATTCACCATCGTAATTGTTCAACATAAAAGGAGAACTGAAAATTTCTGAATATGTAATATGTAGATCAAAAAAAGTAAATCAAAGCTTTGAATATAAAGCTATTTCTTTATTACTTTTATCTGTCCTTTTTTTAAAAAAATTTGGGCTTAGTCGATTTGGGCTTTGCCTCTTTATAAATATTTTATTGGGATAATTACACCCACAAGTAAGACTGGCAACAGAATTGGTACGTATCGGTACCGGTGCAATTCCGTCCCGGTTCAGTGCCGGTTCCAGATCTGGTTCGATGCTATCCCAGTACGTGCTGAAAAAAGGGGTAACGGGAGGGGTACCGAGAAGGGATGTGGGTGAAATCTCGGTAATTACTGGTTCCGGACCGGAATCGGTCTGAATTACCGATTTATACAATTTTTATTTTAATATGTTTCAATGCCTTATTGGACCATTGGTTTGGGGGGGGGGGGGGGGGGGGGGCAATTGCCCAAGCCCAATGGCTCCATTTTTTGCAACAAAAGAGCCGTTGAATGGCTCTTTCCTTTTTTTTTAAATTGTTAATTTATTTATTTTTTCAAAATTACCTCCTAAAATTCTATAAGTAACCCCAACCCATTCACAGTTTTTCATACAAATTCTCTCAATATATTCTTAAATTCTCTCAACTATCTCATTTCTCAATTTTCTCTAGTATTATAATTATACTATACTAGTATACTACTATCAAATTAATTATAAATATTTATTATTTACTCTCTCAAATCGCAATTAGTATTAAATAGTTAATTAGTTTGTTAATTTTGGTGGACTATCTGGAATTTGAAATTTGGAGCAAATTTTGGTGGAGCAATTTGGAGCATATTCAAGCTTCAAGTTTCATCAACTTCGGTTTCTACGTCTGTTTTTACAAAGATGTTCGGTACATTTGTTCCAACTTAAAAATTTTATCTTAATCTTTACTAGTTGAACACTTGAATTATTTTTTTTATATTCATAATTTGGTTAATTTCATATAATTTTTACTTGTATTATTTTATTTAACATGGATTCCAGTAGAACAGGAAAGGGAAAAAGTACCTTTTCGGTGGAATTGCTAAAGCTTTAACCGGTAAAAAATCAACTGGTAGTTATTCTAAATCTACAAGACAACCATCACTTAGATTTAATACGGAAGATTTTACACATATTGACCATACTTGTTTTAATATCGATTCTAATACGGAATTAGATAATAATTTCTTGAACAAAGATTTGATTTTAATGAAGATGATATTTTTTATGATGATAAAATGCAACCACCATATACTACTACTACTCCCTTCCCCCCCCCCCCCCCCCCCCCGCTCTCGTTCTCCCCATACATCCATCGGTATCTGATAGGCCTAAGACGGAACATGTAAAAAAATCTATTGTTTGACAATTTTAACCACAAAATGAAGATAAAACAAAAGCAATTTATAATAAATGCAAGCATGTTTTGAATCATAAAACTTCGGGAAAGGGGGTGGGACGGGTCATTTAAAAAATTATTTAATGCATTATTATAAATTAGAATTTTTGCAAGCTCAATCTATTGTGGATGCGAAAAAATATGGAACTCCCCTTCCTGAAGAATTCGTAGGAGTAGGAGGTTCAAATATGGTTCAGTCACAATTAAACCCTTCTAATGTTTTCAGTCCTAGTACACATTGCCCTTATAGTAGACAACGGGACTTAGAGAAACTTGTAAAAATGATCATTGTTACTGGTTTGCCTTTTAGTTTTGCTGAAAACCCGGGTTTTATTCACTATATTCAAATTGTTTATAACCCATCATATAATGGTTTTACAAGAAATACAATTAAAAAACAGTTTTTGATTATCAAGCACAACATTTACAATATCTTCGTCATTTATTTACTTATAATACTTGTAGATTAGCAATTACTTCCGATATGGGTCGTGTATAACCGGTAATGATTATTTACAATTACCGGACATTGGATTGATGAAAATTGGAGTATGCAAAAAAAAATTTTAGGATAGTTGTGAAATGTTTAAAACTGGTTCTTATATTGCACAAACAATTCTTGATGTTTTACAATTTTATGGCCTTTTTAGTAAAATAATTAGAATAACTTTAGATAACGCTTCTAAGAATAAATGTGTTGTTGATTATTTAAAATCAGTTCTTACTCCTATTTATGAAGATGATTTTCATATTAAATATGCTACACATATTTGTAATTTAATTGTTAGAGATGGTGTTTTATTATTTGAAAATGGTAGTAGTAAAGTTGAAATTACATGTCATTTTATTTTTAAATGTTAAGTAAAGGTTAGATGCAAAGAATTTGAAGATCGGTGTATTGAATTCAATTTGCCTATTAGAAAATTTTCAAAAATAGTAGCTACTAGGTGGAATTCGTTATATGAAATGCTTAAAGTAGCTTATGAATATAGGAGACCCGTTACAATGGTTTGGAATGCCCATAATGCTGATATGACTTACCGACTTGATGAAAATGATTGGAATGATATTAAAGATCTAATTGAACTTTTAAGAGTTTTTTATTTAGCTACCAAACAAATTTTTTGTCTTTATTATCCTACTATTTGTTCTGTTTTACCAAATATTTGTGTTATTTCTAATTTGTTCAGTTTAAAAATAATTCAAAATTTAGAGAACCGGTTAAAAAATGATTGAAAATTTTAAAAAGTATTTTTTCCAATTCCTCAAACTTATTTAACTGCTTGTTTATTTAACCCGACTTACAAAGAAGTAGGTGCATCTCGAATGGTAGATAGCATATATTCAAATTTAGAAATTGAAGAGAATGGGGATAACCAATCACATAATTTGGTTGTAGTGAAAAGTAGCATTAGAACAGAAGCTAGGAAATTGTATGATTTAGAAGCATATAATATAGTAGAAAATGTACAATATCAAGAACCACAACCATCTAGGTGTAGATATGAGGACGACATTGATGACATGTTAGAAAATTATCTTGGGTACTAACGAAAATAATGATTTTGATGAATACATTAACCAGACTACAGAAAGTATTAAGGATGCAGAGGGGAAACAACAACTTTGGAATAGTGAAAGAATCGGGGTAAAGCTTTTCCAAGACTTCAGGGGGTGGTTCATGATATCCTAGTTATTCAAGCATCATCGGTGGCTTCAGAAGACACTTTTAGTGAAGCAAGATTCCAATTTGGAGACCATAGACATTCACTAGCAGCAGATAGCTTGGAAGTTTTGGTTTTATTTAGAGATTGGATCAATACGGAGTGGAGGAATTTGGGGTGTCCAACTTTGTTGTTTAAATTTGAAGCCGATATAGATAATATTTTATCGAAATCAAGTGAAGACGACATGGATTATATGGAGGAACAAGCTCAAGAACCAATTCCAGAAAATGTAACATTAGAAATGTTGGAAACACTTAGGCAAGATTTTCAAAGTGGTATAATATATTAGTATATTACAATAAATAAAGCATAGTGAAACAGAACCCTTCTTAGAAGTTAACTGTGTAAATTAGGTTATTTTATAATATTTGTACAATTTAAAGTAACATAATAAAATTATAGGTTATTCACCTTTTTTTAAAAAAAAAATTATTATCTTGAATTTACTTTTACTTTTACTTTTACTTTAAGTTTAGAATTTTTTTTTAAATATACATTTGCCCCCTTATTTCTCAAATCTTTATTAACTTTAAAATATAAAATGAGACATTCAAAAATTTAAACTTTAACTTAAAAGTTTATATTTAAAAATTTTAAAATTTAAACTTTTAAAGTCAAAAGTTTTAAATTTTATATTTAAATTTGAAAAGTTAAAAAATTCAAAATTTAAACTTTTAAACTCAAAAGTTTAAATTTTATATATAAGGTAACTTTAAAATCTTTAAAAATCAAACTTCAAACATTAAAAAATTTATATAATGATATTGTGATAGTTTTAAACTTAAAAACTTAATTTTTTATTATGTATGTTAAAGGAATAAACTTTAAAATGTATAAAAATTTTAAACTTTAAAGTTTAAGGTTTAAACACTTTAAATTTCTATACTTGAGAATTGAGAAGTTCAAATTAACTTTCAAAAATAAAATTTACGAATCGTTCAAAGTTTAAATAATTAACCAATAATTAAAAAGATAAAAAAGGGGGTAAATTTCGGAATTCTGGTCGGGTCCGGGTCCGGGTCTAGGTCCGGTTACTACCGGCCGGTCAGGTAAGGGTGAATTTTCCCGATTTTGCGGGTACCAGTCCGCTTCCGAAAAATATCCTCCCTGTATTACAAGTACCGATCTGGCTCCGGTTCGATGGTACTGATACCGATTCCGTTGCCAAACTTACTTACTAAGCCATTGAAGAAAATTATTTACATAAAAAATATCTCACTTTTTTTAATTACATAAATTAGCCAATTTCGGCTGCCTTTGGCTATGTATTTTACAAATTGATTGCATTTGGGTATTGGCCATTTTGGCCTTCTGCGTCTTCTGCCACTTTTTTTTTTTTCTTTTTTCTTATTTTATGGCATCTATTCATTTTTTTTTTCTTTTTGTTTCTTTGCTTTTTATTAAGATTGTGGGCAAATTAATTTTTTTTCATTTATCTATTAAATATATTTTTTTAAAATGTTAATGTTAAATTTTTTATTTGCTCTTTTTTAAATATTTTTCCTTTTTTAATTGTTTCACTTTTTTGTGATTTTTTTTCATTTTATTATTTCTTGTTTATTTTTTCTATTTTATTAAGGTGCGAATACATGATAATCAAATAAATATCGACATTGATACATTACATAATTATTTATACAATATTGATTACGATTATGCATCATTTATATTATGTCCATACATTCCATACCTATTTATATAATATCGACACACATTTGTATACAATTTATATAATATCGATACATGTTTACATACTATCTATATAATATCGATACATGGTTATACATAATTTATACAATGTCGATACATTACATAACTATTTATACAATATTGATACACGTTTATACACATGTATACAGAATCAATACATGAAAAAAATAAATTAAAAAAATTATTTATATATATATATATATATAAAGTCATAACAAAATAAAAATAAAATAGTTTTTTCGAAAAAAAATGCTACCCAAAAAGTACATGAATTTCTTTTGAAAAAAGATTTTTTTTCCTTTTTTATATAAAAATCCACAACAAAATAAAAATAAAATTAGTCTTTTTTTTAAAAAAAAAAACTGCCAGAAAAAAGAGAATTTTTCAAAAAAAGCAAATATTTGAACATAATAATAAGGTAAAAAATAGCTAAAATAGTGATAGTTTGCTAAAATTATGATTTATAGATACATATTATAGGAGCGAGGCAAGTGAGATCGAGAGAGAGAGAGAGGAGAGAGGCAAGCGAGATCGAGAGAGAGTTGAGAGAGATGAATTGTGTACGTATATTTGTCAAATTATATATGTATATCTATCAAAAATAATTGTATATGTGTAACTGATATACATACATACATATATATATATATATATATATATATATATATATATATATATATATATATATATATATATATATATTCATATATCTGGCAAGCGAGATTGGGAGAGGGGTGAGAGAGGCGAGCAAGATCGAGATCGAGAGAGGGATGAGACAGGCAAGTGAGAGAGGGTAGAGAGTGGAGAGAAACGAACTGTATATGTATATCTGTTGAATTATATATATATATATATATATATATATATACACACACACACACAATTATTTGACATATATATATTGTTAACGCGAAAAAATGGCTTTGGTTTCGAAAATTCGATTTCTTACTCAATTATTTAAGTAAAATCGAATCTTCAAAATTTTAGAGAGTCGCCACTTGATTTTTAAAGAAAAATCAAGAAAACTATTAAAATTATTTTAAAAGACTTAACAGAAAAAATCTTTTAAAAATCCAGAGAAAAGGTTCGGGTTCACATTTCCACTTCGAGAAGGTTTCACGCACTCGAAATGGCCGCTAACACGCGGTTATCCGGCGATTAGATAATTTTGACTAACTTTAAAAACATTAATTTATATTGTCAACTAGAAAAATTTTAAGTAAAATATTTGAAGATAATCAAGAAGATAAAACCATTAAAGTTTTAATTACATTTACTTAATTACTATTAAATATGTGAACTACTTTAAGATGATCAAGAAAAGCATAACATTAGGATCTACCTAAATTTATTTAATTAAAGGAGTTGGTGGATTAGGCTAGATAAATAGAATTTTAAAGATCCGCTAAAATATCTAAGTGTAAAAAAAAAGAAAATATTCCTAAGTCATTTTAAGGAAAAAGTTTGAAATCTTTTTTAAAGAAAATTTATAAGTCTAATATTCTAAAAGAGGGTTTTAACACTAAAATATTCAAGAATATTTAAAAATAAAGAATAACATAAACGGTCGACCTTCGGGGAATTTAATTAGATTAAAATATGTAAAACAACATGAGATAAAATTAGTGTTAGAACAAACAACAATTATCACAAAACAAAATAATATAATCAAGAAGCATGACAAAGTAAATTCAAATAGAATTGGGCTTTGGCAGGCCCAATTCTCAAAGCCTGCACCAATTTTAAATATGGGCCTGCCTAGCCCTTTTTAATAGGGAATTATTACCTAATTAAGCAAACTTAAGACTAATAATATCATTTATTATCTACATTTCAATTCTATTACATTAATGGCATACCCGTTATTATTTTTTGCTATAAAAGATGTGGTCCCCACCAGCCCAATGTATAAAACCTAATTCCTTTTCCCTCCTTCTTCTAGCCTCCATTATACACACGTTTACACTCCACCTTTCTTAACCGTTTCCGCCATTTAAACCACCATCACACGCTTAAATCTCTCGAAAATCTTAACAAATCAAGTCAAAATCTGCTTAACTAAGGTAATATTTCAGTTTTATTTCAAAATGCATACTTTAAATTTCAAGTTTTAGACTTTTTGGCGCTTTTTTATTTTTGCTCACACTGCTCAAATTTTCCCCAAATTTTTTACTTTTTAGCCGGAATTTTCAACTCATCTTCCATCCAATATGGTGAAGGAGTCTTCATCAAAAAGGATTACGAGAGGTATTCATTGTGCATGTAATGTTCATTTTCCACAATTTGTAGATTTCACAATACATGTGTCTTTTATTTTAATTTTTATACAAAAAAATATAATTGTCAGATCTGATGATGTTTTTATAAAATCATGGGTGTATAAGGGTAAATTTATACAAAAATAAACTCTCACAGTATATGATTTTGAGTATTTTATACAGTCATGGAATGTATGTGAAATGCAACTCTGTATATATAAATTCAGTACATTGGAAATTTTGGGTAATGTTTATACTACCCTGAAATCCACCATTTAAGTATAATGTAAATTTCCATGGAATCCATCATTTAGCCCTCCTTATACATTATATAAATTATTACGGAGGAAAACTTATACAAACCTGGTCCATGCAACTTTAAAAAAAACACAAATGTTCAAGTGTATAAATTTTTTACAAGTAAGCACACATGTATAAGTTCATGAAAATTTTATACACTTAATGACATACATGTATAAATTGATCTGTATATTTATGTTTAATTATACAGTGAGCAACATTGTATAAATTATACTAGTTTTTATATAAATTGAAAACTCACCAGTAACTTCCTTCCAAAAAACCCAGGAAAAAAAAATTACGTTGGCAATTTTTTCTGATAGAAAGGAAATCTTTTTTTTTTATTTAGAGTAGAAATATCATCTTATTTTAAGAAGAAGTGTTCAATTAGAAAAAGGATTTTAATTTGTTATTATACTTCCTTTATATATGCAACCGTTTCCTATAATAAGTACCTACAAAAACGCCTAATTAATTAACAAAAATTTGACACTTCCGATTTATACATTACCCTGAAATCCGATTTATACATTAAATTTGCTATAGCCATAGTTATAAAAAGTAATTTTATAAACATTGGCTATTTTAAGATTTTTAAGTTTGCCATTTATGAAAAATCCCCTTTTAATAGCTGCTGCCGGTTGGGCCTTTGGCCCATTTCCATCGTTGGCTGCATATTTTCTGTGATATACACTAAGTGTATATCGTATGTATATCAGCCTCTTCGAGACTTCCCAACACTTGCGACCAGTTCCCTAAGACTTGCTTAAGGCTTCATGACCCCGAAAAATGCAAGGTGGATGTTCCGGAAGACTCGGACAGATGCATAAAAAAAAAAAAAGAATTAGGAATCTAAACATTATTTAAACCCACAACTCAATAATCTTGAAACCAAAAATCAAGATATTCACCCATATAAATCAAGCATATAAAATTAAGAATCAAACTCATCAATTTGAGATTAAACAAGCATATAAAACCCATTACTTGAGACTAAGAATCAACATATAATCCATATTCTAACTAAAATTTGGCATGTGAAACTCATTAACTTGAAACTAAAATTAACACACACTCATCTTTTGAGATTAAAAACAAATATAAAACCCATATAAAAGCATTATTACCACCACCTTATCATCACAAAACTGAAAATAAAAACAATCAACCAACATATATACGTACATACGCACACAACAGAAGCAGAAAGCATAGATGTAGAAATGAAGAAACAGAAAAGTAAAGAATCAACCAACATATACATACATACATGCTAATTAATTAACAGAAGCAGAAAGTCTATCGATGTAAAAATAGAAAAAGTTAAGGAATATATACATGTATATGCATATATATATATATATATATATATATATATATATATATATATATATATATTTCCATGTTCAATAACCCAATAATTTCCTGAAAATTAATATGAATCCAAGGGTTGTTGCTTCTGGAAAAATCATAGGCTAAACAAGAGAGAGGAATTTCATCGAACACATGGAAGACATGCTATTAAATCATGATTTTTAACAAAAAGGAACACCCTCATTCATCCCCAACATCATACAACAGAAAATTAAAGATATCCGGAGATAAATATATTAACTACAATGTTCAAAATTCAAAGGGGACATTTCATCGAACACGTGGAGGGCATTGTTGTTTAATCATGATTTTCACAAAATACATGATATATATAGATACATAGATATTACAATACAACAGTATAACCGAACAACCCTCAAGTTATATATATACGTTTATATATAGATATATGTATATATACATAGACACATCAATACAACTGTATAACCAAACAACCTTCAAGTTCCATACATACATATATATATATATATATATATATATATATATATACACACATATGTATATATAGATACAACAGCAGCAACGACTCAATCATTCCGCAAAAACAGGAATATTTCAGCATAATATAGCCATCCAACATCATTATTCGACTACATCAATGAGTGCAAAATCCGATATTCAAACGAAAATCCCCAAATCACAATCATTTTCATAAAAAAAACTCAAACAGTACATGTGTTATTCAAGAGAGAAAAGCGAGAAAACAAATCGAGACATTACCTTGCGGAGGGCAGCGAACTGGGACAACGAGCTTCGGTAAGAAGATGCGGAACTTCATCACTTAAACGAACTTCGATGAGTTCTTGAACCTCGAGGATAGAAGCCTCTGGTTTTAGGAAACTTGAAATTGAACTTGCTTAAAAATGGAGTTCTGGGTGTATCTTAGAGGTGAAAAAAATCTTCTTCATTACAGTCATGAACGAGACTATTTATAGGACAAATTTGGGGACTTTAGAAATTTGAATTTCAAATCTTTAGGATCAAGAATCTCCAATGGAACCTCGATCTAAGCCGTCAAATTTGAGACAAAGGACGAGTATGGGACGAGATTAAGACACCTGGAGCTTGAGAGATGTAGAGAAGGTCAAAAGGGGGTTGTTGCGCTGTTGCTTTTTCTGACAACGCCGTGGCTGAATTTTGAGGTTTCGAGGGAGAAGACGCAGAGGTTGGGGTCGTGTAAGGGGAGGGACGCGTGGGTGCGTTTTTGGCGTTTTGCCCAAGAGGGCCGCCCGTTCCTTGGTGCTTTTTCTGGTTTCCTTGGTTTTTCCAAGAAAGAGGAAGAAGAAGAGGGTCGGGGAGAGAGAGAGAGAGAGGGAGAAAGGGAGGGGCGTGGGGAGACCACGTGAAGAGGGAAGGGTTTTAGTTTAGGAATTGGGCCGTGTCGGGGGGCAAAACTGGGCTGGAAGGGGAAATGGGCCGGGGTTGGAGGGATTGGGTTAATTAAAATGAAAGAATGAGTTGAGAAAAATTTAAAAACTAGCCACTTAGTTACAAATGTGACCAATTAAAATGTGGTCAATTTGAATCAATTGATTAATTTGACCATGAGATGAATTAATATAAATTAATTAAAGAGCTTTTAATATCGACGACTTAGAATAATTAAATCAACTACGGGGTAACTAATCCTAAAAAAATAGTTAAAGCAAAGTGTTTAAAGATAAAATCTATTTGAGATTTTTTTTTTGAAAAATTAACGATAATATAATACTTAACTAGTGATACTTGAAACAAATATAATATGCAAATTAACATATTTGAACCTAAAAAATCACTTTAAAAATCTTTTTCGCATTTTTTGAAAGCAAATTATTTCAAATTGTTAAAATCAAAAGCTCGACGATTAATTCATACTGTGGAGGGTCAAAATTGGGTGTCAACATATATATGTCAAATAATTGTATATATGCAACTGGTATACATATGTATTTGTATATCTGGCAAGAGATTGAAGAGAGAGAGAGGGGTGAGAGAGATAAAAGAGAGGAGAGAGGAAATAACAATAAAATCATAACTATAGCTATAAATTGTAAAAAACATTCAAACTATATATAATGCAAATATATATTATATGTTTGCCTAGTTACGTAATTTACCCAGAAAAGAAGGGCAATTTTTTTGGATTTGAACTTTTTTGAGCAAAAAAAGCCTAATGACCTTGGACTGATTTGATTTGTGTTGAGTCCATGGCTTCTTGTGCTATTTTTGATATAAATGAAAAGTGAACTATATTTTAAGTAAACAAGCTATTTTATGGTGTATATATATATATGAAATTTCCCCTATTTTACTTATTCTAAAAAATTGGCTAATGAAAATTAAGACGAGAAAACTGAATACATTGTAATACTGAAGAAAATATCTAACCGACCTACTTCTTATAAGGTTAATTTATGAAAATCCCAACCTTTTTTATCCAAATATCAAATTTTCCCAACTTTTTATAAAAATTACGTAAATCCCATCTTTTAAATTTTTTCAACTTATTTTTGATACTTAAAGAATATATTCTTTTATTATGAGTTATAATTGAAAATTTTATTAGGTGTAGATGTCTAATTAATGTTAATCACTTTTCAAATTAAACATTTTCCTTTTTTAAAGCAGCTTTTTTATTTTTTTAAAAAAATTATTTTCTCTCATTTTTTTAGATTTTAATTTTTCCATTTTTAAGCCGCTTTTGAATTTTTTTTAAAAAAATATTTTCTCTCTCTTGCAGTTTCCATAGGAAGATTTAAATTTCCTTTTTCAGTTTTCATTCTTCTTCTCTCTCTTTTTTCAGTTTTCAATCCCATTATCTCCATCCTGACCCCCATTATTAGAATTTTTTTTAGATTTTATTTCAATCAACAATGGAATCCATACCTTCGTTTAGTCTTGGCCTTACACAAGAAGTGTTCGAAGGTGGTGAAGAAGTCGACACTGCCAATGTCGACCACCACAACGGTTCCAGCAATGAGGCCGACGAAATCTCACTGCAAGAGGTAAAAAAGTGAAGGATGTAGCGTCCACATCAAGATCCCCAGGTCGGAAACGGCATGCAAGTCGGATCAGTATAGCACATTCCTCACTTCCTGCACGACCACCATTGCCCAAGATAAATCGATTTTATCCTCCCAAACCCGCAAATACACAAATTAGTCGTCTTTAGGAGTTAGTGATTCAAAAAAAATTTGAGAATCTGTAAGAATGTATTACTGACGCATATTTACACTGCTTTTGTTTGTCATTTTGATACCTAATTTTTGGGGTTTTGAAAGTTGATGTGGATACATAACAAATTAAGTAAATTTGATCCATAAGTATTTGACTTCTTGATATTATACACTGCTTGGTTGGTTAATTTGTTACCTATTTTTTAGGTGCTTGAAAGTTGATGTGGGAACCTAACAAATTAACTAAATTTTGTACGTAAGTAATTGATTTCTTGAGATGTACTCTGTTTGGATTGTCAAATTGATACCCAATTTTTGCGGTTCTGAAAGTGGATGTGGATACCTAACAAGTTTAGTAAGATTGATACTTAAGTAATTTATTTCTTGATATTTACACTGGTTAGTTTGTCAAATTGATACCTATTTGACTTGGGGATTTTGAAAATTGATGTGGATACCTAACAAATTAAGTAAGATTGATACTTAAGTAACTTATTTCTTGATATTTACACTGGTTGGTTTGTCAAATTGATACCTATTTTTTTGAGGGTTTTGAAAGATGATGTGGATACCTAAAAAATTAAGTAAATTTGATACCCAATACCGATGCAATTGCAGCTCTAAGATTAACAAAAGACGTATTCTCACCTACGACAATTCCATCACTTTTATAACCACTGTAAACTACATCAGATTCCATGTTCCACTGTGACATATCAAAATCGAAATATTCATGATTTGACGACCTACGTTTTTTTCCCAGCGCAGAATTGTTAATTGCCGATCTGCATTTTTTTTCTTGTTGGTTGAATCATCCGTTGAATTTTGAAATTCAAATCACAATGTCTGTAACGTTTTTTATGGATTAATTGATTAATTTGTAACCTAAAACCGTCAATCAAGGGATTGACATAGTTGGCAGTAATTTTTTTTCCTAATTAAGCGCAGGAGCATTAAATTTCGGTTACACTAACGTAAGTATCAACACTGCCTCTGCAGGTATCAAAAATATACAAAAAGTCGGTATTTTTAGTAATTAGTGAAAGATTCGGGATTTTTGGAGATTTTTAAAAATCAGAATGGGATTTGTGTAAGTTATACTTCTTATAATTGGAGACAGCAAGCTTAAAAGAAGCCCAACTAACTAGTGAAAATTGAAGTGAAGGTGTCCATTAAGTTTCAAAATTAAAAAAGGTGACAAGTTTGAAGGATTAAGTTATATATTTTAAAGTGACAATTAAGTAGGATTAAGTTAATGAAGGATTAAAGTGTATATATTTTAAAAACTTCAGGAACTATTTTTTTTAAAAAAAAGAAGAACATTTGGGACCATTTCTTCAATTTCAATTCTTTCTCCTATTTTTAAAAAACAACTTTCTTCTTCTCTTCTTCTGCTTCTTCTTCTTCACGATTTAGTTGGAAAAAAATTAGGATTTCCTTTTGGTTGTTCGTCATCGTCGCCTTCGTCGTCGGGTCGCGGAGGTGCACATGTGGAGACTGGAATGTTTCGTCGTTTTTGGTTGATCCGAGAGTTGAGTTGTATTTTGGCCCCGAAAACAGTGACCCTCCGCGACATGTCCGCGTCGCGAACATATACTTGTTGGCCTGTTCTGGGTCAAAAATGCATCATCGATTTATTTCCAAATCCGTGAGTTATTTTTGTCATTTGTTTGATTGAACTAACATATATTACTGTTTTAAAGCGCAATGCATTGTTCGGGGGATGTTTCGGGGCCCGTAGCTCAAAATTCAAAAAACAAATTTGACGCAAAACAGTGTTCGTCCGCAACCGTACCGCGTTGCGAATGCATCGCATACCAACTACTACCTGGGCCATAATATTGTTAACTAATATTGGTGACAGCAAGCCCAACTAACTAACTTTGTGAACTAATATTGTTAACTAACTGTTTAAACAATCCATACCTATACATAGCCAATAATTAATCTCAATAGTCATAAAAGACAAATATCATGTTACTTGTTTTATCTTAATATTAATTACTTATTTTTCAAATTATTTTTTATGACATAATACTAAGCATCAATTAATATTAACAGTATGATAAAATTCTTATATGGATCTTTTTTTTAAAAGGCGTGTAAAGTTCAAAGTAAATAAGCAAAAGTGAATGGAAGAGTAAATAATTTATCCAGCATTAGCATACAAGAACACAATTTTGAAAGTATATACTCTCTAACCCATACACAGTGAATTGTTCAGATTTTTTTCATAATTCAAAATAAGTGAATTCTTTAAAATTGAAGAAAATTGTTGGAATTTTCTTTTTTTTTAGTGAAATTCTTAAATATTTTACACTTTTTAAGAGAATAATTTGGGAATAATAAAACTAATAGTGAAAAGTAATATTTTATTTATGTCCATAAATATTTTTATCAAGGAGTGTAATATATATACCTCACTAATTCACTTTAGTCTGTGGTCTTTTAAAGTTCTCATGAGAATTCTTAATTATGTAATGCATGTATGAGAAATCTTTTCATTTTACAAAATTAACCTTTCATATTCCCCACGAGGGTATGATCATTCCAAGGTGGCTCTTAAGATCTCATTGTGTTAGCTTTTGCCCAGGGCGGATCTATCCTTTTGTCAAGAGGTGTCAACCGATATTTCTTCGTCGAAAAATTACACTATGTAAATAAGTTAAATTTTAATTTTTATATTTATGTATATTAATTTTATACCTATATATATAACTAAAGTGTTTCTTTCCCTCTAATTTTCAGATGATTGACTTAAATTAAAATTGACTATGTGACTTTAATATTTTTTCTAAAAAAAAAATATGTACTTTTGCTTTTACCGGTTGCCACTACATCCATTGTAGGAGTTTTTTCGACAATGAAGTTTATCAAAAATATCTTACGAAATCGGATGAATGATGAGCTTTTGATTGATTGATTGGTTCCTTCCGTAGAAAAATATGTTTTTATTAATATTTCTAATGATGCTATTGTAAAAACATTTAACCATGTCGAGTACTAATTATGTTTTGTTTTCATAAGTAAAATTTATTTTGTTGATTTTTTTGTGTGCTTAGTACTTTATATTGTGACAACCCTTGATATAAACTCTGATGTTTTAATGGACGACAAGTTGAGATCATAGAAATCCTCATTTGAATTTCTATTTTTTTTAGATAAGTATTATGATTTATAATATTTTGAAATATAAATTTGATATTGAAATTAATAGATACACGTGGGTTGTGAAGAGTATTTGGGTCAAAATTCAAAGGGAGGTGAGTCATTTTGGTACACAGAATGGATTAAACCATTCATTCAAAAATATAGTTACTAAAGTTAAGGAGTGATTCAAGCAACTTCCTTCGCTCTACCATTACACAAAATGAGTGGAGAGAGATAGAGAAAGAAGCACCAAAAACACAAGTTATGAAAATGACATCAAATGTGGTGCATGTCCCAAGAGCATTGACTCTAACAAAGGGGAATTAAAAATAAGAAAAAATAATAAAAAAAAGAGAGGCAGAATAGTAGAGGAGTTGAATTGATCATCACCCCATTTGTTTCCGTAGGAATAATATAATATAATAATAGAATAATGGCACAAATGCAACCTGAGAAAGTTGCTTCAAGTGTCGAATTTGTTGATCATAATGGTGCAGGCTCTTTCAAGTTCAATGTTCAAGCCCCTGCCTTTGTGCCAAGAAAATCACATGCCACCACAATCCCTATTTCACGAGGCTATTTTCACCCATGCAATTTTCAGTTTCTTAATAATACAACAATATATGGGGCTCAGCAAGATGTTACAAACTCCATTATTCAAGAACCAACTTTTGTTTCATACCTATCTCAAAAGGATATCCTTCCTCAAGACCTCAGCCTGAAAGTCATCAAACAGGTCATTCTTTTTCCCTCCTCTTTTCATCAACATTTACCTACCTAGAAAAAGAATATCTTCTTGGGATTTGAATCTGAATTTTTGCCCAATAGGGGTGTGTTTGGAATGGAGTAAGATAATTTATATTTTTCCATCACATTTTCTCTTGGAAATTAAGCTCCTTAGTTCTTCCTTAATGGAGATAGGAAAAACAAAATTTTATTATAATTTGTATCAAACACCCACACCTTGGCCCCTCCCATCCCTATAATTTTTTTGATATAAATGCTACTGAGATCACTTCTCTTTTTTTCTTATCAAATACTAAAAAAATTAGTAACAAGAAACCAACTTGATTTAGGAGAAAAATATTCTTCTTCATGCAAAAACTCCTTAATTTACGTCCAAATTGAACATGTTTGATTCAAATGGAGTCTTTAACCCAATAGGAAAATAAGTTTATAATCAGAAAGATGGCATTTTTACATAGCTTTTGTTGTGGAGTGAAAAAGGTAGCTTAAAAGGAGTATGAAAACACATGTGATTTTGTTCTATTACATAGAGAGATTGGTACAAGAATAGTCAGCTTGTGCTCTTATTTCTGCATCTAAAAGCTGATTATATGTTTGATAGGTTGAGTACCAACTTAGTGACATGAGCTTGCTCGCGAATGAGAGCTTGTTGAAACAAATGAACAAGGACCCTGAAGGTTTTGGTGAGTACGCTATTCATATATCGTTAGAGAAAATGTCTGCATATTAGTTTCTCAATTTCTTGAAAAATTATGTGTTGTACTGCTACTACTACTGCAGTTCCCGTTTCTTCTGTTTCGGCTACAAAGAAAATCAAGTCCCTTATCACCAACAACCAATTAACACTTTCTCATGCCCTCCTCTCCTCTACAAAACTGGTAAGTTTTTGGATTTAAGTTGCAATGTTTTAACTTCCTTTATTAATTAATGACTAAGATTTTCGGTGTTCTTAAGATTGTAAGCGATGATGGCAAGAGGGTGAAACGAAAAATCCCATTTACTGACAAGGATAAAGAGGAATTGATGGTATACTTACTTTTACTCATATATCCATACTCTATGGTTTTGATTAAATTTCATAATACTTATACTACTCCTATCGTTCCCTTTCTTCAGTTACGCACTGTGGTGGCTGAGAATTTACCCGATGATCACTCTCATCACAACATTGAGAAAATTTTTAATGTGGCTGGAAGGTGACAATGATGATGTTCTTGCATCTTGTCGATAAATTTTATGTTTTCTATATGTATCTGTGGAGAACTGACACATTATGTGTTCGTATTTTAGTGTGAAAACCATCCGAGTATGCCATCCTCAAGATCCCAACACACGAACTAGAGGAGACTTGGGCATCAGCAGTAAGGTATTAAGCACTAATTAACAGAATTGTTGTGTGTTTCAGAAAAAAAAACATACACTTCCCCTTTAGATAGGTATCTAACGCCTTGTGTTTTATTGTCTTATGCTTTAAAGCTCCATGCACTGATAGAGTTTGAACAACCAGAAGCCGCTGACAAAGCAGTATGCTTTTATTTTTATGCTTCCTTTGAAGTCCTTTTTGTTAACCTCATTAGGATCATCTAAAACATTTATTTGCCTTAACTAATCAGGCGGAGAAGCTAAATGATGAGAGGAACTGGAGAAAGGGCCTTCGTGTGAGGTTGTTGCTCAGGCGTTCAGTAAGTATAATCATTCAGATGGCATCCTGGCTATTGTTTTTACAACTTGTTTGATTCGTCAGAATCTTAAAACTCTTTTTCCTATTTTGGTATAAAATAAAAAAATGGTTGGTGCAGCCAAAGTCAGTTCTAAAGAGCAGGAAATCAGCATTTGATGGATGTTTAGATGATGAAGATTGGTTGAATTCTGAATTGGTGGATGACTCATATCATGTTTCAAATCAATCAGAAATAGTGGATACCAACGTAAGTATGATAACATGGTCATGATCACTATATGAGATATAGAATAATGTTTCAAATTTGTGTGGATGTTAGGTTGAAGAGACTTACGCTGCTGCTCCAACAAAGAAAACATGGGGTAAAGGACGTGGAAAAGTTACACGACAAAGAAATCAAATGTACAGCGGACGCGCGCTTCTCTCGTCATCACCACAAAGCAGCGAAGCACCAATGAAACAAGCTACAAAAGGACCTAGAATGCCAGATGGAACAAGAGGTTTCACTATGGGAAGAGGGAAGCCCCTCATGATGAGGAGTATTAATCTTCACACTGGAGTACATGTTGTATAAATGGAAGATGATCAATTTTTGCCCCTGTTTACTACATCTTGCAGGTAGTCCATGGAAGTCAATTCTTTTTGTCCTTAACTCCATTTTTTCTTGAAATAATGTATAGTCCTAATTAACAAACGCTATGGCTTCCTTGAGTCTACAAATTTTGTTTTGTAAATTTCTCTTTTTTGTGAAAATTATCATTATCATGGGGAATAATACCACTCAGTTTAAGATTCTGCCTCTCATTCAGTGCATTATTACTTTTAATAATATTTCTTGCAAATTGTTTGATGCATGTGCTACTCAAACACACACAATTTTAATTAGTTAGAGGTTTAAAATTTATTTTTACAACTTTTTCTATGCAAATTATTACTTAGTATGCTCTTATTATAAGTCATGTTCTTCTACGTAATGTTGAAAAATATGAGGCAATCATTATTATACCAATTGTTAATATTATTTTATGAATAAAAAGTTGACAAATTTTAGATACAAATAGGAGTTAGAACCATAGAATTTGATTTGAGAAATCTATAAGTTGGTATATCCCACTTTAATATGCTTATTGAAACTTGAAGATTTACGATGAAAAAAGAAGAAGAAATTTTTAATTTACTTTGTTCAACTCTTCTGGTCTATTTAATCTTATTTTTAACAAAATATTACTATAATGAATCTGAAGGTTATTTTAGGCATTTTTCAAAAAAATATTATTATTTTACCCATCTCAATAGCTTCCTCGAGTCATATTTGATTGATTTTGAAAGTTAATTTTTTTAAATCTTGTAAATAGTTGAATTTTTCCTAAAGAATTGAGTTTTGAAGGCTTAAGTTGCCTAATTTTGATTTTTGAGTCATGTGGAGATTCGAGTCTCAGAACCAAATTTCATCAATTCTAGAATATGAAAATTGGTGTAGGAGAGTTGTCAGAATCAAATTTGGAGTTGTTACGTGGATTTTAGGTCTGAAGTTGGAACCAAAGTTAAAGTTTGATGTAGATTTGACTTTGGTCAATATTTTGAGTTTGGGTACTTGAATGGAATTTCTGATTGTTTTATTGATTTCGAGAGGTGGTTTTAGTTCGAAAATGAGGTTCGTCATAATTTTGTCCTAGGCTAGTTTAGTTGTGAATTATCAAATTTCGGGTTAAGCAAAGCTCAGATTCATTTTTCAACGATTCTATTGAGTTCGGCTTTCGAATTTTGTAGGGTTGCATGTATGATATGTGTGTACGGTATTCTGAACAAATCCCGAGGGTTTATTTCGTGATTTTGTGTCAATTGGTCATTACTAATATCGAAAAGGCCTTTTTATGTATTTCTTACATATCTTAAAATTCATGCATTATTTTGCAAATTCGACTTTGTGTTCTTTTCAGAAGGCAAATTTGTGTAGGAAAAGGATCACCTTCGATTTTTATGTCACCCATATTGAAAAATATTTTGCGTATGAAATTTCGCAAAACAGAAAAGTGCGCGACAAGTTCGTGTCACCCACTTGTTTCCCCATAGAATAAAAGTGACCCAAACTCATTCGTAGGCCAAAATAGGGGAAAATTGAAGTTCGCACAAAATTGCACTATCAGGGAACCAAGGCGTGGTGTAAATTTTTTCGAACTTTTCTTTTAATAAGCGAAGTTAGTTGGGACTTATCCCAAAACCTTTATATATGTATATACTTAAAAATTCTCTAAAAGCCCTCCATCAAGTTCTTCCAATTTCTTCGAGATCAAGCTTCCTCCATTGAAGACAAAGCTTTCAAAAGGATTTCTCAATGTTCTTCAAGTCATCTTCTTCAAGTTTCAAGGTTTCAAAGGTATGTGGGTTTCTTCATTCATGGGTTCTTCCACCCATAGAGTCCCAAAACCTAATTTACAAATTCCTTCAAGTTTCAATATTGATTTTTTATGGGTTCTTTCTAATTACCCATGGTTTAGGTCAAGATTCTTCGTCTATTGCATGAAATTGCATAAGTTGATTTCAAGGGTTTTCAATTATGAAGTTATTTTATGATTATCAAAGTTATGATACCATGAGTTATTATGAGAATGGTGATTTTATGAGATAAATGGCATGATTATATGTCTAAAGTTCAAAGATGACATGTATGATTGAGGTGGGTTGTTTAAAAATGATTAAAATTGATGGTTTTCATTACAATGATGCATAGTCCTCTTGAGTTACATGATTTAAAGCTTGCATGCATGAAATCCATCCAATTATCATATCAAAGTTTTCTAGGGAGTATGATCTCCAGTGATGAGAGAGAGAGAGAGAACATCAAAATTTTCGTAATCACAAAGTATATCAGTATTTACCAAGGAATATTCAAAGCGCTTGGCTTTAGATTTTGAATTCCTCATTCAATCAGTAAAATGTAGACACATATTTGTTCATCATTTACAGTTCTACTCTCTGTTTATTCTGTAGTTCCAAGTGTATCAGCATTAATTCTGTCTCTGTTGCTTAATGTTTGCACCAAGGCAGAGTTATGGACCACAATAGCCGGTAAACAGAAGAAGACGGGTGCAGTTGACATTGTCAATATCTCCAAAGCGAGCATGGTGCAGTATCTCTTAACTATATAGCATAAGGTACAGCATGAACAATGCCAACACAACGTGTACCTGTCACAAGCATTGTTCATTCATTCATTAGACAAAGGCAAGTTCAAAACTAGAGTCAAGTTGTTCTCAAAATGACTGTTATTAATCCCATTATATGCATACAACTTCTTACCGTTACCATCCACGGAATATCGCTAAACCACATTCGCGTTAGAGGCCAAGTTTCAATCAGGATACCGAAATAGATTTGGCTCCTTTCCCTACATACGCTGGCTGCAAACCAGAAACATCCAAATAAAATTGCTAAACCTTGCAAGACTCTATCGACAACACTGGAGAGAAGAAAGCTTTGTGAAGTTAGATATTGTTCAAATTATCAGAATATTCTTCAAATAAGGAATACAAAACAACAAGGTGCTAATGCAATATTGCTCAACTTCTCTAATTCATAAGCCAATATAATTCACAAGTGTTTCTATTTTCTAAAGAAGCACATATTCTGAGACACAATTTGGTAGCTGTGATTCCATTCCAGTTACTTTTGTCATTCAAATTATTTAGAGTACAGAAAAATAGCTTATAACCTATTAATTCTAACACTCGATGTTAGGTATTCATAAGCTAGGGTTGTGCAAATTCTCCAATATGAAACATAACAAATCATGTACAAGAGTCATTACTGCAAAAAAAATCAGATATTAAAGGTTGTTCAGACTCCGAACTTACCTAATCCTAGTAGCCACTTTTATCTATCTGCACGCAAGAATAATACAGAACACAGTGTAGAATGACTATGTTTATGTCAATTCATCCATTCCAATGCCCTCGTCTTCTGAAAGAGCCCAACACACTCAGGTAGTCAACATTAGATATTCGAATTTTCAAATTGAAACAAGTAGCTTCAATTGCAGCTTTTAAGCATCCTACTTTTCCATGTAGGATTGCCAGTAAATCTAATGGTATGACAAGAAAGCAGTAAAAACAATCATATCTGAACAATGAATAGTATTTTTCAAGTCTTACTGTTGATCGATTTCAAAGAGATACTTGGTAAAAGGGCCAACAGAAGTACCGAAGCAAAATGCAACAACCATCAAGAGGAAGAACCTACTCCTCTGCATAGACAGAAGATTTACAAAATAAGAAGAACAATCCATTACCACTCTCCACGTTGGTGTAAACTAAAGTCATTGTTCACGTACCACTCTCCATGGTGGTAGTGTAAAGTAAAGACATAGTACACTTGCTTCAGAACAAAGGACTGCGAACAGCCCCGCTGCTTCCCAGATCAAGTACAAGTGGGAACCAAGAGCAGCGGCCGACATGGCACTGAAGAGAGTAAGATACACCTATAGTTTCAGTAAAAAACAAATTAATCCTTTAATTTTGGGAAGTTTGAAAATGCTTAACACCATCTAATCTCTATGCTAGCTTCACAATTTCAAAAATTAAAAGTTCATTGAGCTGTTCAAAATCTTAACTATAACTTTGATTTTTACTTCCATTATCTTAATATATACCAAGTGAACTTTCAAATACTCTCCTATAAGCCAAGCCAAGAGGATGTAAAATTCAACTTTCATGACCAAAAAGGGAGCAAGATTTCAATAGAGAATTCGCTAAAGAAAAATTGCATGTTATTACTCCAAATCTCCAATCGTCTTTAATCATATTATTACTACAATGGCAAAAGAAAAAGGTGAATTA